>CAUYUJ010018887.1:80318-143756 GCA_963575745.1 Prorocentrum cordatum | reverse complement strand
GTTCAAGCTTCTACCTTCTGCTTGCCTACGATGTGCAGCGCTTACTTGGCTCCTCCATGTCGCCAGCAATGGCGTCGGCCTGTCGCGGCGCTGGCTCCGCGCCTCGTCATTGGTCCGATTCCTGTGTCCGCGAGGCGACGGGCAGCAGCGGTGCCCTGCCTGCGAACAGCATGCGCCTCTGTTTTTTTTTTTTTTTTTTTTTTTTTTTTTTTTTTTTTTTTTTTTTTTTTTTTTTTTTTTTTTTTTTTTTTTTTTTTTTTTTTTTTTCAGCTGGGCTGCTGCACTCCCCCTTCTTCCTCCGGCTATGATGAGCGCCTGTGATGTCAGAAGTTAGTTTCCAGGTTCTTGACGCTCTCTGCCCTCGGGGAAGCCAGGCCACCCATGGGCTTCGCGGTTAGCGATGCCGCGGCCGACGAGCTCGCCAGCTCCTCGTACTTAGGAGATGCCGCGTTCCAGGCTGACCAGGCCCTGGGCGACCATCTTGGTTGCCCCTGAAAGGCATGTTGCCACCTTTGCCGTTGGTCCATAGCGCGTCAGGCAGCAAGCGTCGAACATGATGGCAAGGTTGGCCCTCGGCTGCAGCGCCCTGCGCGTTCTGGCGCGCCCGTTCGCCGCCTGCAGCAGGCCGCCCTTCAGCGGGCGCTCTGCGTGGCCGCGCCCGGCGATGAGGCCCGCGTTCAGAAAGGGGCCCATCGAGGCCCATCCGTCTAACGTGATGCGCCTGTCTCCCGCGTGGACGGACGTTGCCTTCGTGGGTAATCCTCGCGGGCGCTTCTCGAGGATGCCGCTCTGCTGGGTGAGTGCGGTCGACCACCTCGCGTGCTTTCCTCAAGGCAATGAGCATGGCTGCCGCAGGGAGCAGTGGATCTGTGCAGGTTTCGCCGCCCTACTGAAGCAACCGACCAGGCCCTCGCCGATGCTCCTTCCCCGCCGCCTCGCCGCCGACTGTCGGGTGCGATTCCAGGGGTGCGATTCCAGAGACGAGGGTGCCATCCTGAGAGCCCATCAGGTCGGAAGCCCCCTGCGGCTTGGGAAGCATGACCGCCATGGAGCCCGCGATGAGACCGGGCCGCCCCCGATGTCCTCGCGCTGCAGGCCGACGTCGACCATGGCCTCCAGTAGCTCGTCGCTGAGCAAAGCTGCTTGCCCCGGGTTCGTGCGGTCGCCTCCCGCGCCTGCGCTCCCGCAAAGGTGCGGGATGACTCTCGAGTACTTCCGCGACCGAAGGTCTCGGGGGTGGCGCCCCGTGGCTGCTCGCCGCTGCCGGCCTGCGCCCGGCGCTGTCCAGTTTGACCCTTCCGCGCCTCCTCAGACCGGTCGTCGGCGATTGCCCGGGCGCGGTGCTGCCCGCTAGCTGGCGTCTCATCCGCGATGTCGTCTGGGGCCCATCCGCGCGGCCCCCTCCAGTGGGCGCGCGCTCCGCCTCCGCTGTCTGGCGCGGCCTCGTGGATCTACTCCTCGGAGCCCTCGCCCCTCGCGGCCGCGCGCGCCGCGCGCGCCGCGGCCTCGGCGCCCGCGGCCTCCGTCGCCTCCTGGATCCATTTCCCCGGCGGGGCCCTTTGAGGACGCTGCAGCGCCAGCTGCGCCCTCGCCGCCCGCGGGCAGCATCCCTTCTCTGGTGCCCTGGGATTCCTGCCCTGCGCGCCCCATGATGCAGTTGCCCTCTCCGTTGGTGGGTCTGGCCCCGTCTGGGCGTGTCTGGCGGTGCAGGCTGGGCCGGGGCGCGTGCCTGGAGGCGCCGCCTCGTGGCCCCGAGGTGCGCGCAGGGGGCGTTTTGTGCCTGGCTGCGCTCTTCCGCGCTCGGCTCCGGGAGGTCGCTGGTGAGCGCGAGGTGCTGCTCGGGCCGCCTTTCTAGGAAGAGGGCGGGGGTGATGACGGTGATGATGGCGGCGATGGGGGGGGGGGGCGGAGGAGGAGGGCGAGGAGGAGGAGGATCAAGGATGCTCGAGGATGCTCGAGGTGCGGAGAGGTGTCGTTTCGGATGCTGGACATCGGTCGATGGTCCCAGGAAGGCGCTGACTCCTTCGCAGCGTCGATCGTGAACTGCGGTCGGACATAGCAGTGGGACGCAGCGCTGCGGTTGCTCCGCGGAGAAGTTCTATTGAGTGCACAAGTCGCCCCAAGCCGCTACACTGCGACTTTCAGTGCATGCAGGAACGGCGGGCAGTGGCAACATGCCTTGTCAGTGCTTAGTGAGATGCGGGATGTGAAGCTGGAGCATGACATTTTCAGTTACGGCGCTGGGGCCAGCTAGTGCGAGAAGGGCGGGCGGTGGCAGAGGGCGCTGGCGCTGCTTTGGGAGATGCGGGAGGGTGGGCTGGACCCCGCCGTCGTCAGCTTCAGCGTCGGGGTCGGCGCGTGCAAGAAGGGCGGGCAGTGGCAGCGGGCTTCGGCGCTGCCGAGGCGGCAGCGGGCACTGGCGCTGCTGGGCGAGATGCGGGGGGCGAAGCTGGAGCCCGCCGTCGCCAGCTACAGCGCTGGGATCAGCACGCGCGAGAAGGGCGGACAGTGGCAGCGGGCTCTGGCTCTGCCTTGCGAGATGTTGAAGGCGGAAGTTCAGCCCGACGTCGCCAGCTTCGGCGCTGGGGTCAGCGCGCGCGAGAAGGGCGAGCAGTGGTAGCGGGCGCTGGCGCTTCTGGGCGAGTTGCGGAGGCGAAGCTGGCGCCCGCCGTCATCGGCTACGGCGGCGGGATCAGCGCGCGCAATTATGGGCGGGCAGTAGCAGCGGGCTTTGGCGCTGCTGAGGGAAGTATCAGATGAGCAACTGGAGCCCGCCGTCATCAGCCACAGCGCTGGGGTCGGCCCGTGCGCCAAGGGTGAGCAGTTGCAGTGGGCTGTGGCGCTGCCGAGCGAGATGTGCGTGTGTGTGTGTGTGTGTGTGTGTGTGTGTGTGTGTGTGTGTGTGTGTGTGTGTGTGTGTGTGTGTGTGTGTGTGTGTGTGTGTGTGTGTGTGTGTGTGTGTGTGTGTGTGTGTGTGTGTGTGTGTGTGTGTGTGTGTGTGTGTGTGTGGTGGTGTGTGTGTGTGTGTGTGTGTGGTGTGTGTTTGCGTGCGTGCGTGCGTGCGTGCGTGTGTGTGTGTGTGTGTGTGTGTGTGTGTGTGTGTGTGTGTGTGTGTGTGTGCGAAGCTGGAACCCAGCGCCATCAGCTGCCGCGCTGGGATCAGCGCGTGCGAGAGAGGTGGGCAGTGGCAGCGGGCTCTGGCGCTGCTTTGCGCGATGTGCGAGATGTTGAAGGCGGAAGTGCAGCCCGACGTCGTCAGCTACAACGCTGGGATCAGCGCGCGCGAGATGGGCGAGCAGCAGCGGGCGCTCGCGCTGCTGGGCGAGATGTGCGGGGCGAAGCTGGAGCCCGACGTCGTCGGCTACAGCGCTGGGATCAGCGCGCCGCGAGCAGGGCGGGCAGCGGCGGCCGTCGCTGGCACTGTTGAGCGAGATGCGGGGGGCGAAACTGGAGCCCGGCGTCATCAGCTACAGCGCTGGGACCGGTGCGGGCGAAAAGGGCGAGCAGTGGCAGAGGGCTCTGTCGCTGCTCAGCGAGATGGGGGAAGTGAGGGTTGCGCCAAGCGCCGTGGACTTGTGACCGGGCCAGTGGCCGTGGACTTGTGGCCAGGCTGTGCGAGCGGGGCATGCGCTATGATATTGTCCGACGAGGTCAGCTATAGCGCTGGGGTCAGCGCGCGCGTGGAGGGCGAGCAGTAGCAGTGGGCGCTCGCGCTGGCGAGCGAGATGCTGGAGGTGAAGCTGGGGCCCAGCGCCATCTGCTACAATGCTGGGATCAGCGCGTGCGAGAAGGGCGGGCAGTGGCAGCCAGCGCTTGCGCTGCTTTGCAAGATGTTGGAAGCGCAGCTGGGGCCCGACGTTATTAGGCACAACGCTGCGATACGCGCGCGCGAAAGAAGGGGCAGTGGCAGCGGGCCCTGGCGCTGCTGAGCGACGCGCGGGGGGCGAAGCTGGGGCCCTGCGTCATTAGCTACTGCGATGGAGCCAGCGTGCGCGGGAAAGGCGAGCAGTGGCAGAGGGCCCTGGCGCTGCTGAGAGACATTCGCGCGGCGAAGCAGGAGCCCGGAGTCATCGGCTACATCGCTGGGGTCAGCGAGTGCGAGAAGAGCGAGCAGTGGCAGCGGGCTTGGGTTGTGCTCGGCGAGATGAGGGAGGTCAAGTTGGTGCCCGGCGCGACTGGGTACCATGCTGGGATCAGCCCATGGGGGGATTCGCGCAGTGTCGGGAGGCGTTGTCGTTGTTTAGCGACACGCGGGAAAGTTAGTCGGAGCCGAACGAAGACAGTTGCAATTTGAGAATCGCAGCGCGTGCGAGGCCTCTTGCGGCTCCGCAGGGTTCCGGGGCCATCCCCAGGTCGATTTCTCGCGTTTTCGAGTTTCATGCGGAGCGCTGCGCGCGGGGGGCCCTGGTAGGCAATCGCCGTGATGGTTTCGGCGGGCACGTGCATTTGCCGGTCGCGATCCATTCAGTTCTGGGGCGCGTCCGCGCGGGCAGTCGCGAACGTTGGCAGCTGGATTTGCCGCTGGTAAGCAAGATGAGGGGGGCGGAGCTGAAGCCCGGCGTCTTTTCTTGTGCAGCGCTGGGGTCGGCGTGCGCGAGATGGGCGAGCAATGGCAGCGGGCCTCGGCTCTGCTCGGCGAGATGAAGTCGAAGCTGAAGCCTGGCGTCGTGAGCTACGCTGGTGGGGCCAGCTCGTGCGGAAAGGGCGAGTTGTGGCCGCGGGTGCGAGACGTGGGGTGCGAAGATTGAGCCCGACGTCTTCAGCTACAGCGCTGGGGTCAGTGCGCGCGAGAAGGGCGAGCAGCGGCAGCGGGCGCTGGCGCTGCTGGGCGAGATGTGGGGGGCGAAGCTGGGGCCCACCGTCATCGGCTACGGCGGTGGGATCAGCGCGCGCGAGCGGTGATCAGTGGCAGCCGGCGCAGGCGCTGCTGAGCGGAATGTGGAAGGTGAAGCTGGGGCCCGACGTCATCAGCTGCAGCCGCGGGATCAGCGCGTGCGAGACAGGCGGGCAATGGCAGATGGCTCTGTCGCTGCTCAGCCAGATGTGGGAAGCGAAGCTGTTGCCCAACGTCAGCTGTAGCGACGGGTGTCTTGCTTGCGATGGAAGCGAGCAAGGGCAGCGGGCGATTTGGTTGCTCGAGCAGACGGGCTGCAAAGCTTGGGCCCAGTTCCGCTAGCTTCGATGATGCACGCAGTATTGCGTCGCGCGGTAAACGCCGAGCAGGCACTTCAGTCCCGGTGCCAACAGCCGCGGGAAATGCAACCAACCGCAGCGTGTTTTAGGGAGGGGTAACATCGAAGGTGGGGCCCGCGTCCATTCACGACGACGCCATCACGAACGCGAGCTAGACCGGTCGAAGCTGGCAGCGGGCTTTGCTGCGGCTCGGCGAGAGGGGGAGTGCGAGGTTGGAGTCGACATCATCAGCTACAACTCTGGAGTTGGAGCGCGCGAGAAGGCTGAGCGATTTCACCGCGTCAAGATCCTCGGGGAGGTTCGCTCGAGAAAACTCGGCTTGGACCTCGCCAGTGGCCGCGGGCGCTGGGACCAGCGCTCGCGAGAGGGGCGAGCAGTGGCAGTGGGCGCTCGCACTGCTGAGCGAGATGCGGGATGTGAAGCCGGAGCCCGACGTCATCAGCTACAGCGCTGGGATCAGCGCTCGCGAGAAGGGCGATCAGTGGCAGTGGGCGCCGGCGCTGTTGCGCGAGATGCGGGGGGAAAAACAGGGGGGCCCGAAAACTTCAGCTGCAGCGCTGATCGAGAGGGGCGAGCAGTGGCAGCGGGCACTGGCGCTGCTGAGCGAGGCGTGGGAGGTGGAGCTGGAGCCCAGCGTCGTCGGCCGCAGCGGTGGGATCAGCGCGCGCGAGAAGGGCGAGTGGTGGCAGCGGGCGCTGGCGCTGCTGAGCGAGATGCGGGGGGCGAAGCTTGAATCCCACGTAATTAGCTACCGCGCTAGGATCAGCGCGCGCGCGACAGGTGGGCAACGGCAGCGGGCTCTGTCGCTGCCCGGCGAGATGGGGGGGGGGCGATGCTGGTGCCAGACGCTGCAGCTGCAGCGCTGGGGTTGTGGCTTGCGAAGGAAGCGGGCTGGGGCAACGGGCGATTTGGCTGCTCAGAGAGACGTGGGATGCAAATATTGAACCCAACATTGGTAGCTTCTTTGATGCCGCATTTTTTGCGATGCGTGGGGGCATGCAGCACGGGTTCAGTTTCAATCGTGGGGTCAACGGGTACGGGGGGGGCAAGTAGCGGCGGCGTGCTTTAGGGAGATGGGCAAAAGCGAGGATGGGGCCCAAAATCTTCGGCCGCAGTGCTGGGATGAGCGCGCGCGAGAGGGGCGAGCAGTATTAGCGAATGCTGGCGCTGCTGTTTAAGACGCGGGGCCAGCGCGTGCTGCTGGGGGAACCATCAGTGGCAGCGGACGCTGGCGCTGCTGAGCGAGCTGTAGAATGCGAAACTGGAGCCCGACGTCAGAACTTCTCCACGTGCCCCTGGGGGCTCGGCGCCGCGTGCTGCGGCCCGAAGATCTGCGGCAAGTTCGAGAGCCCGTTGGACATCTGCTGACGGCTCCGCGCGGCCGCCCGCGCGCGCGCCCACCTCGCGCGGGGGCGTCGTCTCCGCGCGCGCGCCTCCCCGGCAGCGGAGGCCGGGGCGCCGCGCCGCATCTGGGGGAGCCCGACGGCCCGTCAGGCCCGTGCCCGGGAGGCGCGCGGCGGGGAACGCCGGGCTGAGAGGGCCTTTGCTCCAACCCCTCCTTCCTCTTCGCTTTCCCCCTCTGCCCAGTGGCCTTCTCGATTGAATGGGTGGTCTCGGTCTTCGCCGCTGGATCTTCTTCTCCGGCCTCATTCTCGATCTCCCCCCTCCTGCGCTGCACGTCCGCGTTGATCTCCCCCTCTCTGCCCCCTCCTGCGCCGTCTCCGTCTGCGCCGCGTGATCTCCGTCTCCGTTTCTTTTCCCCCTCCCCTCCCCCGCCTCAGGTTGGTTCTCCATCCCCCCCATCCTGCGCTGCCCGTCGTCGTCGAGCTCGGAAAATGGTTGAAGATGCCAGCGACGGGCAGGGTCAATTGGGGGGTGGGCGCAGCGTGCTGGCCCGCCCTCGGACAGCATTCTGACCCCTTGCCGAGCCGCTCTCCGCCCCCCCTCTTCCCCTTCCCCATTCACCGGGAAGGCGCGCGCAACAGCTGGGCCCGCGGGCTGCTTCGCTGGGCTGGGGTCCCTGGGATCAGATCCTCCGTGAGCGTCCAGTCCGACGCCGGGGCAAAGTCGCACCCTTGTGGGCGACCCCTCGGCCCGGGCTGAGTCGCTGGCAGCGCCGCGGGGCCTCTGAAATATTTGCGTTGCGTTCGCCTACCAGCCGTCGAACGCCCAGCAGCTCGACGTGCTGGCGCCGCGTCAAGGAAAGGAGGCCTCCTCGCACAGTTCCCTCGCCCTCCTCCATCATTCCACGGTTCCATGTCCAATGCCTCCTGGTACACCTTGTCTCGCGCCGTCGCGCCCCTCCGAAAGGCGCGCGCCCCGCCAGGGTGCATGGGTTCAAGGGCGAGGCGACGTCCCTGAGTTTCCGTATCCTGCCTCGGCGGCGTCCTCTTGTCCAGCCACCTCTTGCCCTCCAGGTGGTTGTCCGTTGTGTGGTGTCCTTTCTCCTCCTGCGCGTCCGTGTCCAGCGCCGGGAGGTTGTTTGTGATCCGAATAGCCTCATCTTTGTTATTCAGCCCTCGCCTCCACGCCGTGTTGCGCACCTATTGTGCCATCCGTCGCTTGCGTTGAAGCTGTCGATCATCGTCGCGTGGCTGAAAATTGCTCCCTCCAGCGCGTGACAAACTTCTGGGATGCACTGGTCCATCCATTCGTTTCGGTTTTCACTGTTTTTTGGTTTATTGGCTTGTTCATCTACAGCGATGGTCGCCACCCCAGGGGCGTCGTATGTTTGGCCGCGATATGGCTCACCCTTTCGTGAGTGATGGCTCCATGGTTTAGGACCGCATGGGTCCCTACTTGCCTGCACTGCTCCTGCTGCGTGGTCCTCTTGGTGCCCCGGTGGTGCTCCTGGATTAGGTAGCCGTCCGCCTGATACTTTTGGTGCTCCTTGTTCGACCTTCCGTAGCGGGCGTGAGGATCGTGGTTGTTGGACGCCCGCCGCTAGTGTTGATTCTGACGATGGTGAGCGTGCTACCCGCGCTCCCCTGTTCCCTGTACTGGACGGTATGAAAGCCTTGTAGCAATCGTTGCAGCTTGGCCTTCCGAACTAGCGACAGGGTCAGCAGCAGCTGATACATTAGCCTTGTCGTTCCCCTCGGTGGCTCCACCTTCTGCTGACGCTGCTTCTCCCATGGCTTCGTCCTCCAAGGCCTCCGGCCCATCTTCTTGGAAACTGAACTCGGACGCGTCGCTGTCGCCCCCCCGGCGACCCTTGACGAACTCGTCTGCCTTGCGTCGCCTGAGCCCGACCTGCTTCCCCCACTTTCCGTGGTACTATAGCTCCAACATAATTACTGGCTGCCTCCTCGAGCGCCTTGATGAAGTTGGCCGCTCAATCCTTTGGCCCACCTCGTCCGACTTCAGCAGCTCTTTGTCCTCCTCCCGTGGCGTTTGAGTATGTTGCCTCCGGCGCTGCTGCTGGTTTGGGTGCAGCAGTATCTGCTGCTGCTATATGCGTTTGCATATCCTGTTTCGCCCCACCTGCTGCTTCTTCCTCTTTGCGGGCTTCCTCCTTTGCCGTTCCTGCGATGAGATCATCCAACACATGCTTGATCTACTTCTCGACCCCGGCCGAGGCTTCCATCTTTTGCTGGATGTCTTTACGCTTGCCCTCCAGCTTGACAATCTCTTGTTCCAGACCCTTGATCCGCGCGGAAAGTGCCTGCGACGTAGCCTGCTGTGTTCACTGCCTCTTCTCGAGCTCCCTCGGCTGATGGGACGGCGGCCGCTCCTGGTCGATCTGCGCATCCAGGTGCTTCGCCTCGGATTTCTTGATCGGGACGGACGAGAGGGTAGGATAGGGACAGGGGAGGGGTGGTGCGAAGTCTGCTGCACGCAGCTGGTTTCGAGGCCCCGCCGCCAGACCCATCTCTCGATACCGTGGGCGCCTATGGGCGCCAGGAGGCGCCATGAAAGCCAGTTGCTTGAGCTGATTCTCTGCCCGACCCATTGCTATCCTACCCTTTCGCCCCCCCCGACTCTAGCTCCAGCACTTCCTCAGCTGCCGAGACACCCTCCAGCTTCTTGATGTCGGCTCGCGGTTTCCCCAGCTTCGGACCTGCACCCTCTTGTGGCGCTGCTCGCCGTTCTCGTCCTCCTCCAAGCGCTCGATCTTTCTCCGCAGCTGGTTGAGCTCGTGCCTTTCCTTGACGTCCAGGTTGGCCGTGCCACTCCACCATGACCTGCCTGAAGTGTGAGGTGCCGTTTCCCCCGCTCCCGTGCTGAAATTTCCGCAATCCTTGCACGTGCTTCGAGTGCCCGAGTTCCTCCTTGGCACCGCACTTTCCCAACTTGGGTCACTGCCATGCTTCGATTTTTGCCCCTTGCCTCCTCCACCCATCTGTCGCCCCATTGGGCAAGCATGCGATGTTGCCTGGGCTCCCAAATGCTGGCTCGCGCGGGGGCGAGGTGCACAATGTGGAAAAACTGGCCTCTGGGACCGCGAAAGATATGTAGTTAACGTTGGTTCAAGCGCAACGCCTCGTGCTCGACGCGCCGCTGAGCGACTCGCAGTCTCGGCTGTTGAACTCTCATCCTTGAAATAATTATTGTTGATCCCCCCCCACCGGTGCACATTATTTTTTTTCAATTGAAGTGCCCCCCCGGGGCTGGCACTTTGTTTTTTGTCAAGGAAAGTCTTCCTGCTCAAACTGGCCCCCTGGCCCCCGGGTTACAACAACAACGGCTCCCGCCTGAGACTTCCTTACAATTTAGCCAGGACCCCCGCTCCCGCCCGAGACTTCCTTGCATTTTATTCAAGAATCGCGCTCTCGCTTGGGACTTCCTTACGATTTATTCAGGAATCGCTCCTCCTGCGCTCTGGAGTCGCGCTCTCGCTGGAGACTTGCTTGCAATTTACTGAAGAATAGCGCCCTTGCGTTGGAATTTCTTGCAATTTACTCCAGCGCCGCGCTCCCGACACCCAGTCACCCAGGAGTCGCGCTCACGCTCAGGACTCCTTCACAGATTACCTCGGAATCGGGATCTCGCTGCCCTTCGTGGCCCCGTTGCAGCCCTTCGTGGCCCCCTCGCTTTGTTTCGTGGCCCCGTTGCAGCCCTTCGTGGCCCCCTCGCTTTGTTTCGTGGCCCCGTTGCAGCCCCTCGTGGCCTCCTCGTTGCCCTTCGTGGCCCCGTTGCAGCCCTTCGTGGCCCCCTCGCTTTGTTTCGTGGCCCCGTTGCAGCCCTTCGTGGCCCCCTCGCTGTTTCGTGGCCCCGTTGCAGCCCCTCGTGGCCCCCTCGCTTTGTTTCGTGGCCCCATATGTATGTATGCCCTTCGTGGCCCCCGCTCGTTCGCGCCCGTGGTGGCCGCATATGCATGCCCTTCGTGGCCCCGCTGTCGCCCTTCGTGGCCCCCTCGCTGCCCTTCGTATCCCCGTTGCTGCCCTCAGTGGCCCCGTCTTTACCCTCCGCGGCCCAACATACGTATGCCCTTCGTGGCCCCCGCTCGTTCGCGCCCGTTGTGGCCCCATGTGCATGCCCTTCGTGGCCCCGCTGTCGCCGTTTGTGCCCCCTCATTGTCCTACGTGGCCCAGGTGCTACCCTCAGTGGCCCCATCGTTGCCTTCTGTGGCCCCGCATTATCTGCCCTTCGTGGCCCACGCTCGTTCGCGCTCTTCGTGGCCCCATACGCATTCCCTTCGTGTCCCCGCTGTCGCCCTTCGTGGCCTACTTCGTGTCCTTCGTGGCTCTGCTGTCGTTCTCTCTCGCTCTCGCTTTCGCTCGTCGTCGTCGTCGCCGTCGCCGTCGTTGCCGTCGTCGTCGACGTCGTCGTCGTCGTCGTCGTGGTCGGTCCCCTGTCCGTCCCTCTTGGGGTCGGGTCGACGGTCCGCGGCCGCCCCGCCGATCAGCGCTGCCGGTGGCCAGGCCGACGGTCCGCGGCCGCCCCGCCGCTTGCCGGGGCCTGGCTTGCAGGGAAGAAAGGTATACCCCCCAAAAGGGGTTCGATCGAAGACGAAAAGGGCGGGTATCGAGGGTTTGGGAAATTCGCGTTATTCGACACTCGAGGAGATAAGGGCGAACAGTCTTAACATGAGTGTTGTTGTTGTTGTTGTTGTCGTCGTTGATGGTGTTGTTGTTGTTGTTGTGGTTCATGGTGTTGTTGCAATTGTTGTTGTAGATAAGGGCTGCTGTGGCTGATGCTGGTTTTTATGATGCTGCTGCTGCTGTGCTGCTGCTGATAATGTTGCGGATGATGATGAGGACGATGATGATGCTGCTGATGATGATGCTGATGATGCTGCTGCTGATGGTAATGATGGTGCTGACACTGCTGTTGATGATACTGATGATGCTGCTGCTGATCATGATTCTGATGGTGGGGATGATGATGCTGATGCTGCTGCTGATGATGATGATTATGATGATGCTGATGATGGCGATGCTGATGATGCTGCTGCTGATCATGATGATGATGGTGGTGATGATGATGCTGATGCTGCCGCTGCTGATGATGATGATGATTATGATGATGCTGATGACGACGATGCTGATGATGATGCTGATACTGATGATGCTGGTGCTGATGCTGCTGATGGTGGTGATGCTGATGATGATGATTACTATTACTATGATTACGATGATGACGATGCTGATGATGCTGATGATGATGCTGATGCTGATGCTGATGCTCATGCTCATGCTGATGATGATGATGCTGATGATGATGCTGATTATGATGATGATGCTGATGCGGCTGATGATCATGATGATGATCATGATGATGATGCTGACGTTGATGCTGATGATGAGGATGATGATGAGGATGATGATGAGGATGATGAGGATGATGATGATGCTGATGATGATTATGATGCTGCTGCTGATGCTGCTGCTGATGCTGCTGCTGATGCTGCTGCTGATGATGCTGCTGCTGCTGCTGATGATGATGATGATGATGATGATGATGATGATGATGATGATGATGATGATGATGATGATGATGATCAGGAGGAGGAGGAGGAGGAGGATCATGATGCTGATGATGATGATGATGATGATGATGATGATGATGATGATGATGATGATGATGATGATGATGATGATGATGATGATGATGATGATGATGATGATGATGATGATGATGATGATGATGATGATGATGATGATGATGATGATGATGATGATGGATGATGATGACAGAGGAGGAAGGAGGGAGGAGAGAGCAGAGAGGCGAGAGCTGGGAGGAGGGAGGGAGGACTCAGGGGGAGCGGAGGAGGAGGAGGAGGAGGAGGAGGAGGAGGAGGAGGAAGGAGGAGGAGGAGGAGGGAAGAGGAGTAGTTGGAGGGAGGAGGGAGGAGGAGGAGGGAGGAGGAGGAGGAGGAGGAGGGTGCGAAGACGGAGAACAGGGCGTGAGGCGTGACCCACCAGGACAATGGACCGCACCACCAGCTGGTGCTGCGCCGCAGCTCCGACCTGGGTAGGACGTGGGGGCCCCTGATCCTGGTGGCGGATGGGCGCCAGCCGTGCGCGGTGTGCCCGGCGGCGATCTCGAACCCCAACCCCGTGGAGGTCTTCCTGGGGTGGGAGACGAGGAGGGGGAGGAGGAGGAGGGAGGAGGAGGAGGGAGGAGGAGGGAGGAGGAGGGGGGGAGGAGGAGGAGGGAGGGGGGAGGGAGGAGGGAGGGTGGGAGAGAGGGCCCTCCGAGCCGGGCGCTGCCATGTTCGCACACCGGGCCCTGTCGCCCGGTCCCGGTCCCCGGGGCCATCGCAGCTCGTCCGGGCTCGAGGGATGCTGCGCAAAGATGGGGTCTGGGGCTCGGGTGGTGTGGTTCGCGCTGTATATTGCTGAGGCCTCACGGCCGGTGCCGCTGGCCCGGAAGACGACGACGACGAATACGAGGAGGAGGAGGAGGAGGAGGAGGAGGAGGAGGAGGAGGAGGAGGAGGAGGAGGAGGAGGAGGAGGAGGGGTCGGATTAAGGTGGAAAGGGGCAGGAGAAGGCGAATGAGATGTTCCACATGTGGGCCGAGGGACGGGCATTTGTGGGACTCTCTTAGAGACCTCTGGGGCCGTCTCGAGGTGTTCTTGCAAGCCTCTTGGGCCGGTTTGGATCGTCGGGAAGCGGAAGAGGCCAGAAAGCCTAAATCGTTCCAAAACGCATAGGAAATGAACGAATGTTGCCTCATGGGGGCCGTCTTGGGAGTGATCCTGGATGCTTCTGGGGGCGCCTTGCACGCCTCTCGACCCGTCTGGAAGCCGTGAAGGCGTCTTGGATTGTTCGGCAATTCGGGGCACTCTTGGACCTTCTTGGGGGCCTCTTAAGGCACTTTTGGCGCGTCTTGGTGTTTTTGTTGGGCTCCGGGACGCCCAGGGGCGGATGCGTATCTGACCCCCCCCCGGGACTCCCCCGGGACCCGCCCCCTCGGCGGGGGAGGGATCAAAGGGAAGGGGCTTCCCTTTGACTTTGACTTAAGTGCGACGTTGCTGCGGTTTTTCCTCGCTGGCAGGCTTGAAGAGGAGGGTGCAGGGAAAGGGGACGACGGAGACGCAGGGAAAGAGGACAACAGATGCGTCGACTGAGCGCACGCCGACAGGGGGTCCACACGCCGACAGGGTCGACGGATTTTTCGCTGCGATCTCGGACCCCAGCCCAGTGGAGGTCGTCCTGTCTAGGCATCCCAAGTATGGTCTCAGCAGACGGGGGAGGAGAATCGCGCCGCATCGCCGATGCATCGCCGATGCGGCTCGACGTGGACCCCACTTTTCTCAACGCCGATGTCGCCGATGGCATCGCTGACGTCGACGATACATCGCCGATTCATCGGCGATGCTTCGGCGATGCGTCGCGACCTTCCGTCCCCACCTGCTCGAGGTCCCATCTGGGAGGCCTCCTATCCTGGGGTGGGAGATGTTGAGGGAGGGAGGGAGGGGAGGGAGGGAGGGAGGGGAGGGAGGGAGGGAGGGGAAGGAGGGAGATGTTGAGCAGGGAGGGAGGGAGGGAGGGGGAGGGACGGGAGCGGTCCAAGAGGGGGGGCGGAGGGAGGCTTCGTCGGTCCCTTGGAGGTCCTCTCGCCTGGGGATGCTGTCCGCCAGCCGCGCCCCGTCGGGGGCTCTCTGCGGGGGGGCCGCGTCGTCCCGAACGGCCGCCAGAGGTCTGAGTTACGGTGCGGGCGCGGTCGCAAGAAACCCTCGCAAGAAACCCAAACCCTGAGAACCCGCGCGCGAGGTGCAACCGAGGGGAAACCCGGAGCACCCCGAGCGCAGCAGCCCCTTCAACGGCCGCGGGAAGTCACCGCGCATCGCGCGGAGCGAAGAAACCCAGGACACCCTGACGAAAAATATATGGTTTCTTGATGCGCGCCCCCACCGTATGACTTGGTGGGAAGGAGGGGGCCCAGATCTCCGACGATCTGATCGGGAAGGCCTTGCGGCCAGTGCTGCCGACCCTGACGACGGCGACGGCGGCGGACGACGACGACGACGACGACGGCGGCTGCGGCGACGGCGACGCAGACGTGGAGCAGAGAGTCCTCAGGGATGCCTCGTGGGGCCTCGTCGGAGCGCGCTCGTAGGCCTCTGGGGGGCAGCTTGGGGGCCTGTTGGGAGCATCTCGAGGGCCACCAGGAGGGAGGAAGGCGACCCAGATCCCCGACGCTCTGCTTCGAGCGGCTTGCGCCACTCCGCCGACCGCCAGAACGAGGCTGCAGCTCGCAGGCTGGGATATACAGGTGAAGCAGGACGAGGGGCAGGAGGAGGAGGAGGAGGAGGAGGAGGAGGAGGAGGAGGAGGAGGAGGAGGAGGAGGAGGAGGAGGAGGAGGAGGAGGAGAGGAGGAGGAGGAGGAGGAGGAGGAGGAGGAGGAGGAGGAGAAGGGTCCGGAGAAAGAGGAGGAGGAGGCGGAGAGCGGGGGGGGGGCGATGGAGTGGGCCCCTCTGGGGGCCTCTTGGGAGCATCCTGGGGGCCTCCGGGAGGAAGGGGGGCCGGTGACCTGACGTCCTGTTTTGTGTTCAGTGCGGGGCCCCCCGGAAGTTCCGAGCCGCTCCCGTGAGCTGGCTTCTCGTCCCGAGTATTCTTTTCGACGGTCCTGGGGCCCGGCGAGGGCCTCCAGAGACCGAGCACGGCGGAACACCGCCGTCTCGATCTTTTCGGTGCGGTGGATCTCTGGGGAGGGCGCCCAGATCTCCGACGATCGAAACATCAAGGCATCTGTCAGGAGGGGAAGAAGCACACAGACACAATGAATCGTCGACTCCCAAGAACGTATGGGGAAGTATGGGAAGTGGGGGTGGGAGACGGAAGCCCAGAAAATGTGGGAAGAGATGTGGGGGACTCTGGGACTTGTGTGTACTCATCTGTGTGTCCCTGGGCCCGCTCACTCTGATCCCTGGGTCAGAAGTACCCTCCTACGCAGAAGCCTGCCCGCCTCCCCTTGCCTTAGGTCGGGCCTGTCCCCCTACGGGGGGATTTTCGACGAAAAATAAGAATACCCCAAGAATGCCCTCAAATGGTCAAAACATATTCAAAAAGTAGTCCCCAGACTATTTTGGATTATTTCTGGACTATTTGTGGGGTACTATTTCTGGATTATTTTTGGGTTATTCTTATGTTTCGTCGAAAATCCCCCTGTAGGGGGACAGGCCCGACTTCACCCCGGCCCCCCTCTGCGCGCCACCGACCTCCGGGGCCGCGGGCCGAGGACGTCGGGTCGGCGGGTGTCCTGGGGAGGGCGGGGCGGAGCGGGAGACGAAGCAGGCTCCCACGGGCCTCCGGGGGCCTCCTCCGGAGGAAGGGAGGGGGCGGAGGCGGAGGGGGAGGAGGATGAGGTGGTGTCCAGAGGCCTCTCCGGGGATCCCCAGAGACCTCCTTCTCCATCCTCCTCCTCCTCCTCCTCCTCCTCCTCCTCCTCCTCCTCCTCCTCCTCCTCCTCCCCCTCCTCCCCCTCCCTCCTCCCCCTCCTCCCCCTCCTCCTCCTCCTCCTCCTCCTCCTCCTCCTCCTCCTCCTCCTCCATTCTCCTCCTCCTCCTCCTCGATTCTCCTCCTCCATTCTCCTCCCCCATTCTCCTCCTCCATTCTCGACCTCCATTGTTCTCCTTCTCTTCCTCCTCCTCCTCCTCCTCCTCCTCCTCCTCTTCCTCCTCCTCCTCCATTCTCCATCCTTCGACCCTCGATCCTCCTCCCTTCTCCGCGCGCGCTGCCTTGTGCGCGGGAGCACGGTGGGGCGAGTGTAGAATGAGGTTCTCCTCGAGAACGGGTCCAGGGCTGTGCTGCTGCACTACGACACGCTGAACAACCCGCGCCGGGCGGCGCACGGCCTCGACATGCAGACCTGGAGCCTCGACGACGGGCGCACGTGGCATGGCGGCGAGGTGCTGTCGTATCCGCCCGAGCAGAACGACGGGTCCCTGATTGGGCCCTCGGTCGGCCTGCAGGACTCGGAGGGTGTGTGTGTGTGGCAAGTCTCAGAAGCCGGGCGAAGGCTGGCAAACCCGTGGCTGCTAAAACGGAGCTCCGGTAAATTGCTGCTTTCCCTCCGGGAAGCAGCCCGTTTATCATTTGGTGCGCTGAGCTTGGTTCCGGGAATTTGTCTTCTTCTTCCGGGGAGACCATTTTAGCAGCCACGGATTTGCCGGCCCTCGCCCAGCTTCCAAAACTCCCCAGGCGGGGAGGGACTTACGTTTCTGCCTGGTCTCGGGCCCCAGGGCCATCACAGGTCAATCAGGCTCGAAAGAGTGCAGCAGAAAGATTGGATCTCGGGCTCCGGTCGTGATTTTTCGCATCGTCTGATCTCAGGGTGGGGGGGTGAGGGCCACGATACCTGCCCTGATGTATGGCGCCCTCTCCTTCTTTCAGCACGTCCCTCGGCCCCCAGCTGGGCCGCACACGTGCCTCGGGCTATGATTTGCGAGCTCCCCCTCTTGGACGCCCCCCTCTTGGACGCCCCCCTCTTGGACGTCCCTGGTTCGGGGGGCCGCGAGGCGGCCAGTGAAAGCCGAGGAGACCTGCGCTTGGGGGGAAAGCGGGCATTTTTGCTGTCCGTTGGGCCATGGCGAACGGGATTACCTTTGCGCGACGTACCCAGCGGTTGCTCCTTGACCGTCGTATGCACCGAAGGACTCGCCGACTCTGGACATGATGACCACGACTAGATCGCGATGACGAAGACGATAATGATGACCATAACGATGACGAAGACGATGCTGGGCATGGTGATTCATATTATCATATCATCACCACCACCATCATCATAATCATCATCAGCATCATCTTTATCATCATCCTCATCATCATCATCATCATCACACTCATCATCATCAGCATCAGCAGCATCATCATCAGTATCAGCATAGCGTCGTCACCATCATGAGCACCATCAGCATAATCATCATCCTCAACCTGGTCACCACCATTATCATCATCATCATCATCATCATCATCATCATCATCATCATCATCATCGTCATCATGATCATCATCATCATCACCATCATTAGCATCACCATCATATTCAAAGTCAGCATCAACACCATCACTATCATCATCATCCGCATCATCATCTGCATCATCATTATCATCATCATCACCACCATCAGCATCATCATCATCACCATCACCATCACCATCATCATGATTACCATCATCATCCCCTCAGCATCAGCATCAGCATCATCACCATCATCAGCATCATCAACCTCACCACCACCACCATCATCATCAGCAGCGTCATCGTCATTACCATTATCATCATCATAACCATCATCAGCATCATCATCGTCATAATCATCATCATCATCACCATCACCATCACCATCACCATCACCATCACCATCACCATCACCATCACCCTCACCATGACCATGACCATGACCATCACCATCACCATCACCATCACCATCACCATCATCATTATGCTGGGGCTCCAGCATCGGGGGAATCAGTTGCCTGCTGAGTTTGGCATTCTCGGACCAGGTACAGTAGGCGGGCGTGTCCGCTGGGGCCTGAGTTGGAACTCCGGGGGGGGGATGGCGGATGGATAGGGCTCCTCCTCCTTCTCTTTCTCCTCCTCCTCCTGCTCCTATTCTTCCTCCTCCTCCTCACGTTCCTCCTCCTCACGGGGAGGGGTGCGAAATGTGCGCGCGCGCGCGCGCGCGTGTGTGTGTGTGTGTGTGTGTGTGTGTGTGTGTTTGTGTCTTTGTGTGTGTGTGACCACTGCGGGCGGGGTGCAGTGTCTTGTAGCCATCTTGATCTGCTTGCTGTCGTCTTGGGCTAGTCTTTGGTGGTCGTCTGGGGGCGGTCTTGGGCTGATCTTGAGGCCATCCGTGGGGTCCCCTGGACAAGTCGGAGGCGGTATGGGCGGCCAGGAGCTAGCCTGAAAGCCTTGCGCAAACCATCCCAGAAGGATGCTAAGACCATATTCTTACAGCAAGCCACAAACTCATCACGTGCGTTCGCCTCCCAGGGGTACGGACTTCATGCGAGCTCCTTCGGACTCTTTCGGGCGTGTCGGGGGCAGTCGGGGAGTCCTGGAGCCGTCATGTCATGACCTGCTGCGGATGACCTTCAGCTTCTCGATCAGTCTTGAACCCGTGCTGGGCTGCCTTGGTGGTGTTTTGTGCACATGTTCGGTGCCGTCCTGGAGCGGTTGCCTGCTCGTGTGTTTCCCCCAGGAGGGTTTTTGAAACAACGGCACTGCGTGGTAATGCTAGAGCTACCTCAGCGGCCTCGTGTTGGAGTTTGAGGTTGCCCAGCTCTGGTTCCGGCCAGCACACAGGGGGAAAGGGTGCATTTTCGTGCGTTTCTGACTCGCTGGGGGCTTCTCGTCGGCTGGACGTTTGGACCCCAGGAGGGATCTGGGGACTGATTTTGAGTGGATTTGGCTTCGTCCTATTTTCTCGGGTCGGAGGTTGATAGACCTCCTACCCCGACGCGTCGATTAGTGAATTGGCCGTTTTTGGTTCGCAAGAGGCGTCGCGGCCGTTATTTTTGCGGATCCAGGTCTGTCGGTTTTTGTCGGAGGAGGCGGAGGAGGAAAAGGAGGAGGAAAAGGAGGAGGAAAAGGAGGAGGAAAAGGAGGAGGAAAAAAAGGAGGAGGAGGAGGAGGAGGAGGAGGAGGAGGAGGAGGAGGAAAAGGAGGAGGAGGAGGAGGAGGAGGAGGAGGAGGAGGAGGAGGAGGAGGGAGGTTTACTAAAGGGAGGTTTGTCCACCGCCGATCGGGGCCTGTCCGGCTCGAACCCCCGGCCGCCTCCGGGCCTCGTGCGCGCGGCGTAGACGTCAGCTGGATTTGAGCCGTGGATCAGCCACGCGCAGAGGGGGGTGGGGGGAGGGGGGAGGGCTTTTGTGAAGCACCCCTGCTTCTTAGAAGGCGCGGGACTTCTCTATAAATGCAAGGCTGGCGCCTTCTAAGAAGCAGCCTCCTTCTAAGAACCCCCCCCCCCTCCCTCCACCCCCTTGCGCGCGCCGCCAAGTGGATTCCGAAAGCTTTTGGGAAGGCGTTGATTGCCCACTCCGTGTCTTGGCCGGCGCAGAGGCCGCCCAAGGCAGCAGCGGGCTCACGAAGGGTATGCGATGAGGCTTCTTCACGCACGAAAGTATGCCGTTGCGTCACACCATCGTCTCCGCAGCGCGTTTGGCGGACTGCTTCCGGGACGCGTTTGGCGCACCGCCATAATTTTTCAGTCATTTCTCTGCCTACGCGTCTTCATGATGCACGGCTTGCTTGCTTGCTTGCTTGCTTGCGTGTCGCCAGATTCCCTGCCTCAAGGATGCGAGGGGAGTCATCTTCTTCTCCGCTAACAGGGTCGACGGCAGTGGACACTTTCTCTACCACTCCGCTGATCGAGGCAGGAGCTCCAGGCTGCCCAAACGGGCCAGGGGCAGATTTAGGTCGGGCGTGCCCCCCTACAGGCGGATTTTGGGCGAAAAATCAAAATACCCCAAACCTATCCCAAAATGGTCAAGACTATTTTTTCACAATTTTTGAACATTCCCCCTGTAGAGGGACAGGCCCGACTTCAGGGCAGATGGGGTCGGAGGATCGCGCCGTATCACCGACGCGCCAGCCACGCAGCGCGATGCGGGGTGCACTCTCTCGGACCCCGACGCCGCCGAGGCCTCGCGGATGCACTGGTCGATCCGGCGCGCTCTCCCGACCCCAGCCTCTTGTCGGAGGGTTCCAGAGGGGGGTTTTGGGGGCGGGGGTTTTCCAGGAGGGGTCCCCCGTATAATTTGTTATAGATAGTCAACTATATCATACAATTATATGTGATATATATATATATATATATATATATATATATATATATATATAATATATTATATATATAGATATACATGCCCTTTAGCTCTCGGGAGGCGGCAGAGACAGGTAGGGGAGAGGGGGGGGCCTCAAGCGCAGCTGGCTGGCTCTGGCAGCTGCGCGGGTGCAAGCGCCATGGCCTGGGCTCCAGGCGGCCTGGCCTTCGCGCGCGTGGCGGGCGGAGAGGCCGGCCGACGGCAGGCGATCAACGTGGGGGGCTTCGTGGTGGAGGTCCACGAGGCCCACATCTCCCTGGCGATCCCCGCGGTCGCAGCCCGAGCCGTGGGTGGCGCCGCCTACGAGGCGGCGGTGAGAGACCGTGCGGGTGACGAGGTGCAGGTGGGGTTCGTTGTCGTGCCCCAGCGTCGGCTTCGCGACGCAGCGCTGGAGGGATGGGGGGACGACTACATGCACTTCGGCGAGAGGAGGTTCGAGCTCGAGGCGCTCCAGGCCGGGTTGGTGGCGGCAGGCGGCGGCATCCACACGTCCACCGAGGACGCGGAGGTGCCGAGACCGCCGCCGACAGAGACGCTGCCGCAGGGCGCTCCGGGAGGCGGGGCGGCCGCGGCGGCGCTGGGGCAGCGGGCGCTGCTCCGCGCGGCCGGAGCGGGCGCGGGCCTCCCGGGCCTGGAGCAGCTCGTCGCGCGGGCAGCGAGGCGGCTGCAGTCGGCGGCCCCCGCCGCCGAGGAGGACAGCTCGTCGGAGTCGGAGGTCGAGGCCGACCCGCGCGACGGGCGCGCGGCGCCGTCGGCCGGGCAGGCGCCACGAGCCGCGGGAGGCCGGAGCGAGCGGCGGCGCCTCCTGTCGAGCAGCGACGAGGAGGCCCCGCCCCGCGCGCCCGCGGGGCAGCAGGCGGGCTCCAGCGGCGGCGGCGCGACGGCGGCGGCGGCCAGCCTCGACCCGAACGGGTTGCAGAGCTTGCTGCAGCTTCGGATGCTCGAGGTCTTGGAGCGGCTCGAGACGGGCAAGAAGCAGAGCTCGTCGGGCGACGAGGACGAGGCGATCGGTGGATTGGGCAGCGTCGGGAAGGCAGGCAAGGCCGTGCGGGGCATGAGACGCCTCCGGCGGCGGGTCAAGCGCCACCCTCTTCGAGTGGTGCGCGCGTTCAGGGCCGAGGTCAAGCGGGCGCTCGGCGTGCAGCACGGCATGGCCTGGACGTACTTGGACTACGGGAAGAGGCGCATCCCGTGGGGCAAGCTGTACGACCTGAAGAAGACGTACGCGATGCTGGTCGCGGTCCTCGAGTACATGGACAACGAGAAGTTCGACGAGGCGCACGGGCAGCTGGTGCAGATCATGAAGGCCCTGGAGCAGGTGGCGATCAACCAGGGCTCGTGGAAGGCGGCGTGGCCGCTGTCGGGCCTGGTCGACCCCTACAGCCGCCGGGGCTTCGCAGGGGGCGAGTTCGAGACGGAGGTGGTGGCGGCCTACATCACGGAGCTGGAGGCCTTGGAGTCCAAGGTGAAGCAGCGCGGCGGGCTGGTGGCCACCCCGGAGGAGTCGGGCGCCCAGGGAGCCGACGCGGGAGCGGGGGCCAACGACAAGGGCCCGAAGAGCAAGTACAAGAAGAAGCCCAAGAAGGAGGGGGCCTGAGCGGGCCGCCCCCTTTGAGGGCAGGTGCGTGTCTGGGGAGATGGGGCTTCTGGCGCTGCGGCCAGTTCCTCAGAGGCGCGCCGTTTGGGAGGTTTTGGCATTGGCACCGCAATGCGACACGCAAGTGCGAATCTAACCTGGACAGTGGGCTGTCCAGCTCAGCAGATCCTGAGAGGCTTTTCCCCATGCCGCTGCCGTTCGTGGAGGTGGCGGTGCGCGCGTCGAGGGAGCAGGCGGACCCCGTTGGTCGGAAGCAGTTGCGGATGACCGAGAGGGCCCAGCATCTCACGAACGTGCTCGTCTCAATGTTCTCCTACTGGGAGTGCGGCTGCCCGAAGGCAGCGGCAGCCTACCCTGACCTCCGCTGGTCTCCTGCACGACGGGTGGCGGCGGAGAACCTCTTTCAGGATGTGTTCGAGTTTTGCCGTGCTGCTGGACGTGACGCTCACGCAGCACGAGGACTGGGGAGGCTGCAGAAGTTGGCTTCCGAATTAGCATCTCTACCCGGTGAGGCGTACGAGCGGCAGCAGCGCCCAGATGCCGAACCTGGCTGGGATATGCAAGCAGGACAGCTGTCGGCGGACACACTGGCGCGTGCGTTGGAGGTCCAGCCCGACCGTGTGAAGTTGAAGACCCCTGGGCCAGGCTGCGATCCTGCTGACCACCTGACGGGCAAGCAGCTCGCGGAGTACGTCAGCTACATGGACCGCTGCTTGGCTCCCGAGGCCTGGCCGGCGCCCTTGCCGAGGAGGTGCCACCGCATCTCGAAGGATAACGAGCTGAAGCTGGTGAAGGACCTCCTGGAGCGCGGGATGGGGACCCTCGTCCCGGCCGGCGACGTGCCGCGCGACAAGGCTGGGTGCCCTCTGGCGTCGGGCTGGTTCGCGGTCGAGCACAGCGAGAAGTGGGACCGTCTGATTCAAGATAGGCGTCCTCAGAATGCGACTGAGGAGCGCCTCGCCTGGCTGCAGTTGCCGTCGGGAGAGCAGCTGAAGTTGCTGAGGTTGAACTCGCCGTCGGAGCACGTCAGGGGGACCGTGTGCGACCTGAAGACCTACTTCTACCAGGTGAAGCGGCCGCAGGGCACGGAGTCGCGGAACGTGGTCGGGCGGGCCTGGCAGGGCCGACAGCTGGGGAAGCTGGCCCCGGACCCGAACCAGCACTACTTCGTGGCGCTGACCGTCTGGGGCATGGGCGACGCCAACTCGTGCGACGTCTGCCAGGAGACGAACGTGAGCATCCTTCGGAAGAGTGGGTGCATGACACCTGCCGAGTCGTTGAACGCCCAGCTCACCGTGCCTGTCGGCCGGACTTGGGAGGGCAACTACCTCGACGATCACTTGACCGTGCAGGTGTTCAGCGACAGCGAGCGGGGCAAGGGCCTCCGCGACACGGAGATCGGCGAGCGGGCCAAGCAGGCCTGGGAGCAGGCCGGGCTGCCTCGCTCAGTGGAGAAGGACGTTATCGAGCAGCCCGACTTCACCGCCTGGGGCACGGAGGTGAGAGACGGGCCCGGCGAGGTCGGCAGCCCGCTGCACAAGCGGCGGATCTTGGCCTCGCTGACCTTGGACATTCTGGAGAGCAAAAAGATTTCAAAAGGGATGTTCAGAATGTTGCTTGCAAATTACGTTCGCCCATTCAGCCATCGTCGCGAGCTCTTTGGTTGCTTCCATCGTTCGTTCACATGGTTAGAAAGCCTGACTTCCGAGCGAGATCTGGTCACGATTCCCGCAGACATTCGAGACGAGCTGTTCGCCGCCGCCGCCCTCCTCGCCCTCGGAGTTGCTCACATCCGTTGGCCCGTAGACCCCGAGGTTTCGGCGAGCGACGCGACCGAGGACTCGTGCGGGTCCTGCACGGCGAAGGTCCCCAGTAAGATCTCCAGGGCGCTCTTCAGGGTTGGGGCTCATAGAGGTGAACACGTGAGGCTCGACTGGAACGAGATCGACCAGGTCCTGGCTTCCACCAGGATGTGCAGGCCCTTGAGTGACATAAACGAGGCCTTCGCGAGCTTCGACTGGAAGGTGCAGAGGGGAGGTAGGTTCGCAAAGCATAGTCACATAAATCTTCAGGAGATGCGGGCGCTGAAAGGCGAGATCAGACGTAGAGGTTTCCAGAACATCCAGAAGGTGCTGAATGAGGTCCCTGAGGCTCCAGCGTTTGGGGGTGCAGCAGGTCTTGGGAGTTCGGGCCGTCCTGGGCGTAGGGCTCCGAAACAGTTCGACGACTCGAAGGGCGTCTCCCGGAAGGTCGTGGGCGTGACTAGGGGCTCGGACCAGATCAACGACTCGAATGGCATCACAGAAAGAAGACAGGGGAAAGAGGCTTCGAGGGGTCGGGAGAGTGCAGGGACCACGTTCGTGTGCGGGGTCGACAGCCGTGTGTGTGCAGGAGCGTTTGGAAAGGGGCGCTCATCATCGTTCAAGCTAAATGGCATTCTGCGTACCGTCATGCCCTACCTGCTGAGCTGCCGTTGCCATGTGGCTCTAGTCTGGATCGGGACGCACTTCGACCCGGCGGACGCCCCGTCCAGGTTTCGGCCGCTGCCCGAGCCGGGCCCGCCGCCAGCCTGGATAGAGGCCAGCAGGCGCGCGGCGAGCGCGGCGGCCGCTCGCGCCGAGGCCAGGCGGGCTGCTGGCTCGCCCGACGCGCCCGCGGCGGACCAGGGCAAAGCCAGGGCAGAGGCGGCCCTCGAGGGCGTCAGCGCGGAGGAGGCGCCCTGCCCAGTCGGCGCTGCTGCTGGCTCGTCTGCTGCCGAGGTCTGCGCTCCGCCGCCGTGCAGCCCGCTGCCTTGGGCTGTGCCGGGCGGCCGTGCCAGGCGCTGGCAGAAGCGGGAGTACTTTGCTGGGAAAGGCGAGGTGACGAGGGCCCGGGCTGCCGCCGGGGCCTGGATCGAGCCGCCGCTGGACGCCTACCCGCCCGAGGGCTACAGACCGGAGCGCGACCTGCTGCTGGCGGTGAACGCGAGGCGTGAACTGGCTCAGATCCGCGCCCATGCGGTGCGAGTCGGTGTGTGGGCGACGCCGTGCACGACGCTCGGGCTGCTGTACCAGAACTGCGGCCCGGGGACGCGGACGGCTGACCGACCACAAGGCGACGGCACCCGGCCCGCTGAGCGCCAGGGCAACAGCCTCGGCCTCACCACGGCAGCGGGCTGCACCGCGCTGGGCGAGGAGGGCGGGCTGTGGGTGGTCGAGAACCCCCGCCGCTCGTGGCTGTTTCGCCAGCCCGCCATGCAGCGACTCATGGCCCGTGAAGGCGTGTACCTCGTGGAGTGCGACATGTGCCAGTTCGGTCTCGCGCCGCCCGACGAGCCGGAGGCGAGGCACAAGAAGAGTACCTACCTGCTCGGCAACTTCCCGGAGCTGCGGAGGCTTGGGAGGCGCTGTCAGGGCAAGTGCAAGCACGTGCACCTGGAGGGCGCGGTCAAGATTGCAGGGCGCTGGCAGAAGCGGGCGGCACTGGCATCGGCCTACACGCCCGAGTTTGCCCAGGCGCTCGCGGCCGCGCTGGCTGCCGCCGAGACGAGACTTCGTGGCTCGCCGATGCAGGTGGGGCCGCGGGGTGTCAGCTATCTTTGACAGCACGCTGGGCTTTCCTGGCGAGGGTCCTGCTGCGGGTCATCCTCAACGGCGTGATCTGCAGGCCTCGCTGCACGGGGAAGCCCACGCTGGGAGGCTCGTGAAGGCAGCGGAGGAGCTGACCGCCTACGGCCGCTCGCACGGCTGGGGCCGGCTGGACCGCTGGCTGCCAGACGCCTCCCGAGGCAGAGTGGTCAAGCGTCTGATAGAGGTGATTCAGTACTTGTTCAATGAAAAGAGACCGATCGCAGAAGCTAGGTGCGCAGTGTTGGCGGTGCAGCAGCGCCGCCCTGACCTGAGAGGGCAGCTGGGCGGGGCTTGGGACTCAGTCAGGTCCTGGGCCTTCGGCGAGGACTCGCAGACGCGCACGCCCATCCCGCGGGAGATCCAGCGCACGCTGCGGAGGTGGACGCTGGCCAAGGCTTTGCTCCTGTCCCGCCCGCCGTGCCTGGCGCTGCTAGAGTACAGCATCTTCGTGCGGGTGGCCATGGACGGGCTACTGAGGCCGGGGGAGGGCGCGAACCTTAAGGGTATGCACGTCCGCTTTAACCGCAGGAAGTCGTCAGATCAGGCTGTGCTGGTCATCGAGAGTCCGAAAAACAAAGCTTTCTTGGGCAAGAGACAGACGGTCTTGCTGACGCGCCCCTCCACCGTGGCCTGGCTTCAATGGTGGATGCATCGAGTGGGGCCTGACGACCCAGTTTTCCCTTCTGGCTACTCGGGCCTCCGGCAGATCCACGTGGGCCTCGTCAAGCAGCTTGGGATCCCACAGTTCACGCTAGCGGGTCTTAGAGCGGGCGGAGCGATCGAGCTGTTTATGCGCGCCAGAAAAATTGCTGGGGTAAAGTTCCATGGGAGATGGGCTTCAGAGCGTTCTCTTGCACACTACATCCAGGAGGCCAATGCTGCCGCAGCCTTGTTCGATCTCGAGCCCAGCATTGCCGAAGTTTTGTGCCGCATTCGAGCGGAGTTCAGCTGCTTGGATGTCGGCCCGCCCTGCATCGGATAAACCCTCGACAGCGCGCCTGCGCCAGTCGGCAACGGTCATGCTCGACGCAGCGGGCAAGGTCGAGGTATCAGCAGGAAAGATAGCGTTTGGAGAATCAGTTGCAGCAGTCTTTGAAGGAAAGCAAGATTATGCGAAGCAAGTGGCTTCGCGTCAGAGTCAGTCGTACCCATTGAAAGTGTTACGTGCCTACACCCGTGCAATGCATGCCTTGGAGGAGCTCGGCGGCATCGTGCCGGAGACGTTGTGCGCAGGACCGCTGCAGGATGGCGATGAAGCGGGAGGCCCAAAGGATGCCTTGGTCGTCGCAGTCCCGAAGCACCTTGTCAAGACCGTCACCTCCGGCAAAGCCGAGCCGCCCGCCCGCTACGGGCTGGTGCTGTCATGGTGGGCGTCTGCGGGATCGTGGTGGGCATTGCTGCGCCTCCTCTGGCTGGGCGACTTCGTCCAGAGCATCTTCGACGGGAGGCACTTCAAGTTTCTGACCTGGCCGCTCCTTAGTGTGTTCGCGATTCTGCTAGTCTATAGGCCCGACTGGATCGTGGACTGTCTGGCGAGTATCTTTTTCGGAGTCCTTGAGCATGCGGCGGACCGCTCAGTAGCCAGTGTCTATCGATTGGGCCGTCGCGGTGCAGATGCAGTTACTTCGGCGGCTACTCGTACCCAAGATGTTGCCGAGGCTGTCGTCACTGTGTTCGAGAACGCCTCGCTCGCCTGGGTAAACCTATCCGATCATATAGAGCAGGTGGCAGAAGTGGTCGGCCCAGCTGTGACGTCCGCGGTGGACGCCTCGGTTGAGTTCGTCGACCTCGTCATTGACAAGGCCGCCACCGCCGCTGCCGACAAGACTGTGGAGCTGCTAGATGACCTGCCCGAGCAGCTCCAGGCCGGGGCCGTGGATATCGCCACCACCATGGCGTCTGCAGTCGTGGAGGTGCCGCCGGCCCCGACCCTGGCACAGCCGGCGCCGCCAGTCACCTTGCAGACCAAGAAGGGTGGCTGGGTAAAATATGCAGTGACCCTCATCGTGGGGGCCTACCTCCAGCGTCGGTTTCGAGGTTGACTTCAGCCCGCGCGCCGAGCTGGAGGATCCACGGCTTCGTGTACCACGGCTTCGCCGATGTGTGGAGCTTCGCTCGCGCCCGCCCGCCCTCCCGAAAGGCTGGTGGGGTTGGCAGTTGTGATTTTGAGATCGAGCCAGCTTCAGAGTGTGCCTGCCCGCCCGGACAAAGGCCGTGCGTGAGCAGGCAGTGGCAGCAGCAGGCTCGTGTTGGGATACCTTCGAGGACTAACGCGCGTGTGTCGCAAAAGTGAGTGAGACACTCGTGCGCTTGTATTCTGTCGCAGCCCTCTCGGGCTCAGCTCCGCCGCAGGGGTCCCCACCCAGTCTAGCCAGACGAGAGCTGCCCTTTAGCTCTCGGGAGGCGGCAGAGACAGGTAGGGGGGAGGGGGGGGCCTCAAGCGCAGCCACCTCCACCCCGACCGCCATCCCATTTTTCTTTTTTCGGCAGTTGTGATTTTGAGATCGAGCCAGCTTCAGAGTGTGCCTGCCCGCCCGGACAAAGGCCGTGCGTGAGCAGGCAGTGGCAGCAGCAGGCTCGTGTTGGGATACCTTCGAGGACTAACGCACGTGTGTCGCAAAAGTGAGTGAGACACTCGTGCGCTTGTATTCTGTCGCAGCCCTCTCGGGCTCAGCTCCGCCGCAGGGGTCCCCACCCAGTCTAGCCAGACGAGAGCTATATATATATATGTATTGTTTTGGGGAAGCCTATCTAGTTTTAGGGTCCCCCAGGGGCCTCGGAGCCTCGTCAAAACGGGGGGCGCGCAGCCCCTGGGGGACCCCTCCTGAAAGACCCCCTCCCCCGAAGAGCCCCTCCCTTGGAGCCCTCCAGTCTTGGGCGCGGCACCCAGGAGCTGGGTCGCGTCCGCGCCGATCCCGGTCAGCGGCGAGTGCTCCATCGCCTTCCTGGTCGGCCCGCTGGACGGGCGTCTCCTCGTCAACTGCCGCACCGGCCGCGGCCAGCGCGCGCAGGCCTCGGCGGAGAATTCGGGGGTTCGCGCAGAGGGGTTCTCCCAGGGGGGGGGGGGGTTGTCTCAGCCACGCGCAGAGGGGGGTGGGGGGAGGGGGGAGGGCTTCTTTGAAGCACCCCTGCTTCTTAGAAGGCGCTGGCCTTATCTGTAGATACAGGGCCGCCGCCTTCTAAGAAGCGGCCTCCTTCTAAGAAGCCCCCCCCCCTCCCTCCTCCCCACTTCTCCGCCCGGTTCCTGACTCCTTCTGGCTGGAGAGCACGTCGTTCGTAGCCTCCCTCCTACACGTCCTCCTCCTTCTCCCTCTGCTCCTGCTCCTCCTCCTCTTCATCCTCCTCCTCCTGCTCCTCGTGCGCGCCGCCAATGATCGGAGAGCAGCAGCTACACGCCTGCACCGATCCAGTACAGGGCCGATCCTGGGCCCAGGATCGGTGCATATGCCCTCCTGACCCTTGCAGGAGGGCGTATGCACCGACCTGGGGCCCATGCTCGGCCTGGTTAGGATCGGCGTATGTAAGTCGTTGGCGCCCTCCCTAACAGAGGAGGAAGAGGTGCCGATACATCGCTAGCCCGCTCTCGTTGTCGTCTGGGCCTCCTCGGAGGCCCCCGTCGCCACTGCTGGACTCTCCTCGAGAGCCTGCTCAGAACGCGCCCCTGGGAGAGGTCCGCGGAGCACGGTCAGCCCGCACAGTAAGGATGATCGACTTCCCGAGGGGAAGTGCCCTTGCAGCCCTGCCTCTTCGGTCATCTTCGGTCCATCCTCGACCACTCTCGTTGGCCAGCCCCGCTCGAAGCGCCTCGGCATTGGCGCCCAAGGCCCTCGCCCAGCCCCGCTCGAAGCGCCTCGGCATTGGCGCCCAAGGCCCTCGCATCCTCACCGCGCATCCTTAATGTACGGGGTGGCTGTAGCGGTGTCGGTGCCTGTCTGTCGCGTTGCGGAGAAGTCCCGACGGCCACTGCTGTCTAGGATTGGCCTCCGGAGGCCTTATCCCGATGTGGTCAAGTGTCGGGCGAAGAGAACTATGCACATGTACCGATTTTGGCCAGGCCCATCCTGGGCCCAGGATCGGTGCATATGCCTTCCTTGCCAAGGCAGGAGGGCGTATGCACCGATCCTGGGCCCAAGATGGGCCTGGCCAGAGTCGGTGCATGTGCGTAGTGCGTAGCGTAGTTCTCTTTCCTCTAAGGGGGCTCCAGGAGCCGTAGAGGGCGGTTTTCCTCCGACCCCGCCTCTGGCCCGTACCGCAGCTTGCTTCGCCGCCCCGAGAGAGAGAGAGAGAGAGAGAGCAGTCCGAAGGCTGAGAATTCTGCTACAGTCGGACCGATGTGTAAGATCAAGGTCGGCTCGTGGAGGGTGCCCTGGTGCTCTTCGTGTTTGCTGGATGGTCTCGTGCACCCTGGGGAGGATGCCCTTGGATGTTCTGTGTGTTTTGGCCGGCCTCGAGGGATGTTCTTCTGTCCCAGGTTCGACTGTGCCTCATGGCCGAGGTTCCAGGTCTCTGGGACGCTTTTGGTTTCCCTTGGGCCCGTGAAGGCTTGCAGAGACATCCAGATCTCCAGGGATTCCCAGGATGCCTCCAGAGACCTCCATGGGGACGAGGAAGTCGGACAGTTCGAGGTAGAAGCCGGCCCACTTGAGACAATTTGCCTCATTGTGGAATCGCCTCGGCCCTGACAGGTGGTGATGTCAGCGAACGGCACATCTGCCGGCGAAGTATCGAAGACGCTTACGGCGACTCAGCGCCGCCCCCTGCCTTTTGGAAACGGCCATGCGAACAAACGTTGGGCCGAAGTCAGGCCAAGCTATCGGACTATGTGTTCCCCCAGCCATTGTGGAACCCCTCGGGGGAACAATCGGGAGAGGAAGAGAAAGGAGGAGGAGGGAGGATAAGGCGGAGGAGGAAGAAGAGGATGCCTCTTGAGGCCCTCTGGAGGCTCTTGGAGACTTCCTGTGAGTCTCCGTGGGGGCTCTTCAGGGGCATCATGGGTGCCTCCTGGGGCTTCTTGGGGTTTCGTGGGACTCCTGGGGCCTCTTGGGAACCTCGTGGGGGCCTCTTGGGGGGCCTTTGGCCTTCGGAGGCCGTCCTGGGTCCTTCCTGAGCAGTCGTTCGTCCCTCTTCGGTCGCGTTAGGGCCGTCTTGGAGGTCTCTGGGGCCGTCTTGGGGGCGTCTTGAGGGCCTCTTGGGCTGTCTTGGGGCTCTCTTGGGCCGTCTTGCGGGCCTCCTGGGGACCTCCTGGACCTTCTTCAGGCGATCTTGGGGGCATATGGGCCCGTCTTGGAGTGTCGGAAGCCCGAACAGGCGACAATGTTAAATCCATTGAAACATTAAGTGCGATCAAGGATATGTGCCTCGTGAAAATACTCTTGGAGCCCACTTGGGGTCTTAGGGGCCTGTTGTTCCGTCTGGGGGACATTTTGGGCCGTGTTCTGGCCATCTTGGCCGTCTTGGAGGCGTCTCGGAACCGTCTTGAAGGCCATCTTGGGCCAGCTCGGCCGTCTTGGAGGCTATCCTGGAGCTGTTTCGGGCCGAATGCCCTTGCCTCCCATCTTTTCCGGGTGGCCAGCGGGCTGGGCCGAAGCCCCAGGGGGAGCTCTTTCGAACAGAACCAAAGATCTCCCAGACGTCTACAGTAGGAACTAGACCACAAGAAACCTTCCACAAGAAACTTAACCCTGAGAGACACCTGGATGTCCACTGATTTTTGGTATGGGACGTCACGTTTTCCATTGTAGAACCATCGAAACCCAAGAAACCCAGGGCACCCTGGAGGCAAGCAGGGTGTTTCTTGGCATGGGCTTCCTCTGTGGCACCCCTGTGGCAGGACACAGGGGGCGGCGGATCCAGTGGCCTGCGGCCCCTCCCGCCACCGTGCCTGGGCAACAGGTGGATGGCGCTGCCACAGGGGGGAGCTCCCAGTGGGGGGCCCTTTGGGGGGAAGAGGAGCAGGATGACGAGGAGGAGGAGGAGGAGAAGGAGGAGGAGGAGGAGGAAGAGGAGGAGGAGGAGGAGGAGGAGGAGGAGGAGGAGGACGGAGGAGGAGTTGAGGAGGAGGAGGAGGAGGAGGAGGAGGAGGAGGAGGAGGAGGAGGAGGAGAGGAGGAGGAGGAGGAGGAGGAGAGAGGAGAGAGGAGGAGAGGAGGATGAGGAGGAGAAGGAGGAGGAGGAGGAGGAGGAGGAGGAGGAGGGGGGGAGGAGGAGGAGGAGGAGGAGGAGGAGGAGGAGGAGGAGGAGGAAGAAGAAGAGGAGGAGGAGGAAGAGGAGGAGAAGGAGGAGGAGGAGGTGGACCAGTGTAAAACCAAGAGTCATCAATGATGTTGGAATTCACCCTCCCCCCAAGCTCCCTCTTCAGAGGCCCCCACGACGGTTCATTTCCATCGAGGGAACTGCCTCGTTGGAAGACAACCGTTTGAAGATTTTGAAGCATGCCAAAACATTGTTCTCGGGATTTCAACGTCCCGTATCAACTTGACTGCTGCGTCTTGACGATCCGGAATCGTGCCAGAGCGCCATTTTGGGACTTCAACACCGCGAATCAATATAATTGTTGCACCAGCAGAATCCTTAATCCTTCCGAAACCCAATTTCTGGTACGTTGATCATGGGAATCCGTGAAACTCTTGTAAGTTTTGAAAAAACAATGTGCGCGGCGCTAAGGCGAGAGCCACACTTCGAAAAAGAGCCGCCCTCAATCCGCGAAGCTTTTGTAATTTTTAAAACGAATGTGCGCGGCGCTAAGGCGAGAACCACATTTTGAAAACCACCCGCCCTCAATCCGTCAAGCTCATGCACATGTTCATAACGAATGTACGCGGCGCTAACACATTTTGAAAATCACCCGCCCTCAATCAGTGAAACTCTTGGACATCTTTAAAACGAGTGTGCGCGGCGCTAAGGCGAGAGCCACATTTTGAAAACCACCCGCCCTCAATCTGTGAAGCTGTTGTCACCCTTTAAGCTTCAGAGTAACCAATGGTGAGGAAGTCTCAGGCGAAACGCCGGGCTCGTCCTAAAAACTGGCCTCGGGGTGCGACAGGGATGAAGTATCTATAAGGAGAACGACTGGAGGAGGAGGAGGAGGAGGAGGAGGAGTTGGAGGAGGAGGAGGAGGAGGAGGAGGAGGAGGAGGAGGGGGGGGGGAGGAGGAGGAGATGGAGAAGGGGGAGGAGGAGGAGGGGGAGGAGGAGGAGGAGGGGAGGAGGAGGAGGAGGAGGAGGAGGAGGAGGAGGAGGAGGAGGAGGACCCTTGGGGGGTGCCTTGGGATACCCATCTGCGTTTTCTTGCTGGCCTCTGGGGCGGGGGGCTCCCAGGGCCGCGCTGCCGAGGGCCTCTGGGTCAGGAGGGGAAACGCATAGACACAATCAATCGTCGACTCCCAGGAAAACATGGGAACGTATGAGAAGTGGGGGGGAAGACAAACACTCAGAACATGTGGGAAAGTATGGGGGATCCTGGGATTTGTCGTCTGTATTGATTTGCGTGTCCCTGGGCCCCTTCATTGGGTGTCTTCGGGCCATCTTGGAGGGGAGGAGGGTCGGCATCAGCGAAACGATCTCCGTCCCCAGGGGGCCAGGGCATCTCAGCACCACCAGCTCGCCCCCCGAATGGGTCCCGCGAAACCCAGGGAGGACAGCACACTACCCAGCTGTTGGGGGCACGTTGGCCAGTGGGGCCAGGGCCAGGCCAGCAGGGATGTGGATATGTTGGGCGATGTTCAGAGGCGGCGGATTTCCAATCCTGTCCAGAGGGGTCGGTTCGTGGGCCCCACCTTTTGCGGGCTCTCCCGGGCTGCCTTGGGCGCCCTTTTGGGGGCCTCAGGGGCCGTCTGGGGCAGCCCTTTGGGGGCCTCCCTGGCTGTCTTCAGCGCTCTTGGGGCCGAAGAGGTGAGAATGGTCAAGCCATCTCTCGGCCCGAGGCTTCCATTGATTCGGGCGTCCTGAGCTGATCCCGAAGACAGCCCGAGATGCTCCCAAGAGGCGCTCGAGAGGGGCACCTGTGGCTACCTGGGGAGTGCTGGAGTTTTGGGCTCCCAGCCCTTGTCTGTGGGCCTCGAGAAGACGCGATGAGACCCGAGAGCGTCTGGGAGCCCCTGGGAGCGTCTGGGAATCGAGGGCCTGGGGTTCTGAATGATGGTGTGCTTTCTCGTTTTCTGATGCTCCAGGCGACCAAGGCTCACGGAACGCACTGCACGCCGTCCGTGCCAGAGGCACGGGGGCGGATTCTGGCCCCCTGAGCTGGTTGACCCTGGCTGCCAAGGCTCCATAGTCAATGACGACGGTGTGCTGTACTTCTCCAACGCGAACACGAGGCACCACCGCGCGAACATGACCGTGAAGCGCAGCGTGGATCAGGGGCTTACCTGGAGCCCTGGTGTTCTCGTGTGGGATGGTCCTTCGGGCTATTCTCAGCTGGTTCCTCTGGGCAGGCCCACGGAAATAGGCCTCCTGTTCGAGTCAAAGATGAAGGGCAACCACACCGACACGGTGCTGAGTTTCGTGCGAGTGCCGGTAGAGGCTGAGCAGCCTGTCGTACTGATCTGATCTCCAGACGGGTCAGCAGTCAGCCACAGCCTGGCGCTCAAACGGCGCATCGGCAAAAAAAAGTGGAGTCTGCGCAGCCCAGGCTAACACACAAAAAATGAGTGTGCCGCGTTCGCTCCAAGCACAGACCGAAGGACTGCGCCCTCCGCGGCCGCCCCCCAGGGTGAGAGGTCTTCGGCCTGCCCTGGGGCCTCGGTCCTGGTGCCCTCCTGGGGCCTCCTGGCTGGCATCTCGGGGCCCTGGGGGGCTTTCTTTTGGGCCCTCGAGGGCAATTTCGGGGCCGTGGGCTGTGTGTAGTCCTCAGGCAGCCGCCTTGCGGCCTGCTCGGGGCACGTTTGGGCCGTCTTGTGGTCTCGCCGGGCCATCTTGGGTGATGTTGGAGGCATCTTGTGGGATACGGTGTCATTTTAGGGTCTATCTCGGGCCCTCTGGGGGCAAACGCGCAGCGTGAAACACCAATGCATTACGTATGGCCAAGGAGAGCCCCAAACCGGCCGAAGAGGGCGCTAAGATGGTCCACGAGAGCCCCCCCAGACATTCGAGCCGCCCCTGACGGGAAGTGCCTTTGGCGTGGACCGTATCGGTGAACCAAGTGTACGTTGGACTGCCCAAGAGGGCCCCAGACGGCCCAAGACTGCCCAAGATGGCGCCAAGATGGCCTGAGAGAGCTCCCACAGAACCCTAAGGCATGCCCAGACAGCCCAAGAAGACCCCTGTAGCCCCCAAGAAGACCCCTACAGGCCCCCAAGAGGCCCTGGATGCCCCAACATGGTCCCAGACGGCCTCAACAGCCCACAGGGTAGCCTCAAATGATCACGAGGATCCATCTATTCTTCGACGTCCTTTTCGTCGGGCTCCTTACCGTCCTTCTTCTTCGTCGTCGTCCTTCTTCTTCTCCTCCTCAGCTTCGTTCCTCCTCGTACTCGTCCTCCTCAATTTTTTTGCTTCCTCGCGCTTGTCTTCTCACTCGTTGTCCTTCTGCCCCCAGTCGCTGCCCTCCCTATCATCCATGCCGCCATCCTCGACATCCGCCGCCTTGTCGTATCCTCTTCTTCCTGTCACCCTGTGAGACCAATGGACGACATCGGCGCTTCCCGTTCTTGTCCGATCAGATCTTTGATATTGTCAGCGCCGTCTCAGTAGCCGTTATCGATCTTGAAGGAGCCCACCGTTACTCAAAAGAGCCCCGAAGGGTCACCCAGAGGACCCAAAGAGGGCCCCAAGAGGCTTTCAAGAGAGCCCCAGGAGGCCCCCAGACGGCCCAAGACTGCCCAAGATGGCGCCAAGATGGCCTGAGAGAGCTCCCACAGAACCCTAAGACACGCCCAGATAGCCCAAGAAGACTCCAGTAGCCCCCAAGAAGGCCCCGACAGGCCCCCAAGAGGCCCCCAGGATGCCCCGAGACAGCCCCAGACGGCCCCAACAGCAAACAGCCCCCAGGGTAACCTCAAAAGATTCCAGGGGTTACCCCTTCTTCGACGTCCTTTTCCTTGAGCTCGTTCCGTCCTCCGTCGTCGTCGTCGTCGTTGTCCTCGTACTCCTCCTCCGCTTCGTTTCTCCTCGTGCTCGTCCTCCTCTAGCTCTTCTTCCTCGTCCTCGCGCTTGTCTTCCTACTTGTTGTCCTCCTGCTCCCTCGCTGCCCTCCCCATCATCCATGCTGTCATCCTCGTCATCCGCCGCCTTGTCCTCGTCATCATCATTTTGTTCGGTTCCCCTTACGAGACCAACAGACAAGATCGGCGCTTCCCATTCTTGTCCGACCAGATCTTTGCTATTGTCAGCACCGTCTCTGTAACGGCACGGCGTCTCAATGTGATGGGTTTCCCGCCTCGCTGAGACGCGATTATTTTTGGCTGCGGCCCACACGTGTTGTTGAATCATTTGTACCATTGCTATCTGCTTTTCAGTTGTGGTATATCGTCACTACTAGGTTGTTTTTTCCGTGAACATCGTTGCTGCCGTTGCGATGATTGTTGCAGCGGTGGCGGCGGTGGCTGTGGGGCGTCAGGCGACGGCTACCGCGGCGATGTTGCAGGGTTGGTGGTGGTGGCACCAGCAGGCGTCGGTGCCGGCATCGGCGACGGAGGGCATGGCGACGCTTGCGCGGGCAGCGGTCGCGGTCGCGGTCGCGGGGTGAATGCTTCCGAAGAAGTCTCGTGGCCTCCGGAGGCCTCCAGAGGCCTCCAGGGGCCTCCAGGGGCCTCCAAGTGCAGCCGACCGATGGCCTCCGAGGGCCTCCGACAGGCGCCGAATGCCTCCTCCGAGGGCCTTCGGAGGGTTCCCAGGGCTTCCGAAGGTCTCCGAGGGCCTCCGAGGGCGCCGCCGAAGGCCGCCGAAGGCCCTCGAAGGTACGGGCGGCGCAGGCGGCTTCGCGCGGCCGTGCCAGGGCCGGCAAGTTCGCCGAGAAGAGGCGGATGAGGAACCCCGATGCGGGCAGGTGCGCCGCCTGGCAGGGAGGGGGCTTCTCTTGGAGCTGGCTGGGGGGCTGAGGCGGCCCAGCACCGGGCCCGGTGAGCACGAAAGGGGGGCGGGGTTCGAGGTTCCGGGTTCGAGCGTGCTTCCTTGCCTGGCTCGGCCTGGGGAAGCCGTGCCTTCGGGCCCGGAGGCCGTCAAAGCACGGACCTGGGGTGAAAAGCTGTGCCAGGTGGGCCCGAGGAGGGGCCGGTCCGGGGACCGATGTGGAGCGGACTTGGCCTGATGGTTCTTGCCAGACTTCCTCGAGGCCCATGCAGTTCAGACCCCCCCCAGCCGCCTCCAAGGCGCTTCTCCTCCCCCCCGTCCTCAATTCGCCGCTGCTCTTGTGCGCGGGCCCTCAGCAGGAGGCCAGCTGCGCTGCGGGAGCTCTTCCTCCAGCCAGGCGCGCTCAGCGGCAGGAGAAAAAGTCCATCGGTTGCACGGACGGAGAGCGACTTCTTTTCAAGTGGGCATCTCGCCTTCGCGCCGCACGCACAGGCCTCAGACACCAGGAGGGGACAAAAGGCACATTGACACACTTCAGCGGCGACTCCCCGGAAAGCGTGGGAGCAGATGGGCAGTGGTGGGGAAGACGAGCACCCCAGAAGATGTGCGGAAATCTGGGGAATCCTGGAGTGTTTTTTTTTGTTATGTTTTGTTGTGTGTGTGTGTTTATTTGCGTGTTCGACTCAGTTTCAGTCTCCCCTGCCACCCGCCCGCCGCTGGGCCGCCGCGTGAGGCCTCGGCTTGCTGCGTTAGTCGTAGCCTGTTCGCGCTGCCTTTGCTTACGGTAGGTTCCTGTCGTGTCGACCGGCGGCGACCCCGCCGCTGGCGTTCAATGTTGAACGCCGCCGGCGACCCAGAATCGGTCGATGTTGAACGATCCGACGTTCCGGAAACGGCCGATCGTTCAAGGTTGAACATCCCCGCGGTGTCAGAAGCCAACGCCGGGGTCGTCACGACACGAACTTGCCGTAACCAGTCTCTGCGTGGCCCGCTTTGACCTGATTCGCCGTTCGGCGCGCTCGCCCGCGGCCGCTGACTAAAAAGTGTTTCTTTGCGTGTCCCTGGGCCCCTTCAAGACGGTCCAGCCGACCATCCTGTGGTGTTGGGTCCTCGTTCTCAAGAGACAGCGCCCCGCGTTCCTCTCCTCTCCTCTCCTCTCCTCTCCTCTCCTCTCCTCTCCTCTCCTCTCCTCTCCTCTCTCCTCTCCTCTCCCTCTCCTCCTCTCCTCCTCTCCTCCTCCCTCTCTCCTCTCCTCTCCTCCTCTCTCTCTCTCCTCCTCCTCCTCCTCCTCCTCCTCCTCCTCCTCCTCCTCCTCCTCCTCCTCCTCCTCCTCCTCCCTGGGCCCCCTCAAGACGGTCCAGCCGCTGCACGGACGCAGGGCGGCGCCTCCTCGGCGTGGGCCCCCCTCGCCCGAGGCCCTCTCAGCACGGATGCCTCGAGCCGCTCCAGCGCGCCGTGGGGCTCAAGTCGGGCCTGCCCCTCCTCTCCACAGGAGGAATTTTAACGGGCGAAACACGGTATAAGATAACCTTTTTCGCCGTCGGGGACACCTGTCCCTGGGCGGGTGGAAAGTTTATACCCCTACGGTGCCACCGTAGGGGTATAAACTTTCCAGCCGTTTTGGGACAGGCGCCCCCGACAGCGAAACAGTTTATTGTATACCGCTTTTCGCCCGTTAAAAATTTCTCCCGGCCAGTCACAAAAAACAGTCCTGGGACGATTGTTCGGGTGTGTTTCACCATCGCCATGGGGCTCAAGTCGGGCCTGCCCCTCTCTCCACAGGAGGAATTACTCCCGGCCAGTCACAAAAACAGTCCAGGGACGAGTGTTCGGGTTTGTGTCGCCACTCTTTTTTTTTGTTTGTGTGTGTGTGTGTGTTTTCGTCCAAATCCGCCTGTAGGGGGGCACGCCCGACCTAGCATTGGGTGCATGCGTGGAGGGCGGCTCCTTCTCGGCGTGGGGGCTCTCGCTGGAGCTCCCTCGGGTGCCACGGCCAGAAGAACGTGCAGTGGGGCAGCGGTGGCACGGATGGAGTGCAGTACCTCCTCAAACCGCTGCTGTCTCCGAGGCGGGGATTGATGCATCACCGACGCGCCTGGAGGATCGATCTCCGGAGACCTCGACAGGCGGTGTAAATTCATATCTTTGGGTCCCCGCGGGGCCGAAATACGTCCATATCCACCGCCTGCTGGGTCCCCAGGACGTCGGTTCCCAGGCGGTGGGTGTGGATCAATCCCCGCCTCGCCCTGTCGTTGAACACTGATCTTGCCCTCGTGTTATGATGCTCCATCCAACCTACTTTAGCCTTGAGCATCAGGAAGATTTTCGAGCGCCCCAAAAAGTACAGAAATTCAAGGGTTTTCACGTGTCGGGCCCGGGGAGACACTCGTCCGACACTGTCTCGACACTGTTCCGACACTTTTTTTTGACACTTTTCGGGGTGCTCGAAATTATTTCTGGGATGTAGTCCTTAAGTAGGATGGGAACAACATATAACATAACCCTCGTGTTCCTGCCTCGAAGGACGGAGGGCGACGAACTCTGCACAGGTCCACTGCCCCCCTGGCCGGGCCCTTCGGGGCCCAGGCGCTGCGTATACGCCCCCCTGGCCAAACCGGGAGTGCGCGGCGTATGCGCCGGTGCTGGGCTCAGGATGGGCCTGGCCAGGGAGCAGCGGATGTGCATAGACGTCGTCGCCCTAAGAAGGAGGAGGAGGAGGAGGAGGAGGAGGAGGAGGAGGAGGAGTAGGAGGAGGAGGAGGAGGAGGAGGAGGAGGATGAGGAGGCGGGGCGGAGACAGGAGGAGGAGGCGGAGGAGGAGGGGGAGGACGGAAGAGCAGGAGGGAGCAGTGGACATGTACAGATTTCGTCGACGCAGGGATGGAGGGTCGTTCTTTTCCAAGGCGGAGCTCCCGCCCGAACCGTCCTGCTGGCGGGGCGCGGCCTCTCCCATGGGGGGGGGCGCAGTGAGCGACGATGGCCTGCGCGGGAGCTTACCGGGGCTTGTGTGCTGCAGCATCGCCTGCGCCGGGGTCTCCTCCGCTCCCCCAGTGCACAGCGGCCCAATTTGCATCCAGCGCGCCCACTGGTGCCCGATCGCCGGAGCAGTGACCTCTGCCTAGCCGCTGGCGCAAAAAGTGCTGCAGCATAGTTTGCGCACACTGGGTCTGCTGTGGTCCTCTTCCTCCATTCCGCTTCCTCGTGCATACCTCCTCCCAGTCGCACCCGAGGCCAGTTTTTAGGGCGGGCCTGGCGTTTCCTTTGAGACTTCCTCACCATGTATGACCCTGAAGCTTAAACAGTGGCAGCAGCTTCACAGATGGAGAGCGGGCCGTTTTCAAAATGTGGCTCTCGCCTAGCGCCGCGCACATTTGTTTTCAACACTTGCTAGAGTTTCACGGATTGAGGGCGGGTCGTTTTCAAAATGAGGTTCTCGCTTTAGCGCCGCGCACGTTCGTTTTGACAGCTTGCAAAAGTTTCACAGACTGAGGGCGTTTTTTAGCGCCGCGCGTATTCGTTTTAACAAATTGCAGGAGTTGGGTTGAGGGCGCATCGTTATCAAAATGTGGTTTTCGCTCCAGCGCCGCGCACATTTGTTCTCAACATTTGCAAGAGTTTTACGGGTTAAGGGCTGGCGGTTTTCAACATCAGGCTGCCGCCTTAGCGCTGCGCGCATTCGTTTTTAACCATTTGCAAGAGAGAGCTTCGCGGATTGAGGGCGGGTGGTTTTCAAAATGAGGCTCTCGCCGTAGTGTTGCGCACATTCATTTTTAGATCAAAAGCTTCACGGATTGAGGGCGGGTCGTTTTCAAAATGTGGCTCTCGCCTTAGCGCGGCGCACATTCGTTTATGAAAACTTGCGCAAGAATTTCACGGGATCCCATGATCAACGTTCCAGAAATGGTGTTTCGGAAAGATTCAGGGTTATGAGGGTGCAACAGCAGTGTTGGAATCCCAGGATTGGCGTTCTCGCACCATTCAGGATCGTCAACACGCAACAGTCAGGTTGTTCCGCGGCGTTGAAATCCCGAAAGCAATGTTTTGGCATGCTGCAAAGTCTTCAAACGGTTGTCTTCCAACGACGCAGTTCCCTCAGTGGAAATGAACCGTTGTAGGGGCCCATGAACAGGGAGCTCGGAGGGAGGGTTTTCGTTGATGACTTTTTGGTTTGCGCTGGTCCTCCTCCTCCTCCCCTTTCTCCCCCTTCCCCTTCCTCCTTCTCCTCCTCCTGCCTCCTGCCTCCTCCTCCTTCTCCTCCTCCTCCTCCTCCTGCTCTTCCTCCTTTTCGTGAGGCCAGGTGCAAATTTCAGCCACAATCGCATGCTCATCATCTTCTCCTTCTTCTTCTTCTGCTTCTTCTTCTTCTTCTTCTTCTTCTTCCTTTTTCTCGACGTTTTACACCGGATTCCAGCGCGTTTGGCACGCCTGCCGCCCTTGTAGGCTCGCTCCCGGCGACAGCAGTTTCGTTCGTTCGTTCGTTCGTTCTTCTTCTACTCATACTTCTTCTGACTCTATTTGTTATTATATGTGTCATATTATTTGCATTATTTTTATATGATTGTTCTTCTTATTCGTCTTCTTCTTCTTCGTCTTCTTCTTCCTCCTCCTCCTCCTCCCTCTCCCTCTCTCTCTGCCCTGAGTCTCGAGAAGGGATGGGGAGGATTAGACGAGGAGGAGGAGGAGGAGGAGGAGGAGGAGGAGGTTGAAAACGAGGAGGAGGAGGAGAAGGAGGAGGAGGAGGCTGACGTTGTCGTCGTCGTCGTCGTCGTCGTCGTCGTCGTCGTCGTCGTCGTTGTCGGCTCCGCGGGGTGCCGTCGTCTTCGTCGTCCTCAGCCTCCTACTGCAAGGGCGGTGGGTCAGCACCGCGCGGCGGGGTGCAGCGGATCGAAAACCGGCATTCTAGGACCGAGGTTCGATCGCCGCGAAGGGACATGGCCTGAAGGGAAGGGGCACTGGAGTTTTTTCCCCGTAGGAGGAGGAGGAGGAGGAGGAGGAGGAGGAGGAGGAGGAGGAGGAGGAGGAGGAGGAGGAGGAGGAGGAGGAGGAGAGGGGAGGAGGGGGAGGAGAGAGGAGGAGGAGGAGGAGGAGGAGGAGGAGGAGGAGGGAGGAAAAAGAGGGAGGGGAGAAGGAGGAGAAGAAGGAGGAGGAGGAGGAGGAGGAGGAGGAGGGGGGGAGGGGGAGGGGGAGGGGAGGGGGAGGGGGATGATGATGATGATGATGATGATGATGATGATGATGATGATGATGATGATGATGATGATGATGATGATGATGATGATGATGATGATGATGATGATGATGATGATGATGATGCTTCACAGCGAATCAACGTAACTGTTGCGCCCGCGTGCTCCTGAATCCTTTCAAAGCACAGCTTCTGGTACGTTGATGATGGGAATCCGTGAAGATCTGCATTTTTCAAACGAATGTGCCCGGCGCTGCTGCGAGAGCCACATTTTGAAAAGCAGCCCCCCTCAATCCGTTGAACTCTTGCATTTTTTGAGGAATGTGCGCCGCGTTAAGGCGAGAACCACATGTTGAAAACCACCCGCCGTCAATCCGTGAAACCCTTGCAAATTTAAAACGAATGTGCGCCGCACTAAGGCACTAAGGCGAGAGCTACATTTCGAAAATCACCCGCCCTCAATCCATGAAGCTCCCGCAAGTTTTCATAAACGAACGTGCGCCGCGCTAAGGCGAGAGCCGCATTTCGAAAACGGCCCGCCCTCAATCCGTGAAGCTCTTGCCAAATGTTTTAAGCGAGTGTGCGCAGCACTACGGCGAGAGCTTCATTTTGAAGACCACCCTCCGTCAATCCGTGTAATTCGGTCTAGTGTTACGAATGTGCGCCGCGCTAATGCGAGAGCCACATTTTCAAACAAAACACCCGCCGTTCAACTCTTGCACATTTTTAAGACGATTGTGCGCCGCGCTAAGGCGAAAGCCACATTTCGAACGCCACCCGCCCTCATTCCGTGAAGCTCTTGCAATTTTTAGAACGAATGTGTGCCGCGCTCAGGCGAGAACCACATTTTGAAAACCACCCGCCCTCCATCTGTGAAGTTGCTGCCGATTTCCAAGCCTCAGAGTCACTAGTGGTGAGGAAGTCTCAGGCGAGACGGCCGGTCCGCCCTCAAAATTGGCCTCGGGGTGCGACAGGGAGCAGTTTGTTATGAGGAAAAGGAATGGAGGAGGAGTAGGAGTAGGAGTAGGAGTAGGAGTCAAGCTAGCCAGCTCGAGCGAGTCAAGCATGGCATGCCCAGTCCCACCCGCCCTCCCACAACATAAGAAGCAAAGCTGGCACAACTGGGGGCCGAAGTCACACCGGCCAGCCGGTTTGGTACAGCTGATGCGGCCGCGATGGCGGTTGCCGACGGGAACTGGCGAGCGCGTGTTGAATGCCGCGCACGCATTGCCAGACGAGTCGAGAATGGCCCGGTACACCGCAGGAAGCCAGAGGTGGCCGGAGGAAGCCCGACGGTCTGACAGGACACCCCAAAGCATTTTTGTGAAAAAGCATTGGGTTTTTGATGTTTTTATGTTGAAATGCTTGCAAACACACGGTGTTCGGTAGGATTCTGACATGAACGCGCGAGTGTGCTCTTTGTTGTATTTTTTGCACAGGATTCGCGGCCTGGGTGCATGACAGAGCATCGCGAGTGCACCGCGCGATGACGTGAAATCGCTGGATTTGACCGAATTCTTAAGATTCCTATGGTTTTCCTATGATTTCAGCAAGAGAGCCCGGGCGGGAAATTTGTACAATTTTTGTGAAAAAGCATTGGGTTTTTGATGTTTTTATGTTGAAATGCTTGCAAACACACGGTGTTCGGTAGGATTCTGACATGAACGCGCGCGTGTGCTCTTTGTGGTATTTTTTGCAATGGATTATCGCCGTGGACGACAGGACGTCCATGTCGAGAGGAAAAAATAAGAAAAATGTTGATTTTGTATTGTTTTTTACAGGTTAGGATGGGACCACCCGGATGCGGCCCCTATCGCCGGCCTGAGGGGGGAGTAGGAGTATATTCTAATAAGGAATAAGATTAGGACTAGGAGTAGTAGTAGTAGTAGTAGTAGTAGTAGTAGTAGTAGTAGTAGTAGTAGTAGTATAGTAGTAGTTAGTCAGTAGTAGTAGTAGTATTAGTAGTAGTAGTAGTAGTAGTATAGTAGTAGTCGTAGTAGTAGTAGTAGTAGTAGTAGTAGTAGTCGTAGTAGTAGTAGTAGTAGTAGTAGTAGTAGCCGAGTTCGTAGTAGTAGTAGTAGTAGTAGTAGTATGGAGTAGTGTAGTAGTGGTAGTAGTAGTAGTAGTAGTAGTAGTAGCTGTAGTAGTAGTAGTTGTAGTAGTCGTTGTGGTAGTAGTGGAAGTAGTGGTAGTAGTGGTAGTAGTGGTGGTAGTAGTAGTAGTAGTAGTAGTAGTAGTAGTAGTAGTAGTAGTAGTAGTAGTAGTAGTAGTAGTAGTAGTAGTAGTAGTAGTAGTAATAGACGCTCCTCCGCCTCCTCCTCCTCCTCCTCCTCCGCCTCGGCGACGAGAGGGGCTTTCGAGGAGCGTGGCCCGGCTGCAGCCCGTCGCCCTGCCACGGCAGAGCCCGCCGCGCGCAGGGCCAGCTCGCGCCTCGACGTCCCCGCGGGGCTCCCGCGGTTTCACGGAAGACACGGGGCCCTCCCTGGATGGGGCCCAAAGAGGCAGCGAAACGGGCTCCGTAGAAGCCGGGAGGACAGCGCAGGCGAGGAGAGGGGCTCTCCAGCGCTTTGGGCGCGTGCGCGCATGGCCATGGATGGGGCACTTCTGGGCCTCCCTTGTGAGCCCCGAGTAACGAGTAGATGGTGCCGGAGGATCGTTCCACATCGCCGAGGCATCGGCGATGCAGGTCGATGTGGAGCCCGATGTTCTCCATGATGGCGTCGCCGATGCATCGCCGACGTGGCCGATGCATCGTCGATGCATCGGCGATGCATTGGCGATGCAGCGCGATCCTCCGACCCCATCGATTCGGACCCCATCTGGGAGGCGCTTCTAGCATTGCAGGTGAAGAGAGAAATCTTCCATCGCTTCGGCGCGAGCGCGCGCGGCCATGGGGGTGGAGTGCAGGCGGGGCGTTCCAGAGAGGGCCTCGCCTTCGAGGGATCCAGGCGCTGGCATCCTTCCTCGCTCGGAAGGCTGGCGGAATGGAAACGGCGGCGGGTGCGCTGCGGAAGTAAGTACGAGGCGCCAGCATTTTTGGATTCAGGATTTCCGGAGGCGGCCACTGAAGCGACGTCACGAAACAGGGGACGACCTCGCGGACATTCGCGTAATGTCGCGCGTAGGCGATGTTTCGTTTGACATGTTGTGCGGCGTTGGCGGCTTGCGTGAGCTGGCGCGTGCGGTCGCCATGTCCCCAGGTGGAAGAGTTTGTTCTTCCTCGATTGGATCCTGGCTGGCTCCATGTTGGGGACTTGCATGCGGTATCGATCGGTGGTCACTCCTTCGGCGCTTGAGATTGCTCTGGGCTTCTCTCGTTCGCGTCCTGCGTCGCCTGCCGGCTGCACGTGCTGGGGAGGTACTTCGAGTTGGGGGACTTCTACATCGGGTGCACGGTGAAGGTGGCCTCGGTACCTTTCAAGATTGTGCGGGCTGACGAGCATTGCTTGAAGTACTTGGAGGCACATTTCGCTTTCCCTGCCTGCTCTCTCTATCTCTCTGGCTCTTTGGCTCTTGCACTCCTGCACTCTCTCGTTTCTCGTTGTTTTTTGTTTCGTTTTGTTTTTCTTCTTCTCGCCACTATATATACATACATATATGTATGTTTGCATGTATATATATATATATATATATATATATCGATATATGTATGTTTATATGTACGTACGCATGCATGCATGCATGTAGCTATGTATGTATGCATGTATGTACTTATGCATGTCTGTATGTACACACGTGTGCACATACGCATGCATGTACGTGTGTATGCATGCATGCAGACATTCATGCATGCATTAATGCGTTGATGCATGCATATTCAATCGCTTCGCTCATTCCGCCGGCCCATAATGCGTAATCGCTGGGGTTAAGCTGCGCGTCCGTGAGCCATGCTGCGCTGATGGGGGGGGGACGTTGTTTTCGGTGGTGGGTGCACCAGTCTGGTGTAGTTGGTTCGACGTTTGCGGCTGTCAGTGGTTTGTGGCGCCATCGTCTGCTCTCATGGGGCTCGCGGGTGGTGGTTTGGCGCGGTCCGCCAATGGAGCCCCGCCTTCTGGAGGTTCCAGGGTTCGGTCGGGCTTTGCCTGCGGTTGCCTCGGCGTGTTTAGGGGTGCTCTGTTTGTGATGCGAGGGTGTTGGAGTCAGTGGTCTTCGTACTTGGATGCATCGTTTGCAATTGTTGGTCCGTTCGCATACGGTCATGCCTATGGTCGGGGAGGGGAGCTGAGAGCCTCCGCCGCTTCGGGAAGCATCCTCGTCGCCGCCGTCGTCGTCGTCGTCGTCGTCGTCGTCGTCGTCGTCGTCGTCGTCGCCGCGGTGTGCCATATGTTGGTGAGCTCGTGGCGAGCGAAAAGGAGGAGGAGGGAGGCGGGGAAAATCTTGTATCAATTGTGCTTTATGTTGGCGTGCTCGTGGCGAGCGAGAAGGAGGAGGAGGAGGGGGACATTTGGCAGCCAAGTTTGGTCGTGGACAAGACGCGTTTTTTAGAGGCCGTTTGGGGTCTCTTGGGAAGCCTCTCGAGGGCCTCTTGGCAGTATTTCTAGAGCCTCCTGGGGCCTCCTGGGAGCCTCTTGGGGCCTGTTGGGGGCCTCTTGGGACCTCTCGGGGGCCTCTTGGGGGCGTTATGAGGTCTCCTGGGGACGTCTTGCGGCTTGGAGCGCGAAATGTCCGTTCCGGTCCCCCCTCGGGGCCCGGTCTTGGAGCCGTCTTGGGGGCATTTTGGGCCATCTTGGAGGTTTCTGGGGGTCTCTTAGGGCCCTCTGGGGTCGTTTCGGAACGGTCTTGAACCCTCGTAGGCCGTATGGGGGCGATATTGAGGGCTTTCTGGGCCGTCTTGGAGCGCTAGGAAGCCGAAGAGGCGAGAACGCCAAAATCCTCAAAAAAGCAATGAAAAGCATCAATTTTGGCTTCTTGGTGGCCTCTTGGGAGGTCTCTTGGACGCATCTTGGGGCGTCTTGGGAGCATGCATGAATGCATTGATGCATGCATATATGTGTGTATGCATGTATGCATGTATGCATGTATGTCTGTGATTCTGTAATGTATGTTTGCGTGCAGGTATGTATGTATGTATGAATGCATGTCTGTATGTATGCATGCATGCATGTAGGCATGCATGCATGTATGTATGTATGTCTGTATGTATGTAAGAACGTATGTATATTTGCATATACGTATGCATGTCCGTGTGCATGCATTTATGTACTTATGTATGGATCAATGGACGGATGTATGCATGCATGCATGCATGCAGCAACAGCGTCCTGCTGCTGTTGATGTTGATGCTGATGATGTTGCTGTTGCTGTAACTGTTGCTGTTGATGATGATGCTGATGGCGGCGTGGTGGTGGTGTTGATGATCATGCTGATGATGATGATGCTGCTGATGATGCTGATGCTAATGACGATGATGAGCATGCTGGCGATCATGATGGTGGTGATGATGATGCTGATGCTGCTGACGACGATGATGGCGATGATACTGATGATGATCACGATGAGTATGCAGATGAAGTTGATGCTGCTGCTGCTGATGCTGATGATGACGATGATGCTGCTGATGATGACAATAACGATGATGATGATGATGTTGAAGATGATGATGCTGATACTCATGATGATGATGCTGAAGATGATGATCATGATGATGCTGATGATGATGATGATGCTGATGCTGGTGATGATGATGAGGATGAGGATGATGATGCCGACGATGACGCCAATGATGATGATGCTGATGATGATGACGATGATGATGACGATGACGATGATGACGATGACGATGACGATGCCGATGATGATGATGGTGCTGATGATGATGATGCTGATGGTGATGATGATGATGGTGGTGGTGGTGATGATGAGGATGATGGTGGTGGTGGAGGTGGTGGTGGATGATGATGATGATGATGATGATGATCATAATGATGATGATGCTGATGATGATGATGATGATGATGATGATGATGCTGATGCTGATGCTGATGATGATGATGATGATGATGATGATGATGATGATGATGATGATGATGATGATGATGATGATGATGATGATGATGATGATGATGATGATGATGATGATGATGATGATGATGATGATGATGGATGATGATGATGATGATGATGATGATGATGATGATGATGATGATGATGTGATGATGGAGGAGGAGGAGGAGGAGGAGGAGGAGGAGGAGAGGAGAGGCAGGAGGAGAAGGAGGAGGATGAGGAGGATGAGGACGAGGACGAGGAGGAAAAGGAGGAGGACGAGGAGGAAGAGGAGGAGGAGGAGGAGGAGGAGGAGGAGGAGGAGGAGGGAGGAGGAGGAGAAGGGGGAGAAGGAGGAGGAGGCGGAGGGGCAAGAGGAAGAGGAGGGCGGGGATCAGGAGGAAAAGGACAATAGAGGGCAAGTGGTCCATCGCCTAGGTCCTGCTACCTCCTCGTCCTCCTCGTCCTCGTGCTCCCCCTTTCCTTGTCCTCCCCCCATCCCCTGCTGCGTCTTTGCTCGCAAACGGAAAACTTCGGACCCCCAGGCGAGGCCTGACGAGTTCCCATACGCCGACCCGCGTCGGTGCGCGCTGAAGCTCGCCCCACTAGCGGACAGCCCGATCCTGCGTGCGCACCTTCTCCTTGGGAAGCGGAGAGGAGGGAGGGAGGAGGAGGAGGACGAGGAGGAGGAGGAGGAGGAGGAGGAGGAGGAGGAGGAGGAGGAGGAGGAGGAGGAGGAGGCCGGAGGAGGAGGAGGAGGAGGAAGAGCAGGCGGAGGGTGGAGCGAGGAGCGAGGAGCGAAGAGGAGAGAGTAGGAGGATGGTCTGCTTTGTCTACCTACTGCGGGCGCTTTGGCGCCGACGATGAGGGGGAGGAGAGAAGATGAGGAGGAGGAGGATGAAGATGAGGAGGAAAGACGAGAGAGGAGGTGCGCTCGCACCATATCTGACATCCGACCCTCCCACCCATCCCTTCTCATTGCGTTGATGCGTTCTATATCCACGGACGCGTGTCATAGTGGACCTGGAACTTCCAACCGGCCCATCTCGTCTTATGTGCAGTCGGAAAAAGGGAGTTGCCACCATACGATGAGTAGGTCCATGAGGAGGTGGCGGATGGGCAGAAGGACGAGCTGGAGGGAAACGAGTATGATGATGTTAATGATGTTGCTGATGCCGATGCTGATACTGATGCTGCTGCTGCTGCTGCTGCTGATGATGATGATGATGATGGGTGATGATGATGCTGCTGCTGTTGCTGTTGCTGCCGCTGCTGATGATGACATGATGATGCTGTTGATGATGCTGATGATGACGATGACGATGACGACGATGATGTTGATGATGATGCTGATGACGGTGATGTGGATGTTGATGTTGATGACGACGACGATGACGATGATGATGATGATGATGATGATGATGATGATGATGATGATGATGATGATGATGATGATGATGATGATGATGATGATGATGATGATGATGCTGACGATGATGCTGTTGATGATGGTGATGCTGCTGCTGATGATGATGATGATGGAGAACGTTAAAACAAAACAGCATCATGAACTGGAGTGGAAGGAGCGGGAGGAGCAGGAGAACCAGGGTCACGTGAAGGAGGGGGAACGTGGGGGGCGACAACGATGAGGAAGGACTCGGATTCAGTCTGATCGGCGGGAGCAACGGCGCGATCCTGAAAGTGAGGCCCACGCTGCAGCGGGCATATCATTCTTGAAGGATCGAGGCCGTTCGGGTTGGACCAGCACATCTGACAGGTCGGACCCTTTCTTCGTGGCACAACCAGTACGCGGAGGGGGGGAGGGGCGCGCTACTCTCAGCACGTCTTCGGAGAAGAGAGGGGAGTAGTATTCACGCGGGGTAGAAGTCAGGCGACTGCAAACATGGATTAAGGGGGCGTGGATTAGCGACGGGTCCCGTTTCCACGTGACATCTCGGATCTCCGCCGCCGAGCGAGGCAGCACCGGCCGCATTGTGGGGAGGCGCGCCAAATCCACGGATCGCTAACCCATGTTCGCGCGCCCCCGAAAAGTCAGGAGGCAAGCTGGGTGCGCTCGCGCCACCTCTGGCATCTCGGCCCTCCCTCCCGTCCTTTGCTACCGCACTGGTATGTGATCGATCCGTCGGCGGGTGTCACAGCGGACCTGGACCCTCCAAGAGGGCCCCATCGTGTGTTGCGCAGCTTGAACAGGGGAGCTGTGTACCTTGGGGGAGGAGGAGGGAGTGAACGAAAATGAGGAAGGAGGGCGAGGAGGAGGAGGAGGAGGACGCGGAGGAACAACAGAAACAGCAGGAGGAGGAGGAAAAGACATTGAACCAGGATGAGGAAGGAGGAGGGCGAGGAGGAGGACGAGGAGGAACAACGGAAACAGCAGTAGGAGGAGGAGGAGGAGGAGGAGGAGGAGGAGGAGGAGGAGGAGGAGGAGGACCAGGGGAAGGCAGGGGAGGGGAAGTGAAGGGGGCGACAGCAACGAGGAAGCAGTCGCTCCGAAGCTGGGGCCAGCGCGCCCTTCTGAGTGACGGGAGCCGACCAATCGCCCACCCTGCAACGAGGCAAACGCGGTTGCGGCAGCACAGCTCTGGAAGGATCGGGGATTGCCAGCTGAAGCAACCCCAACAGCAAAAACGGCGAACCTCGTGAAGTGTGGTGTGTCAGAAGACATGCGCGGAGAGTGCGGGAGATCTTCTGGACAGGGTCAGGGGAGAGAGGAGAGCAGTTTTCGCAATGTGCGAGTGCAGACAGGAGAGGGAACGAGAAGGATAGAGGAACAGGAGGAGGACTAGGAGGAGGAGGATGAGGAGGAAGAGGAGGAGGAGGAGGAGCCAGCAATGGTCAGGTACCCTGCATTTGCAGAAGAGGAGGATCGGGAGGAGGAGGAGGACACCACGGTGTCTCAAGAGTGTCAACACTGAGCAGGATCTGCTGATATGATGTGGCCTGAACATCCTATCGGCACCAGGAGGAGGACACCAGGAGGAGGAGGAGGATAACCAGGAGGAGGAGGAGGAGGAGGAGGAGGAGGAGGAGGAGGAGGAGGATAACACTGAGCAAGACCTGCTGATGTGATGTGGCCTGAACATCCTGCTCGAGGGCCTCCTCCCTCCTGCCTCATCGTCGCCCTCCTTCCCCGTCGTCCTGCCCGTGGCGGGTCTTGCCAACTACGGGGGACCATTCTTGAACCGCCGTCGTTTATATACGCGCCGACGCGCGGGGGATCGGCCGGATGGGCGTTCCGTCCGGTCCTCGTCTTCCCCTCGCTTTTCCCCATGTCTTCCCCTCGTCCTGTATCCTCCTCGTCCTCCTCCTCCTCGTCCTCCTCGTCGTCGTTGATTTCGGTTCCTGCACCTCACCTCGACCTTCTTCTCCGGCCTCGCCTGCTCGTTATCCTCTTCCCCCGAGGTGCTTCCTCCATGTGCCCGTCACTCCTCGTCCTCTTCTTCTCTTCTTCACCTGTCCCTCCTCTTCTTCCTCCCCTCGTCATCCCCCCTCGTTCCCTCTTCTTCCTCCCCTCGTCTTCCTCCTCCCCTCGTCTTTCTCCTGCCCTCGTCATCCTCCCCTCGTCTTCCTCCTCCCTCCATTTTTCATCCTCCCCTCGTCTTCCTCCTCCCCTCGTTATCGCCCCCCTGGGAGCTACGACGTGCCACTGGGGCACTGGGGAAGCCGAGGAAGCCTTGGGAGGCTCTTGGAGGCCACTGGGAGGTCACGAGAGTCCTTTGGCGGCCTTGCGATCTTTTGTGGAGCTTTGCAAGGGAGCTTCAGTATGTTTATGCACATTCAGGGTGGAAGACTTGCATGCGCAATTCAGCTCGGGTAAAGATTCTGCCCCCACCCCCCCCCGTGCTTTTGACCCAGCAGTCTTATTGTACAGTGTGTTTGATCAACTTAGTGCCGCTGGCGACAGGGATTTCCGACTAGTTAGGCTTCTGGCCCCGGATCCGTGCATACAGACTGCAACAGTCAGAACATGCTTTTAGCCAGCGCTGCAGCTTGGTGCGCGAATTCCAGAGTGTGAGAGCCGAGACGGCCTCCGCCCGTCATCGCTCGCTTCTTCTCGGAATCGTTCAACTGACCCCCATCCCCACCCCATCCCCATCCAATTTTTTTTGGCCATTTTGGCTCAAGCAATTGTGCTTCAGGATAGGTCCTGAATGAAGAGGGATCGCGCGCTATTGACCCGCTCCCAGTGCATCCGACTGGCGAGCATCGCCCCTCTCCTTTGCATCCTGACCAAACCAGTGTCGCCCGCAATGTTTGGTGGTGGTGATGGTGATCATCCAATGGAGCCGATAGGTATTGACGGAGACATCTTCGGCGCTCCTCCCGCGCAGAGGCCTCGGCTCTCCGCCCCTTTCGACGCAGCTGCCGCAGCCTCCCGTCATGCAGTGCAAGAAGGCCTTGATGAGGGTCAAGCCCGTCTCCTTCGTGCCATGGGTGGCATGATCAAGGACGCCACTGAGGTACAGACGGTGAAAATCGAGGAGATTCAAAAGAACGTCACGTCGGTCTCCGTGGAGGTCCGTTCCCTCAGCTCCCGTCAGCAGGCCCTAGAGGCTCGCATGGACGCCTACGAGAGTGGACAGCAGCAGAGAGGCGGAGGAGCTACCCCAGCCTCTGGAGTGCACACACCATTGTCTACGACGCTCTCGGCAGCTATCTCGGCAGCATCCACAGCAGTGTTCATTCCCATGGGTAGACGAAAAACGATATGTGTTGGTGGCTTCAAATACGACGCTAGCGACAAGCTGGTGGCACAGATCAAGTCCGAGCTCGACAGGGAGAACATCCTCTACGAGCGCGTCGTGGGTACTGGTTCTTATGGTGAACGTGTAAAAGTACATTTCTTCAGCTCAGACCAGATGTGGGTATGTCTCAAGAAGATGAAAGGCAGAAAGTTCAATGGTGGCTCCCTTCGCCAGGCAGGTCGCACGGCTCTTTGGCACAACATCGACAAAGTCGGCTGGGAGATCGGCGTGAGCAAGCAGCAGGTAAAGGCCGTGGCGGAGCTCAAACCAGTCCTGGCAGCCATCTTCCCGAACAGCCCGCAGCACAACTGGGACGCAGCCTTCGATATCAAGAACGACAGGGGGGAGGTCATCTTCCTGCCGATGTCGTTGCCAGGGAACGCCCGCCAGGGAGGCCCCATCAAAGTGTACGATTGCGACAGGACCACCCACAAGATGAAGATCCCGCCCTCCGCGAACGCGTTGCTGCAGGACCTGAACATCGACCTCAAGCTCCAGACACACCTCGGTGAGATCCACGCTGTGGCGGATCCCTGAGGCGGCACTTCTCTTGCTATGCGTAGATGGCGACAGCGACGATTGGTCGACCATTCCTGTATTCTTTCTTGGAATGTCAGAATGATCTCGCTGAAGGGGCTGCCAATTTTTCTACGCGACCTCGAGAGAGAATTCCCATGGTGCATGTTGCTTTTACAGGAATGCCTCGCCCTTCGCCGAGCAGAACCTCCAGAGCAGATCGAAGGACATCGCCTTATTGTGGGCCCCCCAAGTGGCAAGGACAGGCAGAATGCGATCGTTGTCCATCGAGACTGTGGCTGGAAGATTTTGAGCGTGGTCCAGGGCACCCGCTACGTCGGCGCGTTGTGCGAGCATCCAGAATTCAATCGTGTCTTGGTGGGCTCCGCCCATCTGCACCCGTCAAAGGATAGGGCTCTTTTGATGGAGAGCCTGCGCGAGATTCGTCAGCACGTCCTCTCAGTCCCGAATGAGACTAAGGTTATTATCGGCGTTGATGCTAACGCCCACCTCGGTTCGGTCGCTGACTCCGATCTCTTTGCTGAGCGTATAGGTCCCTATACTCGTTCTCCTGGTGAACCCCCTGTTCTGGATAAGTTAGCTTGGAAGGCCAAGGAGTTATTCATTACCATGTGCGATCTAGATCTTCGGGCGGAAAATACATACCATTGGTGTGAGTACGGTGTTCACACACATATTCCTGATCCTGGACAGCGTAGAGACCCCAAGCAGATAGACTACGTTCTCACACGACACTTCCCTACGGGCACGGTCAGTTGTACGGTAGATTTCTCTACTGCTACCACCTCTGATCATCTCCCCCTACATCTACGTCTGCGGGTGCGCGATCCTAGCAGTAACTGGGCTCTGACAGCGGCTTCCCCTCCTCCGCCTCCCAAACCAATAAACTGGACTTGTTCGGATATCACGGCTTATCGAAACGCTCTCGACGACGCCCTCGAGGTCGATCGTACTGTACACTGTTTCTTTCGGGACGACGAGGCTTTCGGACTCTTCCTGGATGGCTCTTTCTACGACACACTACCTAGGTATCGGAAGCGTGCGCGTGACCACCTCCGAGGATGTGCTGGTTGGGGCTTTGCACTTTTTTCCTCGTCGTTTCCGACGGCAGGCTCCTCTCCTTTAGCCTCAGCATGTGGACCAGTATGCATTGGCCCTGAAGACCCACTCTTTGTGGGAGCGTGTAGAGAGTCGAACAACACGGCAGAGTTGACGGCACCCATTGAGGCCTTTCTGTGGTTGATTTTCCAGGACTCCCTCCCCGACAACGTCAGGACGATCCCCCCTCAGGCCAAAATCAAGATGATCTTCGACTCTCGATATTGCCAACAGATAATCTGGGGACGATGGCGGCCTCGATTTAATTTGAATCTGGTGTCCGTCATGCTGGCGCTGTGGCAGGACGTTTGCAGGCGCTATCAGGTGTGCTTGCCAGAGTGGCGCAAAGGTCACTCTCAAGATAGAGGAAACACGGCGGTCGACCTACTGGCCAAGGAAGGAGCGGACCCTCGGTCCAACCACCCCGCCCGAATCAGTGTGCGACATTACACGCCTTCCTACTGGCCGCGAGAACCCTGGAGCAAGCTGACGGATTCCTGGACGCCGCCTCCTGGGGAAGAATCGACCTGGAAAATTCCTCCGTGTTTCGCTCGTCGGCTGGAGGCCGACCCTACCCCGCCCCCCGCCTGCCTCCCCCTCCGCAAGAGACCCCGCCACCGTCGGTCCGAACACGCCACCTCTCCGCTCCCTGCCCCCGCCCCCGCGACGCCCCCACTGGAGCCCGATGAGGAACCTTTCAGACCCTGTACGGATGCCCATGGACGCCCCCTTCCCTCGTTACGCTTTCTGGCTGACGCCATTTCGACCGCCGCCGCCGATCACGGACATCGACGCAACCGGAGACCCCCCCCAAGCCAGAGAAAGAAGAAGACGAAATCACCCGTGCCCACCTCGAGGCCGTCAGATCTCTCCGACGAGCTGCCACGACGCAGCAGCTTCGACACTTTTACTGCACGGCTGAGTCTATGATCCGCCGCCAGCTGCAGCAGACTAAGTTCGCGTACGAGTGCGACTGGCTTCTCTCCAAAGGTCGCGCAGACCGAAGTGTCCCGCCACCGACCTGGCAGGGGGCCATGTTTAACGAGCAAGGCGTCCTGACGACGGACCCCCAGGAGATCTTAGACCTTGCCGAGTCCTTCTTCGGAGATTTGCATAGGTCCAAAAACGTCATGCAGCTCCCTGATTGGATCCAGAAACGCTGGGACCGTTCGGCCCTCGAGGGCCTCGTCCAACTTTCTGGCGCTCGAGTTCGGCAAGTTTTCCTTCGTATGAAACGTGGTAAGTCATGCCCCCGAAGTGAGTTACTCGTCGTCGAAATGTTCCTGGACGCCCCGGATGATTTCTTCGAGATCCTCGCCTCTCTCTTCGAACTTAGACTCCTGAATGACCCATCGATGGACGAGCCCTGTGGCTGGGACGAGCGCGATGTTCATCTTATCGAGAAAATGACCAATCCATTGCACATTAAGAAATGGCGCCCCATTGCAGTCCTCTCGGTGCTATGGAAGGCTTATGTGCAGATACTGTCCGAGCTAGGCCGCATTGCAGATCGACCACTGTCGCCGAACCAGTTTGCCTTTCGCCCTGCGCACCAGACGGCCGAGGTCATTTTTATTGTTCGCCTCCTGGTTGAGAAAGCTATCGAATTTCGGATACCATTGCATATTGTTTCTGGGGATATATATAAATGTTATGACTGTGATGACCATGGTGTCTGGTGCCACGCTTTCAAGCTCGCCTCGGTGCCCGATGTCATTACCGCCGCCATGATCCGCGAAGTTAGACGCGGACGAGGCCGTCTCGTGCTTCCTCGCCTGCCTCCGTCGCAGCCGATATCTCGGACTCGATCGATATATCAGGGCGATCCAGACGGCCCTCGCAAGTGTAACATCATTATGGAACATACTCTCATTCGTCCCTTCCTCTCCATTTGCAAGTCCAAGGGCTGGGGCTACCCTATGGATTTTGAAGACGCACGCCCGCTGGGCTTCGAGTATTATGCGTACACCAGGAGGGGCGAGGATTCGCAGCAGATTCGAAGAGTCCCGCTACTCATCTTCGCCGACAACTTTTGGCTGCTAGGTCTCACGCCGTCGATGGTGACCCTCATGACTGATGCTTGGAATAATCTAGTACGGCTAGCAGGCTGGTGGGTGGACTTGAATGATATGCAGTGGACAGCGTCTGAGGATCACCAATCACGACTGGCCGTGCATGATGTCTGGGCCCAGCCCAGCCCCCAGAGGTCCGCCGTGGCCCCTCGGCCCACCAAGCGCCAGAAGAAAACCGATGACATCGCCCCCCCCCCCCGTCTTTCACATCCCTTTCACTCCGAGAGAGCAAGGGATAAAGGTCCTGGGCCATCAGATTACCTTCGATAACAATGCTTCGGTCGAAGTGGACAGGCGCATACGTGCCGCCTGGAGTGCTTTTGCTCGCCATAAGAAGCTGCTGACCACGAAGTGTGGCACCATCTCCAATAGGTTGAGATTGCTGCACAAAGTTGTCCTCCCCGCCCTGACCTACAACATCGGGGCCCGGCATCTTACTCAGGACCATCTTCGAAAAATTCGGGCCGTCCAGATTGCTATGGAAAGACGTGTTATTAAACGCAAGCTGCCCCCCCCACCCCCGAAAACGACCCGCCCGCCCCCGACTACGACGACGACGATGATGACGAACAATGACCAGATGAAGGCCCCCGAGGTTCCTGAGACAGGCCACGTGGACCCAGATAAGCTGGACGAGTTCGAGGATTTCGAGGAGGACTTCTTGGGGGGCCATCTGGCGTATGTCAACCGTCTGAGGGCCCACTATCTAGACAAGTTAGGTCTCCAGAGATGGGATATAGTCTGTTTGTGCCGTGTTTTCGACTGGTGTGGCCACGTGTGTAGGTTCCAGAAGTATGCCCCTGACAGGCTTGCACTCCTGGCCCTGCTGTGGAGGGGTCAACGCTATCTGGCGGACGTTTAAACACGTTTTGGCTCCCAGTGCCACGGCCACATTTTCAAATCTTGGAGATATGAGGACCAATTTAAGTTTCTGATCAGTCAAGATTATCAGGAATTAGCCTCCGACCCAGAGATGTGGCAGGACAGCCGCGCAGCCTGGTTGAAGAGGAGGCTCGGACGGTCGTCACGACGATGATCGCGCTCAGGCGCGCCCACGCCCGCCTCTCTTCCATCGCTGCTGTCTCTTTCACTTGCCCAGGTAGTTCTGCCATCCAGCGGGAGTTACACCTCCATTCAGGCTGAGTCGTATCGTATCGTATCCCCATCCCTTTCGAGACCCCCACCGAATTACCCCCCCAGTTGGGGGCGCACCCTTCGAAACCCGAAGGGAACGACCTGTATCCCCATCTAGGGGGGCAAATCTGCCAGTGGGGCCCACGCCACGCCGCTGGGGATGGGGATCGGGTGGACGATGCTCATCTTCTGCTCCCTCCGTTCCCTGCTCCCCGTCCTCCGGGTGCGTCCCCTCGTGCTCTCTGCTCCCCGTCTCCGGTGCGTCCCCCTTGCGTCCCCTCGTGCGTCCCTGGTGCTCCCTGCGCCCCCTCGTGCGTCCCCGGTGCTCCCCGTCCTCACGGCGTTCCCTGCTCCCTGCTCCCTCGTCTTCTGACGAACGAGGAACACGCACCCATACCCATAGGAGGGTCGGAAGGAGGAGGACTGGCTATGGGTATGGGTGCGAGTTGTCGGACCCTGGGGGAAGCTCCCGTTCGTGCGGGGACCCCCATCCGACCACGCGCACCCATAGCCCCCTCCGTCCCCCCTATGGGTATGGGTGCGTGTTCTTCGTTCGTCATCTTCTGCTCCCTCCTCCCGGTGCGCCCCCCGGAGGGTGCTGGCCCGCTAACCCTGGCCGCGCTGGCCCGCAGGCCCCTTCGGGGGGGCGGGATGCTCGCGGGGCGGAGCGGCCACGGCCCCGCGGGGCACTGCGCGCGTGCTTCGACAGCCCAGCTGACAGCTCCGCCTCCCTCCCCCCCCCGACTGCTCCCCTTCTGTCGGGCCTGTCCCTCTACAGGGGGCATATTTGGGACTAGTCAAAGAATATAGTAGGGGGACTATGTTTTGTGTGTGTGTTTTTGGGCCACTTTGCGGTACTTTTCGAGTACTTGTCATTTCTCGTCCAAAACCCCCCTGTAGGAGGAGAGGCCCGACTTAATGCTCTCCTGGGGGAAGGAAAGGTACGGATCTGCCGCTGCTCCTCGGGCTCGGGCCTCTCCCGGGGGGGGGGCTCGGCCCAGGACCCCGCGGCGGATCCGGCCGTGGCGACGAGGGCACTCCACGACCTGGGGCAGCGGCGCATCGGCACCTGTCCCTCCCCTGACTCTCCTCCTCTCTCCGGCGTCTCCCCCGGGCCCCTCGCAGGACGAGCGGCAGATGCAGGACGAGGGCGGCATCGACCCCGACCAGGTCGTGGCCCTCGCCGCCCAGAGGGGCGTCGACCTGCTCGACCACGAGATGGTCACGCTCCTGCGATTCTTCGACATGGGCGGCGAGGAGCCCAAGATCCTGGGGCCCGCGGTGCCACGAGACCGTTTCTCTATCCCCTGGCGTTAGGTCGGGCATGTCCCCCTACAGGTGGAGTTTGGGCGAGCAGAAATAAGATATTCAAAAGATATTCCAACATAGTCTAGAAATGCAACAACAAATCGTCCCCATAATATTTTTTTGGTCATTTTTGAATATTCCTCCTGTAGTGGGACAGGCCCGACTTAAACCCTGGCGACGACGGGCGTGACCAGGGGGGGCGGAGGGATGGGGGGGTCAGCAACCCTACGTTTCGCGCCGGCGCTGTTTGGGGATGCGTGGGAGTGGCTGATTCCCAGACGGCCGGCGCCAGCGCGAACAGTGACGCGGCCAGGGGGGGGGGGGCGGTCGCTGGGGGCATCGCGAATACAGTCGGACCGAGGTATAAGATCGATGTCGGTTTGGGGAGGGTGCCCTCATGTTCGTGTTTGCTGGATGTTCGTGTGCATGCTGGGGGAGGGCACCCTCGAATGTTCTTCAGTTTGGGCCGGCGGAGGGTCTCATGTTCTGGGTCCGACTGTAGCAGAACCACGGGCTCCGCTGGGCCGCCCAGACGGGGCCCGAGGAGGCGCGAGGCAGCCCGGGCGGGGCCAGAGCAGACGGGCCGGAGGGTCCAGGTCGCCATTGGGCGCTCCGATATTCGGGGGCCTGTGTCGGCGGCGAGCCCTGGGGGGGAAGTGAGGAGCGTGTTTCTTTATTGCTTGGGGCATAATGGGCATTATAGCCCCGGCCCCCCCCCCCTAATAACGTTACGCCCCTCCCCCCCAGTGCGCTCCGGGCACTGCCGCCGCGCGCACGGCGGGGGGGAGGCGTTACATTATACCCCCCTTTGGTCTTTCCCCCCCCACTATAATGCCCATTATCGCCGAAAATAAAGAAACGCGCTCGAGAAGGGGCGGGCCTTCTCAGAAGGCGCGGCTCGGAAGCCCGCCGGCCTTCCGAGATGTTTTCCAAGTCCTCCCCGAAACACACACAACACTTCTCAGAAGGCCGGAGGGCTTCTGAGAAGCCCCGCCGCCCTTTGAGAAGGCCTCCTCACTTCCCCCCATCGCTCGCCGCTGATTCATAGTACTGATACTGGCACTGCTTTTGTTGCCATTCACACCTCTGGTACGACTGATGGTCCACATAGGATGCACCTCGAGAATGCAGAAAATTACTGCTTGTGGTCCTCGCTGGCAAACACGGTTTGCTCCCAAGCCCCCCGAGGCCCCCCCAGCTCGCCGCCGACAGAAATTCGTTTGCTCCTCTTGGCCAGCAGGGCTCCGAAGACCCCCCCGGAGGCTTCCGGAGGCCCCTCGGGAGGCTCCGCTGCGGACCTCCTCGCAGACCCCCCTGGAGGCCTCGCCGCTCCTCCCGTGCTCCGGCGGTGCGGCGAGATCACAGGCCCGGCTCTCTCCCAGCGTCGCAGATGCCGAGGGCACTGCAGCCAACCCGTAAAATAATCGGTGGTGGACTGACCTCCTACCCTGACACGTCGATTGAGACCTATGACGTCGCGGCCGTCATTTTTGCGGGTCTAGGGCCGTCGGTTTCGGTCCTGGGCCGTTTTCACTACAGGGAGGTTTACTAAAGGGAGGTTTGCCCACCGCCGAAATAAGGATGCGCAGTAGAAATGCAAGAGTTTTGGCAGGCCATGGCGACACTTGGCGGGCGGGGCGCGGCCAGCGAAAGCGGCCAAGGATGGGCCGAAGGGGAAGGACGCAAGGGCAACCATGGAAAGTCGCTCATCCTCACTATGCGGGCTGACTGTAATGGAACAACACCATTCGGAGGTCCGCGCGGATTTCTCGGATTGGCGCCAGAGCCCCTTGGCGGCGCCTCCAGTGCCGATCCAAGGAATCAGCGCGGCTTTCCGTCTATATTTAAGTCGGGCCTGTCCCTCTACAGGAGGAATATTCAAAAATAGTCAAACAATAGTCAGGGGACGTTTTTGTTGAGCATTTTTTGCCTATTTTGGAATCTGTTTAGATTATCTTTTATTTTCAGTCCAAAATCCCCCTGGAGGGGGACACGCCCGACCGAAATGCAGATCGATGCCCCGTCCCCGTCTGCTCTGGCCCTGTCTGGGCTGCCTCCAGGTGCTGGAGGTGCAGAGGCAGATGGGCGTCGCGTGAGTGGCCTCCACGGCTGCCTCCCAACAAAGGTGCCCCTCCCACCCCACCCCAGTTCGGGTGTTGCTATAAGTACCCCTGGCCCAAGGTGCCCCCAGCTTTTCGCACTGGTTTTGAGCCCCTGGGGCCCCCCTGGGCCTCGTGAGGGGTGCCCTGGAGGCAGCCTGGGTCATCCCGAGAATCCTGGGGGTACCTTGGGCCAGGGGCACTTCTAGCAACACCCGACCAGTGTGTGCACATCCAGAATCCGGACGCGGTTCGCTCGGCATGTTTGGCCTGCGGGTCGCGGACGGAGTCTAATCCCGGCACAGTTCTGGCAGCGCGGTATCGTGCTTTTCCGGGGCTCCCTGCCGGCTATGTGTGACGCTCCAAAAGGGAGGCGCTGCTGCCTGCTCGTGCGCCCGTATGCAGTCGCACGGACGAGGACGCATCGCAGCTCGCAGCACAAGATCTCCTTGCCACGCATCCGTCCTGCACCAGCTGCGTCTTTTCCTGCTCCTGCTTCCATTTCGCCTTGTCGCTTCGGTTCCCGCGGTCCTTCCCCGTCGCCTTGTGTTGCCATGTGCACACGATGCTCTTTCTGTGAACCACCGCTTTCATCATGTGAGTGGAGGGCCCGACGGCTGAGAAGGGTCCTGCTGGCCCTGGATCCCCCCGACCTTTTCGATTGAAAACAGTCGATTGTAAACAGCTGCCCGTGTTCTCTGCCGACGGAGTTTACGAGCGCCTGGCCGGAGATTGCAGCTTCCTCTTGTCCAGCCTTCCCGAGGGACCTTCGCTTGGAGCTCGTCCACTTGCGCTGCCGCGCGAGGCCGCCACCGCGCCCGGGCGGCCGCCGGGTGAGTGCCTTCTTTGGGGCCTCTCGGGAGCCTCTCGGGGTCTCTTTCTTGGAGGCGAGGGACCTCTGCTTGGAGCTTATCTCTGTCTAATCTTGGGCCAGGGCTGGACCTGAACGCCGTCTTGCTGGACTTCGGCTGTGTTCTGTTTTTCGTTTTGGTAGGGGGGTACAGGAAAACGGGTCGAGCAACACGAAACACAAAACGACAACAAAACGACAAACAGCGTTTACGTCCAGCCCTGCTCTTGGGGTCTCTTTCTTGGAGGCGAAGGACCTCTGCTTGGAGCTTATCTTTGTCAAATCTTGGACTGCACGAGTCCAGCAGACCAGACGGTCCACGGAGCACCAGTCTGCAGGAATCGGGGATCTCGAAACGGTGACTTGATTTTCCAGACGTGAGCGGAAAATTTCTGGGCGGACATCCACAATAGAAATGAGTCAAGGTGATCCACAGCATCTTCTTCGATCGAGAGCAGCTGGGTAGACAGACCAAGAAGACCAGCACGACAGAGGAAGGAAAACAGCACGGCAGACCAGGACGACCAGCACGGCAGACCACACGGCAGACCAAGACGACACAGCACGGCAGACCAATATGACCATCACAGCAGACCAGCACACAGCACAAACCACATATCACATATATACAAACATACACACAAACCACAACACGCAACGTATTTCGCAAAAGGTACACGCACACGAACTGTCACAACAACACATCACACACAAATGTATGTATGGTATGTATGTATGCATGTGTGCATGCATGCATGCATGTATGTATGAATGTATGTATGCATGTTTGTATGGTTGTATGTATGTGTGTGTATGTATACATACCACGAAACGTACATACACAGGTCGGCCACGGAGATAAAACCATACACGCACGACATACGTGGAACAGTAATCATGCACACACCGTACGCCTCCCCCCTCGCTCGCCCAGTACACGCAGCACGTGCGTCGTACGCCCCCCCCATCCCCCCGCCCAGTATATTCTCGGTACGCGTACTGTACGCCTTTCCCCCATCACGCCCGCCCACTACACACTCGGCACGATCACCGCACACCCCCGACTCCCGCCCGACCACCACACACCCTGCAGACACACGCGCATAGCTGCACACACGCATTCACACGCATACACGCACACGCATACACACATACACGCACACATACGCGCACACACACGCCCACACACCCATACGCACGCACGCACGCACGCACGCAAACACAGACACAGGCACAGGCACAGACACAGACACAGACGCAGACACAGACACAGACACAGACACAGACGCAGACGCAGACGCAGACACAGACACAGACACAGGCACGGGCACAGGCACCGGCATAGACACAGACACAGGCACAGACACAGACTCAGCCACAGACACAGGCACAGACACAGACACAGGCACAGGCACAGGCACAGGCACAGACACAGGCACAGGCACAGACACAGGCACAGACACAGACTCAGCCACAGACACACGCTCACGCACACGCACACGCACAGTCGCACACGCACAGTCGCACACGCACAGTCGCACACGCACAGTCGCACACGCACAGTCGCACACGCACAGTCGCACACGCACACGCACACGCACACGCACACGCACACGCACACGCACACGCACGCGCACGCGCACGCGCACGCACGCACACGCACACGCACACACGCACACGCACACGCACACGCACATGCGCACACGCACACGCACACATGCGCACACGCACACGCACACGCACACGCGCACACGCACACGCACGCACACGCACACGCACACGCA
>CAUYUJ010018887.1:55318-75318 GCA_963575745.1 Prorocentrum cordatum | reverse complement strand
CACACACAGGCAGACACACACAGACTGACACACAGACAGACACACAGACAGACACACACAAACAGACACACACATAAACAGACACACACAGACAGACAGCTACACAGACAGACAGACACACACACAGACAGACACACACACAGACAAACACACAGACAGACACACAGCCAGACACACACACAGACAGACACACAGACACACACAGGCAGACCCACACACAGACCGACACACAGACAGACACACAGACAGACACACACAAGCAGTCACACACACAGGCAGACACACGCAGACAGACACACACACAGACAGACACACACAGACAAACACACACAGACAGACACACAGACACACACAGGCACACACTGACACACACACAGACAGACAGACACACACAGACACACACAGACACACACACAGTCACACACACATACATACACGCACAGACACACACAGACACGCACACGCAGACGCACACACAGACACACACATGCAGACAGACACACACAGATAGACACACACACACAGACAGACACACACACACACAGACACACAGACAGACACACACACAGATAGGCACACACAGACAGGCACACACAGACATGCACACAGACTGACACGCAGTCAGACACTCACAGACACACAGACAGACACACACAGACACACACACGCAGACACACACAGACGCACACATGGACGCGCTCTCGGACACACACAAACATACACACAGACACACACAGACAGACACACAGAGACACACACATAGAGACACACACACACAGACACACGCAGGCACACATACTCTCACACACAGACGCACACAGACACACACACAGACACACACAGCGACACACACGCACAGACACGCACACAGACACACACAGACACACACACACAGACAGACACACACAGACAGACACACACAAACAGACACAGACACACAGAGACACACACACAGACAGACTCACACACAGACAGACGCACACAGACAGACACAGACAGACACACAGACAGACACACACACAGACAGACACACACACATTGACATACACACAGACAGACACAGACAGACACAGACAGACACACACAGACACACACACAGACGCACAGACACTCACAGACACTCACAGACACACACAGACACACACACACACACGGACACACGGACACACACACAGACACACAGACGCACACAGACACACACACAGACGCAGACACACAGAGACACTCACACACAGAGACACGCAGACAGACAGACAGACACACACAGGCACACAGAGACACACAGACACACTGAGACACACAGACACATAGAGACACACATACACACAGACACGGTCACACACACACACACATACACCGCGCAGCACCTAACCAAGGCAACCACAGTCAACCGCTTAAGACAGACTACTAATGGCAACCGCCGTGACGTTCGTGAGAAGCCAAGCGCCATGCGACGGATGTCCATGTGCGCTGATTTTGTCTTGGGTGCACGCGCGCGCACGCGCGTTCAAGAGAAGCGGCGCTTCCCGCTCTTGCCCGGTCAGGTCTTGCACTCGTCCGATCCAGGCCCCCCTCTGCCGTGCCGAGCGACGGGTGTATCGGCAGCCTCGCCGCGGCGCCCCCCGAAGAGACGCCGCCGCCCGGCCCGGCCCCTGCCGCCCCGCCGCGGCCTCGCCCCGGCCCCTCGCCCGACATCCGCCGGCGTGATCGCCTCTGCAGCGCGTGCGAGTGACCTCTCGCCGGAGTGGCCTTCGGTGCGGGCACACCGGGGCTCGAGAGACGGGGTCCGTGCAAACGCGGGTTCAGCCAGAGCGCCGGATCTTGCAGGATTTTTTGCAGGCCCAGGGGCGCACTGACCCGGGCTTGGTGCAGGGTCCTGCAGGGTCCTGCAGGATCTTGCAGGCTCCTGCGAAGCCTGGCTGAACCAGGTACGGGAGGTCAGTGTCGTGTCGACCGGCGGCGACCCCGCCAGCGGCGTTCAACCTTGAACGCCGCGGGCGACCCAGAATCGTTCGATGTGGAACGAGTTGGACGTTTCGGAAACGGCCGATCGTTCAAGGTTGAACGATCCCCGCGGTGTCAGAAACCAACGCCGGGGTCGACACGACGCGAACCTGCCGTATGCATTGACCCGGGCCAGTAGATCCCCGAGCACGCTGCTGTCCCCAGTTGGCGGAACGCGATGCGATGGCAGCGGAATGCGCCCCCGCGGGTCTGGCCCCCCCGCGCCCCCCGAGCGCTGCGCGCCAAAGGTCGCCCTTGCCTTGGGCCACTCCCGCGTGCAGCCGATCTTCTCAGTCCGCGGCCCCAGACGTGCCGGCCGCTTCCCCGGGAGCCGTTTTTCGGGCCGGACGAAAGGGGGGGGATTGGGAAAGGGGGGGTTGCGAAATTTGCTGCATGCAGCTGATTTCAGCCTCACCGAGGGGCCCATTCCTCGATACATAGCCGCCTCCGGCGCCGGGAGGCGCCGGGAAAATCAGCTACGTGAGCTGATTCTCAAACCCCCCCTTTGCTATCCCCCCCTTTCGCCCGACCCGAGTTTTCCGTGCTGGATCCAGCTTTGACGGCCCCCCAGGGGCCCGAAAGCGGCCCCCGAGGGCCGAGATCGAGGGAACACCCCTGGCTGGAGACGTCACATCGTCGGAGATGCTGGGTTTTCGGGGCATGACTCGGACCTCCTGCGGCCGTTCGGGACGATTCTAGCACCGCCAGATAGCCCCGTCGAGGCACAGCTGCTGGGAGGCACCCCGGCTGAGAAGATGCCTTGGAGACGACGCGACCTCCCCCAAAGCCTCCCTCCTCTCCACCTACTGCGGCTCTGGCCCGGTCCCTCGGAACTACCGTTTCGACCACAGTTTTTACGCTATTGCACCGAGCTCGGCGCGGAGCTTCTTGCCATGGCGTGTCCAATGGTGTGACGAGTAGCCCTCCAGCTGTTTTAAATATCCAGATCAAGCCCAAATCATGGGCCTGTTTTCCACCACCGCCACCATAAGTTGGGGGGGGAGGGGGTCCTCCTCCTCCTCCTCCTCCTCCTCCTCTTCTTCCTCGTCATCCTCCACCTCCTTCCCCCCTCCAACTTATGGTGGTGGTAGTGGAAAACAGGCCCTCGTGCATGTGAGTATCCTCGCGCCGCGGTCCGCGCGGCCGACCGACGACGGCGGGGGTCGCCGTCGCCTCCCTCCGCCGCCGTCGCCTCCCTCCGCCGCCGTCGTCATCGCCGTCGTCGTCGTCGTCGTCGTCGTCGTCGTCGTCGTCGTCGTCGTCGTGGCCGTCCTCGTCGTCTTCGTCGTCCTCGTCGTCGTCGCCGCCGCCTCCGCCACCGCCCCTCGGTGCAGCCGCCGCCCGCGCCGCCCCCCCCCGGCCTGCGGGCCGGGGGCTCCGCGCATGGCGCGCGCGCCGTGCGCGCCCCCCGGCGCCGCGCGCGCCCGGCCGCGCCGCCAGGCTCCGCCGCCGCCCCGGGGTGCCGCCGCGCCGCGGGCGGGCGGGCGCCGCTGCCGCGCCGCCGCCGCGGGCGCCGCCGCCGCGCCGCCGCGGAGGGGCGCCGCCGCGCCGCCCGCGCAGCGCGCCGGCGCTGCGGCGCGGGCGCGGCTGCCCGCCGGCTGGCGGGCGGCGCGGCTCCTCGCGGCGGGGTCCTGGGCCGCCGCGCTGGCGCGGCGGCGGGGTGGCTCCTCGCGGGCGCGCGCCGCGGCGTCGAGGGTGGCGCGGCGGCTGGCGGCGCCGCAGAGGGAGGAGGGCCTCTTCGCGCAGAAGGCGGGGCTTCGCGACGTGCTGCTGGGCGTCCTCTGGGTGGTGCCCGTGGCGGTTGCCGCGGTCATTGTCAGCCCCGCGGTGCTGATTCTCGCAGTCAGCGCGCTGGCGACCTTCGACAGGGGGTGGCAGCCGAAGGTGCTGGCGGGCATGTCGCTGAGCTCCCTCGCTGCGGGCGCCTTCCTGGCCAGAGAGGTCTACCTGGAGTCCCTGCCGACCGTGCAGCGATACTGCGAGATCCAGAAGGTACGCCTCGTCGACAACGAGGTCAGCTTCGAGGTTCAGCCCGTTCGTCAAATCAGCGGCGGGGCTGACTCGACGAGGTACATGACGTCTCAGATCAGTACTGCCTCACCGTTCCGAAGCGCTCCTATGTTTGTCTCGCCCTCGGACGCCGAGGCGTATGCTGCTCAGTTTCCTGTGGGAGAGAGGGTGCCCTGCTACCAGTACTACGACGATCCAACACAAGTCAAGCTGACGGGGCCAGACCTGCAGCCCTTCCAGAACCCGTACGCACTCCTGAGCATTCTCTGCATCGGCGCCGCCTCTTTCTGGGCGCCCATGAGCGTCAGGCTCTGGAGGGAGCTCGGAGACGAGGGATAGCGACAGACAGTGCGGTGACTGGTACCTCTCGGCACGTGCTCGCGGTGTGTTCAGTGGAGCCTCGACGAACCAACAACGACACAGACACACACACACACAATTCTGGAGGTCCGCGCAGGCATCCGAACGTTTTTGCTTGTGCTGCTCGCTGGTCTTCTGGAGCCGCTGGCGGGGTGCAGGATAGGATCAAGCTGCGCTGGTACGTCAGGTTTTTAAGCGTGGACCTCACTCAGACGCGACGATAGGGGCGAATAGCCCAGGGGAGAGCAATACATGTATCCAGGGGCGCCGATGATCTATGTCTTCGACAAGGCTCCTGGGCGAATGCGTATAATGCCCGCCCCTGGGCTATTCGCCCCTACCGTCGCCGTCGACTCATGCTTGCAGGGAGTTTTTAGTGGGCCGCTTCCAGTGCCCCTGCCCGCTTCGGTCAACTGTCAGAGATGCGCTTCCGGCGAGTCGCCGCCGGCCCCCCTGTCTTTTTTTGGGAGCGCACGTGTGGCCAAGCGCTGGGCTGCCGTTTTGCCCAGCTATTCTCAATGCGGGCCTGTCCTTCTACAGAAGGAAGAGTCGAAAATAGTCAAAAAAAACAGTCAGAGGACGATCTTCTGACTATTTTTGCCCATCTGGGGGGCATTTTTTGTCAATTTTTAATTTTTCGCCCAAAATCCCCCTGTGGGGGGACGCCCGACTTAAAGCTATTGGTCTGCGTGTCCCCCACCGTCGCGGATGCTGTGGGAGCGTGGACACACGAGCTTCCATCCCTTCGGGGCATCTTGGGCCCCTCGCGGGCGCATCTTGGGGCCAGCCGGGGCCCGTCTTGGCGCTCTCTGGAGTTGTCCTGGCAGTCTCGAGGGCCACCCTGGGTGGGGGCCTTGGGGTCATCTCTGGGACTTCCTGGGCCATCTCTCTCGGTCTCTCCGAGGCAACACTGGCGGCCTCTTGCTTGAGGCCCTTTTGAGCCGTCCTGAGAGTCTCCATGGGGACTAACGGGCAAGGCTGGTTGCCTCTTGGGCCACCTTGTTGAGTCTTCTTGGGGTCCTCCTTGGTCGTCTTGTGTCTCAATGCGCAGATTCGGTCAACTTGGGCAGAACCCGCACGTGTGTTGATAGGAACTCTCAACGGCTCTTGCCGTCTTGTGATTCGACGCTGCGGATCATGACTCAGGGCTTGCAGCAGCAAGTCGTGTTCCTCGTTCTTTTACAAGCCGCCGAGACAGGCGGCGAGCCTTTCCAACGCCCGGTGCGCAGGTGTCGAGCTCGCGAAGGGAGTGCTCCGCGAGCAGAAATAGGCATCGCGTGCGACACTGGCGAGCCCCAGCCATTTGCTGCCGCGGGTGTGTGTGTGTGTGTGTGTGTGTGTGTGTGTGTGTGTGTGTGTGTGTGTGTGTGTGTGTGTGTGTGTGTGTGTGTGTGTGTGTGTGTGTGTGTGTGTGTGTGTGTGTGTGGGGGGAAGGCTCCAACTGTGCACAGACGGCCCCCCCCAGTAGTCCCGACTGTCCTCAACAGGCCCCCCGAGTAGTCTGGGCGGAGCGCCCCAGGGGCGCCGCCAGAGGCGGCGCCAGGGTGTTGAGACCGCCCCAGACTACTCGGGACTACCTGGGGAGGCTGTCTGTGCGCAGCCCGAAGCCTCACCAGGTGTGTGGGCGCGGGAGGCGGAAGGCGCACAGACAGCCCCCCCCATCGGGAAGTTCTGGCTGGTCCCAGCAGGCCCCCCGAGGAGTCGAGGGCGGTCTCAGCACCTCAGCCTGGGGCGCAGAGCGCCCCAGGGGCGCCGCCGGAGGCGGCGCCTGGGTGTTCAGGCAGCCCCAGACTTTTCGGGAGGCCTCGTGAGGCCAGCTGGGACTGCTCGGGGGGGGGGGGCTGTTGAGGCCGGCCGGGACTACCTGTGGGCGCTGTGTGTGCGCATCACGAAGCTTTACCATCACCAGCCTGAAACATATCACTTTACCCCTGGGATCAGCATCACCTTACCTCAGTGCCGACCTCGAGGATACTCTCCCAGGTTCTGAGGGTACCCTGGAGATTGTCACCGCCGTGGGCTTATAGGGATGGAATCGAGGCTGGTCAGGGTGACCCTCTGTCCTCGCCAGGGCAGCCGCAGGACCGAGGCAGTCGCCAGCACGACGAGCGGGGCGAAGATCTCGACGTGGCGCGGGGGCTCGGGGGTGGAGGGGGCCGATCCAGAGCGCCGGCCGGAGATCTTCCGCCTCCTCCTCCTCCTCCTCGTCCTCCTTCTCCGCCTCCTCCTCCTCCTCCTCCTCCTCCTCCTCCTCCTCCTCCTCCTCCTCCCCCTGCTCCTGCTGCTGCTCTTGCTCCTCTCCTTCCCCTCTCCGCTCCCCGCTGCCTGCGGCCGCCGCGCCCCGCTTCCTGGAAGCACCTTCCCCGTGCGCTAGCCGGCGAAGCCGTGTGTGCCTGCGCGCCTGAGCCCGGAGGTTTCCAAAGGGGGTTTTTGGGGAGGCACGGGCGCCTCTCGCGGCTCGGAGCGTGGCTGTGGCTCAGGCAGCTGCGCAGGGCCGGGAGCTCTGCGCGCGAGGGCCTCCGCGGGCTTCCCCGAGCCACTGCGTGGGGCAGCCGCTGCTCCCGTTCCTGTGCCTCGCGGCGCGCCGCCTCTCTGTGCCCCGCGGCGCGCGGCGGGCCTCTGCAATCCGATCCGATGCGGTTCGGCTCGCCGGCTCCAGCCCGCGATTCCGGTTCGACTCGACTCGGCCCGGTTCGCTGGCATTAAGGCAGGCCTGTCCCTCTACAGGAGGCATATTCCAGAATAGTAAAAAATATTCAGGGGACGTTTTTTTTTTTCGACCATTTTTGAATATTTTGGGGCTATTTTTGGGGGTATTTTTGATCATTCGCCCAAAATCCCCACTGTCGAAATTCCACATGGATTCGTGCTTGTCCTGGAATCCGCATTTCCAGCGGCACCCAGACAGAGCTGGGCAGTCAAAGCGTCTAGCGAGCAGGACCACGACTTGGTCAGCTCGTAAAGGCGCGTGCGGGTGCCGGCATCCAACAGGTCGTTTAATTTTGTCCAGAAGGACCAGTCGGGCTGGACCTCCCGTCTGTATCCAGCGGGGACGCGGGATCCCCCAATCATTTGGAATCTAGCGGACAGGACTTTGCGCAGTCTTGGCTGCAAAGGCACACTCGGAGAGTCTTGCACCCGAGAGTTTGTGTCACCGGGTTTCTCTGCCTCCAATGGGCGTGCCCTCCCCCTCCTCCTCCTCCTCCTCCTCCTCCCCCTCCTCCTCCTCCTCCTCCTCCTCCTCCTCCTCCTCCTCCTCCTCCTCCTCTCCTCCTCCTCCTCCTCCTCCTCCTCCTCCTCCTCCTCCCCTCCTCCTCCTCCCCCTCCTCCACCTCCTCCTCCTCCTCCTCCTCCTCCTCCTCCTCCTCCTCCTCCTCCTCCTCCTCCTCCTCCTCCTCCTCCTCCTCCTCCTCCCCCTGTTCCTCTAGGCATCGTGCTTCTTCCCTCGGCGGTGTGCGCGCGGCCATGGGGCGTGCGCGGCTCGCGCAGGGGGGCGGGGCAGCAGGCCCAGGGCACGCGCGCTGCAGCGACGGGCGCCGCCCGCGCGCGCGCCCGCCCGCCGCGTGCCGCCGGCTCCTCGGCCGGCGGCGGCAGGCGTGGAGAACGCCAGCCAGCAGGTCAACGGGTCTCGGGGCAAACCCAGAGCCCCCTCGCGTCGTGGCAGAAATCGCGATTGAAGGTGTTGCGCCGATTTCGGCTCCCTGGGGCCCTGACCGGGGCCTCGGGGCCGTCGGAAATGGACTCGGGATGAACAGCTGGTCCCCGGGAAGGGGTCCAGACCTCCGGGGGGCGAGGTTCTGACACTAATCACGACGTTGGGGTTCAGCGCGAACGGGTCTCAGCCACCGCGCCAGATCTCAGTGGATCTGGCAAGATACGGATTTCTGGAAGCGCTCGCCGCCCTGGAGGTGGGCTTGCTCATCGGCCGAGCTGGGTTGGGGCAGCCCCCCAAGAAATTACAGCGCAGCTTGTCCTACATTCGCTGTGTTGGGCTTGCGCCGAGCCAGCTCGGGCCACGCCTGGAGACGAAAGCAGGATGAGGACGAATTTTGATCAGGGGCGGTCAAGGCCAAGAGGGGGGTTCAGCCACGCGCAGACGGGGGTGGGGGGAGGGAGGGTGCTCCTTAGAAGCACCCCTGCTCCTTAGAAGGCGCGGGCCTGATCTATAGATGTAAGGCCGGCGCCTTCTAAGAAGCAGCCTCCTTCTAAGAAGCCTTCCCCCCTTCCTCCACCCCCTTGTGCGCACCGCCAAGGGGTGGTATGGGGGGGGGGATATCCTGGCGGGTCCGTGCCTGCTCCAGGAGGAGGGATGTCAGAGGAGGATGTCAGGGGAGGAAGGATGTCAGAGGAGGGTGTCGGGCGACTGCCCCCAGAGGCAGACAGCGACTCAGAACCCACCGTCGTGTTTTTTTCTCACGATGCGAGGATGCGGTGTCCCTCCTCCTTCTCGTCCTCCTCGCCCTCCTCCTTTTCTTCGCCCTCCTCCCCCTCCTCCTCCTCCTCCTCCTCCTCCTCCTCCTCCTCCTCCTCCTCCTCCCTTCCTCCCCGTCCTCCTCCTCCCGGCGCGCGTCCTCCTGCAGCGCAGCCCGATCACGTCCACCGCCATGCGCACCGCCGCAGCGCCTCTTCGCCGCCGCGCGCCGCCGTTTCGGAGCTCCGCGGCCCCTCGGGAGCGCCAGCCTGCGGCCGCAGCGCACCCCCGGTTGCTCATCCCAGCGGGCGAGGCCAGGATGTGGCGAGCGGCAGGCCCAGCCCCGTGGCCAGAAAGGGAGCAGCAGACGGAGGATGATTTGGGGTTGACGATCGATTCGATGATGATGGTGATGATGAGGATGCTGATGCTGATGCTGATGCTGCTGCTGATGATGATGGCGATGCTGATGCTGATGATAATGATGCTGCTGCTGCTGATGATGATCATCATCATGCTGCTTCTGATGATGATGATGCTGATGGTGTTGTTGATGATGAGGATGCTGCTGATGATGGGAATGATGGCTACGACGACGACAATGATGATAATGGTGAAGTTAATGCTGACTATGATGATGGTGATGATGATGTTGATTATGATGATGATGCTGCTGATGATGATGGTGATAATGGCGATGACTGTGCTGCTGATGTAGAAAACGATGTTTATGCTGATACTGTTAATGGTAAATATGGTGCCGCTGCTGCTGATCATGACGGTGATGATACTGATACTTATATCCAATTTTGGAGTATGACGATGATGCTTTTGCTGCTGCTTCTGAAATCGATGATGCTGATGCTGATGATGAGGAGGATGGTGATGATGATGATGCTGATGCTGATGGTGATGAGGATGATGATACTGATGCTGCTGATGATGATGATGATGATGATGATGATGATGATGCTGGTGGTGATGATGATGCTGATGCTGCTGATGATGATGACGCTGATGATGATGATGCTAATGCTGATGATGATGATGCTGATGATGATAATGATGATGCTGCCGATGATTATGATGATGATGATGATGATGATGATGATGATGATGATGATGATGATGATGATGATGATGATGATGATGATGATGATGATGATGATGATGATGATGATGATGATGATGATGATGATGATGATGATGCTGATGATGATGCTGATGCTGATGCTGATGCTGATGCTGATGCTGATGATGCTGATGCTGATGCTGCTGATGCTGCTGATGCTGCTGATGATGATGATGCTGATGCTGATGCTGATGCTGATGCTGATGCTGATGCTGATGCTGATGCTGATGCTGCTGATGCTGCTGCTGCTGCTGCTGATGATGATGATGATGATGATGATGATGATGATGATGATGATGATGATGATGATGATGATGATGATGATGATGATGATGATGATGATGATGATGATGAAGAAGAAGAAGAAGAAGAATATGGTGCTGATGAGAGGAGCAGGAGCAGGAGCAGGAGGAGGAGGAGGAGGAGGAGGAGGAGGAGGAGGAGGTGCGCAACCCCTGAAGGAGGAAGGGGAGGAGGGAGGTCCACGCGTCCAAAGCCTGACACTCACCGCTTGGGCTACCCACACAGGGTGCCGAAAAACAGGCCCGGGGCGGCCTCAACAGCACTTATCAGTGACAGCTGACGCGGCATAGAAACGAATTCGCGCGGCGGCGACGCCTGAACCTGAGGCGCCTCGGCCCCTACAGACAGTCAGGTAAGTCGGTGCGATTTGAGAAATCGGCCCGAAGCTTCAAATCGCACGAAGTTACCCGACTGTCGGCCCCGAAAACACTCCAGACGGTCCCAAAATGGAGGGTGTGAACATGGCCTCGGGCGTCGGATCCGGGTACAGATCCGCCACAGATCCTGGGCGGATCCGGTGCATTTTTCACGGATCCGGGCATTCTGAGTGGTGAAAACCTATCCGTAAGGGCTTCGGCCCGTGCCGCTCTCGGAGAATGCGCTATGCAAGAGCTATGTCATGAGGCCTGGGCGCTGTCGTGAAGCAGTATCGGAACTTCATGCGAGGCCGACTCGTAATGAGCAAAACCATTTGATCACCAGAGGGGTTACCACACCTGGCGGTTGGTAAGACGTCGCGACCCTGCGGATCTGCGTAAGGGGTGCCACTGAATTTTAGAGTCCCTTGTGTTTTTGGACCTTGACCCTGCGGATCTGCGAGAGAGGTGCCACCGAATTTCAGAAATTCAGCAAATCCCATGTGTTTTTGGACCCTGACCCTACGGATCTGCGTGAGGGGTGCCACCGAATTTTCGAAATGTGGCAAATCCCATGTGTTTTTGGACCCTGACCCTACGGATCTGTGTGAGGGGTGCCACCGAAGTTCAACAATGGTGCAAATTCTTCGTGTTTTTGGACCCTGACCCTACGGATCTGCTTGAGGTTTGCCGCCGAATTTTAGAAATTTGGCAACTCCCTTGTGCTTTTGGATCCTGACCCTGCGGATCTGCGTGAGGGATGCCACCGAATTTCAAACATGTGGCAAATCCCTTGTGTTTTTGGACCCTGACCCTACGGATCTGCGCGAGGGGTGCCGCCGAATTTTCAAAATGTGGCAAATCCCATGTGTTTTTGGACCCTGACCCTACGGATCTGCGTGAGGGGTGCCACCGGATTTCAAAAATTTGGCAAATCCTTTTTGTGTTTTTTAGACCTTGACCCTACGGATCTGCGTGAGGGGTGCCACAGAATTTTCGAAATGTGGCAAATCCCATGGGTTTTTGGACCCTGACCCTACGAATCTGCGTGACGGGTGCCGCCGAATTTCAGAAGTTTGGCAAATTCTTTGTGTTTTTGGACCCTGACCCTACGGATCTGCTTGAGGTTTGCCGCCGAATTTCAGAAATTTGGCAACTCCCCTGTGTTTTTGGACCCTGACCCTGCGGATCTGCGTGAGGGGTTACTTTTTACCCCCCAGAAATTTTGAGAACCTTCCCAGGGCGAGGTAGTTCTGCTGGTTTGGGCTCCCCCCCTCGCGCGTTCATCAACAAGGATAGTATGCAGCAAGAAGCAGAACTGTAACAGTGGAAACTGGAAGCTGACAGCCTGGTGGCCCCGCAAGGGGGCCAGCGGATTATCTTTGGACGGATCTTGTGGAACCACTGTACCTTTATATAATATCAATTATGGGTAGTGAAGGTTTTCGAGGCCGGCTTCCGGTCGGGGGCACGGGGCAGGGGCCACGGGGGGGGGACAGATGCTTTCTAGAATTTTACCGAAGCGTTCCGTCTAGAATTTTAGTGACTGCGTCGTTCCTTCTAGAATTTTATTCTGCCGGCCCTTAGTGGGCTCTTTTTCCTGTCCAAGGAAACAGACAATCGCGGAACTGGTGCATGTTCAGACCCCGCGGAGACGTTGACGCACTCATGCTCGGGCTCGCTTACTTTCAGACACACGCTCATTCACACTCGCACGTGCCCAGGCCCACTCATACCCCAACCCCATTCGTGTCCAGACTCAACCGGTCTCGCCCTGCGCAGGGGCTCACTCGCACGGAGCCGCTCAGACTCCCTCCGCCCGGCGCAGGGGCTCACTCGCACCGAGTCACTCGGACTCCCCCTCGGGTGACACCCGCCGAGGGCACGCGACAGCCGCCCCCCAAGTACCTTCAACGACTCGGGAGGCTGCGGCCTCCACTGGGGTCCCGACCGCCTGCCTTGCCGCTAGGGCCGTGGCGTCGGTGATCCCGAGTTGCTGAAGGCCCCAGGAGGGGTCTTCGCGTGCCCTGCCTTCGGCAGGTGTCTATTGGGAAAAAGGAACGCAATGTACAACAAAATCGAACAGGTGAGAAAGCGCGCGGGCGCGCTTCCTTTGGGGCAGCGGCGCCAGGGAGAGCGAGGAGGCAAGGATTTCGCGAGTGGGGCGGCAACTCAAATCCTAAGAGAAACCTCAGCCTGTCTGTACTGCCGCCGCCGCCGTTGGCCGCCGTCGACGTCGTCGTCGTCGTTGCCATCACCGACGCTGCCGTCGCCATCGCCGACATCGCCGCCATCGCCGCCGCCGCCGTCGCCGTGGACGTCGCCGCCATCGCCGTCGCCTTCGACGTCGTCCGTCGCTGTCGCCCCCCAGGGCCGCCCCTCTTGAGCCGAAATGTCGACAGACCCGGCGAACTCGGGTGAGCGAGGCCCTTTTCGTGGCCGCCCGCGGGGGGTCGCGGCCGTGCCGGACGTGCCAACAGGGTCCAACAAATCGTACCAACCTTATCGGACTGTCTGTAGGCACCGCGCCCGCTGCGGTCGAGAGTAACTCGAAGAAACGAGCAGGAGGCGGCCTCAAAGCATCGCGTGGGGCTCCTCACACCGCGCCTCGCCGATGGCTGCCGTCATCGCCACGAAGTCGTACTGGGCGGAGGCCTCAAGGAAGACGCCCCGCTCCTCCTCGAGGTCAGCAAGCAGCGCTCCCGTTTGGAGGCGATCCGCTAGCGCACGGGCAAGGGCGGCGACGCTTTCAAGCCCGCCCTCCGCCCGCGGCGCCTCCTCCGCCCCCTGGATGGGAACGTCCGCGGCCGAGACAGGCACCCCGACACTGCGAGTGTCATCCTCCGCCCAGTTCGGCACGGACTCATGGGCTTCGTGTGCAGGCGAGTCACCGCTCTCGCGCGAGAGATGGCCCTTGCTCAACTGAGCACGCCCAGCACGGTTCTTCGGCGCACGGGGAGTGGCGGCGGCGCCCTCGCACCCGCCCTCCGCCCGCGGCGCCTCTCGCTTCCCCTCGCTGGGAGCTCCCGTGTCCGAGCCTGGTCCTTCACCGAGGCGGGGACAGACCAGCTCGGCCCAGCTCCGCACGGACGCACGGGCCTCGCGTGCAGGCCAACCCCCACCCTGGTGCGAGCGACGGCCCTTGCTCGCCCGGGCACGCCCGGCACGGGTTGTGGGCCCAAGGGAGACCAGGAACTCCACGAAGTCGGGCTCGTCCACCTCATCCGCCCAGCTGCCGCGCGAGGGGCGGCACGGTACGACGCCCTGGTGCTCGCAACCCCTCTTGCACGGCGCCGCCTTCACCAGGGAGCTGACCGGAGGCTCCCCGTAGGTGTCGACGCTCCCCTTGTCATCCAGGTAGCTTGCGTCCAGGCCTCCATCGACGACAAACTCGGGCGCCAGGCTCTTCTCGACGAAGCCGGTGCCCCATCCATCGCCCGTGGACGTAGGGAAGTCCTTCTCCAAGTGCTTGCGGACGCCGTCCTCGGATGGGGAGCTGCCCAGGGGCTCCCCACAGGTGTCGGCGCTCTCCTTGCCCAGGCAGCTTGGGTCCAGGCCCCCGTCGACGACGTCCTCGATCGCCGAGCTCTCTGCGACGCAGCCGGAGCCCCATCCACAGCTCGTGGACGCGGGGCAGTCCTCCTCCAGGTAGCTGTGGTCGCCGCTCTCCTCGGTCTCGCCCGTGGCCACGACGTCGAGGCAGCCTTCGGGCGCGTGAACACACTCCAGGGCGTCCTGCGGCGCGAGGTCCGCCACTGAGTTCTCCTCGCGGCAAGCCGTATGCGAGGCCCGCGTGTCGAAGCGGCCCTCGAAAGTGTCTTCGCACTCGCGGGTGTCCTCCGGCTTGTGGTCCTCCACGAGGCAGACACACACCAGGCGGCAAGTCGGCGCACCTTCCGCAGCGCCTTCACGTCTTCCAGGAGAGTCCGCTCTTCTCCTTACTCCCGCTCAGAATCTTGGCTGCCGCTTTCCCGATCGTTCGAACAGGCGACGCCCGTGGGGGGATCGGGCGAGAGGCGCCCCCGGTCCGCGGCGTGCGTGTCGCCCGGCACATGGCGTCCGCAACCCACGGCGCTGGGGCCTCCGCCGGATGCCCACGAGCCGAGCTGGCGGACTTGGCCGCGCCGCCAGACCGTGGCGGAGTGCAAGGAACATGCCGCTTCTCCTCCGCAGCCTCCGCCACGGGTCGCGGCACCGCCGCTCGGCTGCGCCTGCGGCTCCGCGGCCGCTGGGCCAGCCGCGCCCGCGGGGGGCGACTCCGGCGACCGCTCCCTCGCCGCGGCCCGACCGCGATGGCCCCTGCGCGGCGGCAGGCCCGGCAGCCGCTCCGTCCATGGGACGCCCGGCCGGATTTGGCTCGCACGGACACGCCGTGTCAAAGTACTATGCCCGTGCATCGCTCGCCTGAGCGACACTGCTAGGAGGAGGAGGAGGAGGAGGAGGAGGAGGAGGAGGAGGAGGAGGCTAGGAGGAGGAGGAGGAGGGAGGAGAGGGGAGGAGAGGAGGAGGAGGTGAGGAGGAGGTGAGAGAGGAGGGAAGGAAGGGAAGGAGGGAGGAGGGGCAGGAGAGGAGGAGGGGGGGGGGGAGGGGGGGAGGGGAGGAGGAGGGAGGAGGATGAGGAGGAGGAGGAGGAAGGAGTAGGAGGATTCGGGATTCCTTCTGGAGGTGCTTCTTCTTCTTCTTGGAGGAGGGGAGGAGGAGGTCCCTCGAGGAATATTCTTCTTCTTCCCTCTGAGGGTGAGGACCAGAGAGCATCTGGACATCGCTCTGCGAGATAGCCGAAGTCGAGCAGCCTGACCATGGGCGCCGCCGTCGTTGAAGGAATTCATGTGCCGCCACCCTCTTCGTTGGCTTCACGGGCCGGGGGGGGGCAGTGCCTCCTGGAGGCAGGGCGTGCTGCGGCCTGGCTGCTGCCTAGACGAGGCCATTCAGCTGGGGTCAGCCCTAGGACGAGTCGATCGTCAGGAACGGCACTGGCGCTTGGCCTCGAACTCGGCAAGATACTGGGCAACCTCTTGCTCTGCGTTCTCAGCCGCCATCGCCCGCTTGAGCCCCTGCTGGAACTCGCTGTCGTAGTCCTCGGCTTGGGCAGGCCTGCCCATGGGGACATCGTCAGGCTGCTCATCTGAACCAGAACCAGGATCGCCACCAGCAGCCCCTTCAGCACCCTGTGGCGCCTGGGCCGCAGCGCGGGCCTCACGCTGCGGGCGCTGCAGCGTCTCGAGCGCCGCCTGGCCCTCGGCGGAGCTGGTGACTGCCTGGTCGAGGCCCGCCAGCCCCACAGCGATCGGGTCGTCAACGTCGGCGAAGTTGACCTCGTGGAGCATCTTCGTGTGCTGCTCGAGCTCTGCGCGGGCCTCCTCGAGCTGCTTCTTCGTCTCCTCCAGGGTCTTGGCGAGCTCGGCCTGCTGCTTCTCGGACTCCGCGGTGCGGCCGACGAGGCGATCCACCTGCCGAGTAGCATTCTCCACCCTGTGGCGGGCTTCAATGGCCGAGGGCGGCCGCGACTCGTAGGCCTTGACTTTGGCCTGCCCCACGGTGGAGATCGCCGAGACGTCCCCCCCCCACCCCCCCTGAGCTTTGAGGAAGGCGAGCACCTGCGCGAAGGACAGACCCGACACGCCTGACCCGCCTGTCTGGGGGGGGGGCCTTGGGCTTGCTGGCTCCTCCACCCCTCTCCTCCTTGCTGCATGGCCGCCAGCTGGGACTTGAGCGCTTGGACCTCCTTGGCGAGGCTGCCACCTGCTGGAGGCCCGTTGGCCCAGGCGGCGGCTGGGCGGCCAGCGCTCGGACCCTGCTCGCTGCGCGCCGCCGTCCCTGCTGCGCGTGCGGCTTGGGCGATCCTCGCAGGGGCGCCGTTGCCGCAGCCTCGGCACTTGAGCCCGCTGGCTCAGTTCTCTCCGCAGCCTCCGCAACCCCTGCACGGATGCTTGGAACCTGGCAGCACGCTTCCTCCGCCTTGCGGGCCGCCAATGGCGGGCGTGGCCTGTCTGAGCGGCTCGTGGTGATGTGAAAGGCTCGCTGGCACTGATGCCACTTCGAAGTATGCGCCAGCAACGCTCCCTGAGCGCGAAATGGCTAGGAGGAGGAGGAGGAGGAGGAGGAGGAGGAGGAGGAGGAGGAGGAGGAGGAGGATGAGGAGGAGCAGTGAGGGGAGCACGAGGCGGCGGCGGCAGCGGAGAAGGAGGATGATGGTCATGAGGAGGAGGAGGAGAGAGCAGGAGGAGCAGGATCCCGCTCCTCCACCTTCACATCATCACTTCCTCTTCCTCCTCCTCCTCCTCCTCCTTGCTCCTCCTCCTTTCTCCTCCTCCCCCTCCTCCTTCTTCTCCTCCTCTTCTGCTTGTTGCCGTCGCCTTCGTCGTCGCAGGCGTCTCCTACCTGCGCTACACCAATGAGATGGCGTCCGTGCTGCGCCAGTGCCTGAAGGAGCCGTACAGGGAGAAGGCCGTGGCGAAGGACCGCGGCCCGAATTCAGCTCCCGCACGGGGTGCAGGATTTTTTGTTTTGTATTGTTTTTGTTTTGTTTGACAGGTGTGTGTATATATATATATATATATGTAATGTTCATCTGTATATATATATGTATATATATATATGTGTTTCGTTTTTTGTTTTTATCATCCCTCCTTCCTGCCGAGGCGGGCTGGCCTTCATACGTGATCTCTGGCCTTCGGATGCACATGACCGACGACGACGACGACGGCTGACGTCGACAAACATGCTGATGTTCATCATGACCAGCCGCTGCTAAGTACGTTCATCTCTGTACGCCTTGTCCTCCATCGGTGGTCCCACTGTCGTGGTCAGTGATCCCGTCGCCGTGATCCGTTGCTCTTTCGTTAGTCGACCTTCTTGTTGCCCGCCTCATCTCGTGTGCATCTGCCGCTGTGAGGACGCCACTCACCTGCTGGAGAAGGTCTGGGCAAACGGGAACATCACTTCCAAGGCGGGAGTTTACTTCTTTTTGAAATTGCGGGTGGCATTCGCCTTCTGACCCGAACTCAGCATATGATTGCTCACCTTCTTTGCCCCTCCCGTTCCTCTCGTTCCTGGCCTCTCGCATTTCCGAATCATGGGCTCAAGCACTCCCGCCCAGAGCCTCCCACGCGAAATAACTTTAATATAAGCCGGTAGCAGGCGCATGCCGGCGCTCTCGTGGGGCCCTGCAGAGTTTTCGTGTTCTCGGCCTCGGGCGCGCCTCGCCCCTCGGGGCCTTGCAGAGCCTCTCGCGCGTCCAACCGCCGGGTGACTCGGCGCGGGGGGTGTTTGGATTCTGGCCAGGCGCCGTTCGGAGGATGATGACGGGGAACATCCATTGCGAAGGCCTTGCGGCCGGTGCCGCCGACCCTGAAAGCGGGACCTGACCCCGGGATCTCCCGGGACCTGGGGGGGCGGTATTCTGACCCGGGACGCCCCCCTTTCTCCCCCCTCCCCCGCAGGGAAGGGATCAAAGAGAGGGCGCTTCCCTTCAACTGCGACGTTCCTCAATGTCCTTGTTTCTCAAGTTCTGTGGGCCTGATGACGGCGACAGCGTCTGCCGCACGCCGAAGGGTCGGCGGATGTTGTGTGGCCGGATCTACTGCGCTTGGAGAATGAAAGGGTGATGGCGGCGATGCATTTGTAGCGGTGCTAGCGGCGGTTCTTCTGCGCAGCACAGGTACATTTGGTGGCGTGCCGTATGTAGTGCAAGCAGAGCACATGTATTCATGGGCTGCGCCATGTTTGCCTTGCAAGTGATGGTTCCATGAACACGCCTGTGGTTCGTTGTCTGTTGTACGTGCCGCGCATTTTTTTGTAATGCTGGAACATCCCAGCCCAGCCATCTCGGCATTTCAGCAGTTCATGCTCGACGGGTATTGTGACGCGTAGGCGAGTTGTTGTCTCCCGTTTTGGTGGATCACCATGGCACAGCCGACGTGCGCCTTTAGACTCGATGCGGAACGCTTCAGACTCTGTGTGCCAACTTCTGTACCCCGAAAGGTGCTCATCGTTCTCCTGTGCGGACTGGTTATTCTGGTATCGGCCACGCCAGGCTCTGTTGGGCTGTTCTTGTGCCACCTACGAGGCCTCAGTGAGAGCGACCCTCACCCACCCTGGCCGACGTCCCAAGGCCGATTTCGGGAGCCTTGAGACGGGGGGTCAATGCAAACGGGTGTCAGCTAGAGCGCCGGATCTTGCACGATCCTGCTGAGCCCGGGTTGCTCTGACCCGTGTTAGCGTGCAGGATCCTACAACGCCCGACTGACCCAGGCTTGCATTGACCGGGGTCAGTAGATCCCCGACGATCCTCTGGCTTCTATGCTCGCAGCAGTGACCGCGAAGGGCACAGCAGCGTCCGCAGACCCGCCTGGCAGAGCAGAAAGGCAAGGCTCACGCGCCAGGGCGCCTTCGCCAGCAGGGCGTCCAGGGCCAGGTGTGCCCATCGGTTGTTGAAACTGTGTAGTTCGGGCTTCCCAGACTCCAGTATTTTTCAATCGCCTTCCTACTTCAGTGATCGAATGGCTTTCCCTTTTCCATCCTCTTTAGGGGACGTGCGGGAACCCGATCTACTTTCGGCGCCTTCCCACTTCACGTTTCTACCCAGCTCTTCCGACCGATGGGTGCTGATGATTATGTTTGCAGATCACCAGCGGTGGCGTAACAATTCGCTGTCTGCGTCTGAGATGTGTTCTGTTCTTCGCGGCGGTGCGTGAGCGCGAACGTAATCGCGCATCGTGCCTCGCGCAGCGCGAAGCGCGAAGTTCGGTGACCCAGGGTCTCCGGAGGTCTCCAGGGGTCCCTGGAGGTCTTCAGAGGTCTCCAGAGGCCTCGAGAGACCCTCCGAGACTGGTGTCCCCAACAGCGTAGAAAGCATCCTCAACCTCGTTCTTTGAGCCTCGATCCTCGATCCTCGAGCCTCGAGTATCGTCGTCGACGTCGTCGCCGTCGTCGTTCGCCCAGTGCCCGAAGCTGGTGAGCCAGTGAATATCGCGCCCGTTGGTCATCGGCGGTCCCGACGAATGGGAGCGCGCGGAAAAGGATGAGGAGGAGGAGGAGGAGGAGGAGGAGGAGGAGGAGGAGGAGGAGGAGCAGGAGGAGGGGGAGAGGAGGAGGAGGAGGGGGGGTTGAGGAGGGAGCTCAGGGGGGAGTGATGGCTACGCCCAGACGAACACCAACGCCTACAGCGACAGCGGCAGGGGGCAGCTTGGAGGAGGGACGAGGGAGGGAGAGAGGGATGGGATAGGCTCGGGGGGGAACGAATCGACCCTTAATCGCCCATGCATCCCCGATGGGGGCTTGCTAGCCCACCCCGCCTGGGACCGTGCGGTTTCACTCTCGCGGTTCTATCACCGATCTGTCGGCGATGTATCGCCGATTCCGAGTTGATTTCCCCCCCTGAGCTGGTCCCTCCCATCGTTCCCCCATTGTTCTCCATCGAGTT
>CAUYUJ010018887.1:20000-55218 GCA_963575745.1 Prorocentrum cordatum | reverse complement strand
CCTCCTCCTCCTCCCTCTTCACTTTGTCCTCCTTCTCCTTCTCCTCCTCCTCCTCCTCCTGCTCCCCTTCCTTTTCCGTCTCCTCCTCCTCCTCCTCCTCCTCCTCCCACTGGCATTTTGTCCTGTCCTTTTGTGCCCGCTTCGGATTTCCTCGTTGCCACGGCTGCATCCGCCTCGCAAAACTAGTCAGGAAGGACGCCAGGAGGGGTCCAGGTACCGATTTGGGGCGCAACTGGGCCATATAAGGGAGAGCCGCCGCTGTCTCAGCCCGCACTCCTCCGAAAAGCATCTTGGCGTCTGGCGGTGGCGTTGCTCCAGTAGGGGGCCAGATGCGAACCCTACCACTACCCCCCACGATTTCTGAGGGGGAGGGTGGGGTTCACTTTGTTCGTGGTGAGCTCCCGAACGAAGTGAACCCCACCCTCCCCCTCAGAAATCGTGGGGGGTAGTGGTAGGGTTCGCATCTGGCCCCCTATCCAGAGCATGCGCGACGCCCAGCTGCAGCCCGATGCGAGCAGCCTCGGGGGGCTCATCGGAGCCTGCGGGCACGGCCGGCAGTGGGAGAGGGCGCTGGCGTGCCTGAAGGAGCGTGCCCGCCCGAGAAATTGCGGATCGTACCCCAAAAATGCCCTGGGGGGGGGGAGAGCGAGGGTCCGCGTCGCGGGCTTCCGGCACACAGTCGGGGCCCTGAAGAAGGAACCCTTTTCGTTGGGGAGGGGCTCCGTGTTCCCCAAGTGTTTCACAGCTCGCCTCAGGTTTTCCTTATGTTTTTAAATCGGAAGTCAAAGTTTTACTTATGGAGAAAAGGGGCCTCGTTCCTTATTGAGGGTTCCGCAGGTCAACGCCCCGACTGTGCAAGATTCCCTTCCTGGGGCGTGGCTTTGTGTATACCGAGCGTGGCCCTGGGCGGTGGAGCCGGACGGGCCGGGAGGGTGTGGTCTGCAGAGAGATCTCGAGGAGTATGCGTCCCGGCGGCACCCCGCGGGCGTGGTGGAGTGGAGCGCGGCGGTCAGCGCCTGCGAGAGGGCCAGCCGCTGGGGCGCGGCGCTGTCGTGCCTGCGGGGCATGGCGGCCGGCGCGGTGCAGCCGAACGTGGTCACCTTCAGCGCGGCGATCAGCGCGTGCGAGAAGGGCAGCGCCTGGGAGCTGGCACTCGGAGTAGGAAAAATGGTGCCCTTACGTCGGGCGTGTGTCCCTCCACAGGAGGAAGATTCCAATAACTAGTCAAAATGAATCAAACTGCTTCGGACTTGTTTTTGGGTATTTTGACTATGCTTGAATCGCGTTGGAGTATGATTGACTTCCTCTAAAGCAGAATCTCGTTCAACATCCGCCTGCTGACATCCAAACTCATGTATTCTCTGAACAAAGCAGAGCGCAGGAGACTCGACGGCTTTCACGCCTGATTTTTACTGAATATTTTGCACATCCTTCCGGTTGTTATGGCGTGTTTCGGTAAAATTGGCAGAGTTTCCAACCAAGATTTTCTGAGACAACTTACGTTTCAAGATGTTACGATCCGCTCGGCCACAGCGTCGATCAAGCGGAGGCGTGGCCGACCTAAGAATGCATGGGCAACATGCCTGCACAGCTGCCTGTCACGTGTCTTCGCCTCATACGAAGATATTATGGAGCACGTGCGAAATCCCCACGCATGGGAAGTCTTCGTGCAACGTTTGACGAAGAGTTTGGGGCTAGACCCGGAGAAGGTTTTCTAATTACTTGCCCGTGCGCCCAGGCACCTTCAAGCCAAGAGTTCCTGTATTTTGTGCCGTCCTCCTGTCTCGTCCCCCTCCCCTGGCCTCCTCTTCCCCCGCTTCCTCCCTACTCTTCCAATCACGCACGTTGTAAAGTCAGAGACAGAGAGCTTGCAGCCGCTCCCGCAAAGCGGTGATATTAGGCTGGCAGTGTTTTTTGCCCACGCGCTCCGGCGTATGGCACTTCGTTCGTTCGTTCGGTCAAAATCCGCCTGTAGGGGGACGTGCCCGACCTAAAGGTACCCATGCCGCTACCCTTCCCTCGTTCTCCCCTGTTTGGGTCTCCTGGGAGGCCCTCGTCGCCACCGCTGGATTCGCCTCGACATCCTGGCCAGAGCGCACCCCGGGGAGAGGTCCAGGGAGTACGTAACTAGGGGAACGAATAATAACATAAACATAGCAACTCGGTCCGCACGGATTTTTCGGATCCGCCTTGGACCCCCCCCTGGCGGCGCTTCTGGCGCCGCCCCTGGCGCGCTCCGCGCGCCAGGGAGGGGGGGGGGGTCGAGCGCCGATGCAAAAAGTCCGCTCGGAGTTCCAGGTTTTTGGGGTTCCCGCCATGCTTCGTTCCCCTACAGTCACGGTGTCGGTACGTTTTGGCTTCCCCAGGCCCTGGCGCTCCTCGGCTCCTCGCTTTCCCGTCGGCCCCGGTTTCTTGCCCTGCCCGCGTTTCTTTGTCGGCCTGTCCTGCTGACCGAAAAGAGAGCGCCGTATTTTTCCACCTCTGCTCACGCCCACGCACCGCCTGGTGCATGGCTCGTCTGTCTGTCCGTCTGTCCGAGGCCCTGGCGCTGCTCGAGGAGATGGGTGCCCGCCGCGCCGCGCCGGGCGTCGTGAGCTTCAACGCCCTGATCAGCGCCTACGACCGGGGCCGGCAGTGGGAGCGGGCGGTGCGGGCTGCCGAGCAGGGGCGGGCCGGAGGCGCGGGGGCAGCCTCGTGAGGACCTCCCTCCTCCCCCCCCCCCCTCCCTCCTCCCTCTCCTCCTCCTCCTCCCCTCCTCCTCCCTCCTCCTCCTCCTCCTCCTCCTCTCTTCCTCACTCTCCTCCCCCTCCCCTCCTCCTCCACTCCCCCTCCTCCTCCTGCCTCCTCCTCCTCCTCCTCCTCCTCCTCCTCCTCCTCCTCCTCCTCCTCCTCCCCTTCCTCCCCCCATCTCCTGCATGCTGGCACGATTCGCTTCACGGTTCGGGGGTGGGCAGAACCCCCAACAGTGACACGTCGATTCGTGAATTGTCCGTTTTCGGTTCTCGAGAGGGCGCCGTGGCCGTCATTTTCCAGGCTTGCGCCCGCCAGGTTTGGGCCCGAGGTCGTTTTCACTCAACCACGTTTTACTAAAGGGAGGTCTGTCCATCCCCGAAGGAAGGGCCGGCGGCACAAGAAGCCAGGGTCAAGTCGGGCAGTGTCCCTCTACAGGAGGTATATTCCGAAACAGTAAGTATAAGATAGCCAGGGGGCGATTTTTCTGCTATGGTCGATGTTTTGATTATTCATGGATGATTCGTTATATGTTTCCTCCAGAATCCGCCTGTGGGAGGACATGCCCGACCTCAAGCTACCGGAGCGAACAGTGACATAAGCATAAAAAACTCGGAGGTCCGCGCGGATTGCTCGGATCCACGCTGGACCCCCTTGGCGGCGCCTCTGGCGGAGCGTGCCAGAGAGGGGGGGTCCAGCGACGATCCGAGAAATCGGCGCGGACCTCCGAGCTTTTACATGTATGTCATTGTTCGTTCCCCTGGAAGCGTTCGGAGGTGGGCGCGGTTTTCTTGGATCGGCGCTGGACACCCCTTTCGCGGCGCACGCAGCGCGTCAGGCGCGGCGCCGGAGGCGCCGCTGGGGGCGTGCGGAGCGCCGATCCAAACCGTGGCCAGAGTCGTGCTTTGAGCGAAGGTTCTGAGCCAAAGTGGCTCCCGAGAGTGTTCGCGCGTCCTCCTGCTCCTGATCCGCCTGCGTCGTTGAGCTGTTCGTCGTCGTCGTGATCCAAGAAATCCGCGCGGACCTTGAGAACTCACGCACCGTTTTTCAGCGCTGCTTCTTCCTCTAGTCAGGGCTGGGTCAGGGCGCCCCCCCCCTTGGCAGCCTCGGCCCTGCACCCCCTGCCCCCAAGCGGCGCGGTGACCAGCACCGCGTGGCGAGTCAGTGGGGATTCGGGGTGACCGCTCGGTTTTGGGACTTGGGCCGTTCGCCAGGGATGTCTCGGGCGAATGGGGCCTTCAGAGGGTCCGCGAAAGCCGTGCGGTGGCGGACCGCGCGGTGAGGTCTTTCGAGGTCACCGCTCACCGCACGGCCTGTCACCGCACCGCTCTGGGACCCCAGGCGTGTCCTTGCCCCCGCCTCGCCTCACGAGCCACGGGCATGCTGGATGCATCCGACGGATCTGCTCGACTTCGGTTCGACTCCGACTCGACACTAGCTTGAATCCAGCTCGACTACAGCATGACACAAATCGACGGCCGCTCGACGCAGCATCGACGTATGAGTGGAGCGAGTGGCTCCAGGAAACTCTCCAGATCGAGCATCTGAAGCATGCGTGTCCCCCCGCCCTCTCGCGAGCTCTGCACCCCGGCGGCAAGCAGACGACCCACCCTCGCGGCCCGTCACCGCGCCGTTTCGGGACCCCCCTGCCTCTGGGCTCACTGCGGCAGGTTCGCGTCGTGTCGACCGGCGGCGACCCCGCCGCTGGCGCTCAGCGTCGAGTGCCGCCAGCGACCGAGGTTGTTGAACGATCTGACGTTTCGGAAGCGGCGGATCGATCGGTCAAGGCGGAGCGAGCCCCGTGGCGTCAGAAGCCAACGCCGAAGTCGGCACGACACGAACGCACCCCTGTCGAGGATACTCAGGAGGGGAAGAAACACACAGACACGATTAATCGTCGATTCCCCAGAAAATATGGGAAAATATGGGAAGTGGGGGGGAAGACAGAAACCCAGAAAATATGGGGAATCCTTTTATTTGTATGTATTTATTTGCGTGTCCCAGGGCCCCTTCAGATACACCCGTGCAGAGGATGCACCCCTGGGGAGCTGTTCTGGCGCAACCCTGTCGAGGATGGACGCACCCACCATCGGATATACGGGAGTTGAGCTTCAAAGTTTGCATCCGATCGAAGACTCCACAGGGTCTGGGATTGGGGATTGGGCTGGTCATACCCCCTATTATTCACCGAGCGCGTTCCACTACTCGCAAAGTGCCTACTCGCACTCGTCTGAAAGACATGCATGCCTCCATGAAACTGATCGTACAAATCCCCCGCGGCGGACCCAGGCCATTTGCGAGTATTTGCTTTACGGTCGGACCGAGGTATAAGATCGAGGGCAGTTCGGGGAGGGTACCCTTCTGTTCTTCGTGTGTGTTGGATGTTCGTGTGCATCCTTGGGGAGGGTAGCCTCAAACGTTCTGTGTGCTTTGGCTGGCGGAGGGTCTCATGTTCTTGAAGGATGTGTTTCTGTCCCAGGTCCTACCGTAGTGGAACGCGCTCGTCCTATCGTAGTCGAGGGCCGTTTTTGGGACTCCCTTGTCTCGACGAACCAAAACTCGCCATGCTCATAAACTCGTGGCGCTCCGCGCGGATTTCCTCGGATCGGAGAGAGCCCCGCGCGGAGCGCCGCGAGCTGATGCTCGTGGCGTCTGCTCTCCTCCTGCCCTCGTCCCTGGGCTGGACGCCTGCGCCGCCGGCCGGCCCCGCGAGCAGATGGGCGCGCCCGCCGCGCGGGGCGGCGGCGGCGGCGCGCCGCCCCCCAACACGGTCAGCTACAACGCGGCCATCAGCGCCTGCGAGAAGGGGCAGCAGTGGCAGGTGGCCCTCGGCCTCCTGGGCGAGGCCCGGGGAGTCGAGCAGAGCGGCGGTCGCCACGAGGGGAGCGGGTCTCCTCCTCCTCCTCCTCCTCCTCCTCCTCCTCCTCCTCCTCCTCCTCCTCCTCCTCCCCCTCCTCCTCCCCCTCATCCCCCTCATCCCCCTTCCCCCTTCCCCCCCCTCCTCCTCCTCTACCCTCCTCCTCCTTCCCTCCTCCTCCTCTCTCCTCCTCCTCCTCCTCTCCTCTCCTCCTCTCCTCCTCCTCCCCCCCCTCCCCCTCCTCCCCTCCTCCTCCCCCTCCGCCCCTCTTCCTCCTCCTCTCCTCCTCCACCTCTCTCCTCCTCTCTCCTCTCCTCTCCTCCCTCCCTCCTCTCCTCCATCCTACTCCTCCTCTCCCTCTCCTCCTCCTCCTCCTCCTCCTCCCCCTCTCCTCCTCCCCCTCCTCCTCCTCCTCCTCCTCCTCCTCCGTTCCTTTTTCCTTACAAATAATTTCTCCCTGTCGCATCACGAAGGCCAGATGTCAAGGCGGGCCGGGCGTTTCGCCTAAGACTTCTTCACCATTTATGACTCTGAAGCCTAAACATTGGCAACAGTTTCACAGATGGAGGGTGGGTCGTTTTCAACATGTGGCTCTCGTGTTAGCGCCGCGCACATTCGTTGTTTGTTTGTTCCAAAATGCCAAGAGTGTCGTGGATGGAGGGCGAGTCGTTTTCAAGATGTGGCTCTCGCTTCAGCGCCACCCCATTCGTTTAACACATGCAAGAGTTTCACGGATTGAGGGCGAGTCGTTTTCAAAATGTGATTTTCGCTTCAGCGCCGCGCACAGTCGCTTCAAATAATTACAGTTTTTCACAGACTGAGGGCGTTTTTGTTTCAAAATGTGGCTCTCGAGTTAGCGTCGCGCACACTCTTTTTTAAAATTACAACAGTTTCACGGATTGAGGTCAGTTCCTCTTCAAACTATGGTTCTCGTTTTAGCGCCGCGCACATTCGTTTATAAACAGTGTAAGCTTTTTTAAAACGGATTCCCATGATCAACGCACCAGAAATGGTGTTTTGGAGCGATTCAGGATTATGCTGGTACAACAGTTACTTTGATTCGTGGTGTTGAAGTCCCAGGAATGGCGTTCTGGCACGAGTTAGGATCGTCAAGACGCAACAGTTAGGTTGATCCGTAGAGTTGGAATCACGAGAACAATGTTCATGCATGTTTCAGATTCTTCGAAATATTGTCTTCCAACGACGCAGTTCCCGCAATGGAAATGAACCGCCGTAAGGGCCTATGAGGAAGGAGCTGGGAGGGAGGGTTTATTCCCACATCGTTGATGCCTCTTGGGTTTACACTGGCCCTCCTCAACCTCCTCCTCTTCCTCCTCCTCCTCCCTGAGGGAAACGGGTCCTGAGATTTGGCGCTGCTGTCGGGCTCTCGGGGCCCTCCGCGGGTCCCGGTACCGTCAAAAAGCCGACTCGGCATGAAGAGAGCCGGTTTGGGGGAGGGCCTCGGGGGTCCACGGCCCGTTTCCCGTGCAGGGCCCATCTGCTTCCTGCCGAAGCGGAGCGCCCTGATTTGTCCACAGGCCCGCCGAAGGATCTGCGGCAAGCCAAGGGGGAAGGCAGGGGGGGCGGGCCCCTCCTCAAAAGACTCTGAAGGCCTCGGGTCCGAAGAGAAGTGTTCTGAGCCTTCTCCGAAGACAGAGGCGGCTCCTCAGAAGGGCCAGGGGCGTCTGCGAAGCCCCGCCACCGGAGAAGGCCTGCCCCCTCTGCACCCCCCCCCCGGGGCGCGCCGCCGAAAGCATGTTCCAAGAGCCGCTCGAGATGTTCTTGCCCGCGCTTCTGACCGAGGCGGCACACCGCTTTCGTCCACCGCACTTGACGTCCTGGGAACACCGTCCCGGTTCTCAGCGCACTGCTTGGCTCCAAGGCCTATGGGCAATGCTGGGGCGGTCGGTCCCTGCGCGAGAGAGGAAGAGCAGCCCGGGCGAGCGAGCACAGAGTCTTCGGAGGCCCCATCGCTGAACTCTCGGGTCAGGCGCCCCGGGCGCGCAGCCCCCGGGAGGGGTCGGAGTGGACATGGCCTCGCTCGGACGCGTGAGTTTTTTTGTTGTTATCATCATTTTCATGTGTATATATATGTTTATGTATATGTTTCACATGTATATACAGCTAAAAACATTTATCTCGGCCGGGACCATCGAGGAGCATCCTGGATCATCGAGCAGCAGCAGCAGAAACAGCCCACGAGATTGGAGCATGCAATGGGGCATGTGCGTCCGAGGGGCGGCGCATGGATGAGAGTCTTGAAGGATCGTGCCGCGTCGCTGATGCAGTTGGCGATGCGGCTCGAGGTGCAGCCCGATGTTCTCCACGCCGACGTCGCCGATGCATTGCCGATGCATCGCCGATGCATCGGTGATGTATCGACGATGTATCGACGGTGCTGCGCGATCCTCCGACCCCATCTGGGAGGCCTCTTAAGGGAGGAGGGGTGTCCAGCTCGATGTCTGTTCCTGGGGGCCCCTGGGCGGCGACGTGGGAGCCCGCTTTTGTTCCTGCATCTGGGCCGCACTTGGACCCCGTGTGGCCCGTCCTTCTGCTTATTCTCGCCCCCCTTCCTCCTTTTTGCGTTAGGCAGACTTTGAGCAAAGCTCGCAGCGTCGTGCAGCAGGAGTGCCTAATTATGGACAAGGGGAAGAACAACCCAGAGAGGACCAAGTGCAACTCAAAGAGGGTGTGACAGAGTGCCAGGAGGTGAGGAGAGGGACGAAGGGCAGTGGAGCAAGAGGAGGCTCACAAAGGGAGCTCCGCCAGGCTGCCCCGACTCTCCTCGCCTCGCTCTCCTCGTCGCAAGCTTAGAGATTGACACCAACACCAGTATTGGCGGGGTGCCTCCACCGAGGGAAGAGGATCCTGATCTCGGTGATGGTGGTAATATTCTGGCTTCCAAGGTGATCGAAATATTACCACCAACACCGAAATCTAGGACCATCTTCCTCCTGTGGAGGCAACCCCCTGTGTTGGTGTTGGTGCCCATTTCCAGGCCTCCGACCTCGCCCCGAGCCTCCTCCTCCGCCTCGCTCTCTCCTCCGCCTCCCCCCTGTGCAGGGGCGGGCCCGGCGCCCGTTTTTCCCTCTCCCCTTCGGCCGTCGCCCCGTCGTCCTCCTCCCTCCCTCCTCCTCCCTCCTCCCTCCTCCTCCTCCTCCTCCTCCTCCTCTTCCTCCTCCTCTTCCTCCTCCTTCCCCTCCTCCTCCTCCTCCTCCTCCTCCTCCCTCCTCCTCCTCCTCCTCCTCCTCCTCCTCCTCCTCCTCCTCCCCCTCCTCCCCCCATCTCCTGCATGCTGGCACGATTCGCTTCACGGTTCGGGGGTTTCCAGGCTCGCGCCCGCCAGGTTCGGGCCTCAGGTCGTTTTCACTAAACCACGTTTTACGAAAGGGGGGTCCGTCCATCCCCGAACGGTCAACGCATGCCCCGTTTCGCTCCTTTGGCCAGCGCAGCGGCTCTGCCCAGCCGCCGACACAAAAGGCCGTGCAGGGGCGCGCCCAGGCCAGCTCTCGTCCCAGTTGGGTCGCAGAGGTGCCCCAGAGCCTGTCCGGATCAGGCCCGGATCGGACAGCGCCGGGGGCCCACGCGGGCTCCCCTGGAGCGGGCCTCGGATCATCGAGAACAGGAGATGCCCCTAACACGATTTACACGGATGAAGACGTGGCCTCTTTTAGGTCCCCGTCTTCGCGTTCGGGATGATACATTTGGGCGGTTTGGTCCGATACAGCTGCAGGAAGGAGCCCCTGATCCTGATGTTGTTGCCCCTCCTGGCGTAGGTCCCCTCCCACACAAAGGGTCAGGGGTATTTGGAGGGCTTATCGAAGTCCAGCGCCGATCCAGGATCTACGCGCGCGGGCCTCCGAGAGCGCGTGCCTGCGCGGGTCTTCTTGCTGATCCTTCCGTGAGGCGGGGGCGCGCAGGGTCGCGCGCGACGTGGTGTCCTTCAACGCCGCCATCAGCGCCTGCGAGAAGCGGAAGCAGTGGCGGCACGCGCTGGCCCTGCTCGCAGAGATGCGCGACGCGGTGCTCCAGCCCGACGCGGTCAGCTTCAACGCCGCCCTGAGCGCGCTCGAGTACCCGCGGCTCTGGCAGAGGCCGCGGGGGGGGCGTCGGCGATCCGGCTCGCCGGCCCTCGCTTGGGTACGTCCTGGGCCCGGCGGTTCGTCGGCCCTCGACACTCGTGAGCCTTGGGGCGGGGGCCAATGCAAACGTCAAGCAGTGGCGAAGCGTCGTGGCGTGCCTGTAGCCCTACCGAACAGTGTTCTAAGAACCTTTTGTGGTTCCCACGTCAAGCAGTGGCGAAGCGTCGTGGCGTGCTGATAGCCCTACCGAGCAGTGTTCTGAGAACCTTTTGTGGTTCCCACGAGCTGTTCTTAGAACATTTCTGGCGGAGTCTGTCTTGTCTTATCACATCGCGTTTCTGTTCTCAGAACGTTGGTTTTGTTATTAAAGCATTTCTGGGTTCTAAGAACAATTCGTGGTAGGACTACAGGAATGCCGGGCAGGTCGGTCCCTGCTCAAAAACGGGGGTCAGCCAGAGCGCCCGATCTTGCAGGATCCTGCAGGGCCAGGGTCGCACTGGCCCGGGTTTGGCTGCAGGATCCCGAAGGATCCCTCGCGTTGACCCGGGCTTGGGTGCAGGAGCGCGCAGGATCTTGCAGGATCCCGCAAGGCCTGACTGACCCAGGTGTGGATTGACCCGGGTCAGAAGATCCCCGAGGCACGATCGAGACCGGTACGTCAGGAATGGGGCAAGGACCAGCCAGCAGCAGTTCCTGCCCATTTTGGAGCAGTCGGCGGCAAGCGAGGGTCGAAGAACCAACGCCAAAAACGGCAAGGAACGGCAGCTTGGATCAGCGCTGGGCCCTTCCTGACGGCGCCTCCAGCACCGCGGGGGGTCCAGCGACGATCCAAGAAATCTGCGCGGAGCGCCAAAAGTTTATGTTTGTGGCGTTTTCTTCCTTCCCAGGGAAGGAGAAGGCCTTCTCAGTAGGCGCCGGGGCTTCTCAGAAGGCCTCCGGCTTTCTGATAGGCGTTCTGCGTCTCCGGGGGAGGCTTAGAAGACTTGTGCGAAGCCTGGGCGATTTCCAAGCCTGCTGAGAAGGCTCGCCCCTTCGCATTACCCCCCCCCCTGCTCGCCGCCGAAACAGGGCTCGCTGTCGGCGTCGCCCCGGACGCTGTCCGCTCAAGACAAGAAGTCACCTTCCCAGGAGTGCCTGCTGTCGGCTGTGATCAACGTCTGATCGTGGGCACCGTTCCGAGTTTTTCCCCGGTGCGAGATGTCCGCTCGAGACAAGAATCGGGAGGGGAAGAACACACACACTGACAAAATTCACCGTCGACTCCTAAGAACATATGGGAAAATACGGGAAGTGGGGGGGCAGACGAATACCCAGAACATATGGGAACATATGGGACATCCGGGATATGTGTCTGTTTATTTGTGTGTCCCTGGGCCCCTCGAAAGAGGTCGCCTTCCCAGGAGTGCCTGCTGTCGGCCGTGGGCAGTGTCCTGATAGATTGGACACCGTTCCAGGGGCCCGCCGCGCAGCAAGGCACGGAGTTCTGGGCGTGCTCGTGGGCATGACCGTCGTCACTGAGGTTCTTTGATCGTCCTCTGCTGAAGTCTCCCCAGCAGAACGCTGTCTTAAGCTTCGCCTCGGTATCTCTGCATGTTTCGTCGGCATCCCGCACTACCCGGTGCGGGCGTGCCGGGGCCCAGGAAGCATAGGTGACGACGGCCGCGACGACGACGACGCAACCACGACGACGTCGTGACGACGCGACGACGACGACGACGACGACGACGCGTGCTCCGAAGAGGGCGCTGGCTGTCCGCTGCGAGATGGTGCTGCTAGAGACGGCGCCGGACGTGGTCACGTTCAACGCGCTGCTCAGCAACTGCGAGAAGGCAGTGCCCATCTCGATCCGGTCCCAGACGTGCAGCTCCTGAAAGAACACAGGACTGGGAGTTGTCCGAATCTTCGGCCTCTGGAGGCACTGAGCGGGCCCGCGGGCCGTCAAAAACATCGACTCGGGATGAAGACTGGCCTTGGGGAACGGGCCGGGACTTCGGGGACAGCGTTTTGGACAACTCAGGGCATCGCAGGTCTGGGATATATGGACTTTGGCTCGCCCGGTCCGCTTCGAGCCCAGTGCTCCGACGATCCGGTGCCGTTCTGCATCCTGGCGCGGCCGATCCGACTCGATTCTGACTCCGTGCCGATGCGGCCCGATTCGACGCACGTTCCGATCGGATCCGCTCTTCGGATCCGATGCCAGCTGATCTCGAGAAGGCGCTGCAGTGGGAGCGAGTGGTCGCTCTCCTGACGGAGATGGGCGGCCTGAGTGTTGAGATGGACGACATCCGGGAGGCCCGCACCTCGTGTGTACGGCAGGGTAGAGGGAGCGCGTTTCACGGGCGCTTGCCCTGGGAACATTCGGCGGCGCGTTTGAGCCGGGGCCCCCCCCCAACATTCGGCGCCGTCGAACACAACCAGGGGGACTCCCCTTCCCCCCTCCCCCCCTTCCCCGAACCCTCCCCGCGGGCGCCGGCGCAAGGGCTCCGGCGGGCGCGGCGGCGGCGGCGGCTGGCAGCGCCGACGCCCACACCCACGCCCACACCCACACCCACGCCCAGGCCCACTTCCACGCCCACGCCCAAGCCCACGCTCACGCGCAGGCCCATGTCAACGCCCGCGCCCACGCCCGCGCCCAGGCCCAGGCCCAGGCCCACGCCCACGCCCACGCCTGCGCCGTCGCAGGCCCAGGGGGGGGAGGTTCGAGCCCACGGGTGGGAGGCGGCCCGGTTCCGGTTTTCCCCCCCCCCCCCCCCTCCAAGCGCCCACAGGACGCGCTCTTTCGTAGGGTAGGTTCGCGTCGTGTCGGCCAGCAGCGACCCCGCCGCCAGCGTTGAACGTAGAACGCCGCTGGCGCCCTAGAGACGGTCGAAGTGGAACGATCTGACGTGCCGGAAACGGCCGATCGTTCCGGATTGAACGATCCGGGTGTTGCTAGAAGTGCCCCTGGCCCATAGTGCCCCCAGCTTTTCGCTCCATTTTGGAGCCCCTGGGCCCTCTGGGCCTCGTGAAGGGTGCCCTGGAGGCCGTCTGGGCCACCCCGAGAATCCTGGGGGTACCTTGGGCCAGGGGTGCTTCTAGCAACACCCGAACGATCCACGCGGTGTCAGAGACCGACGCCGAAGTCGGCACGGCACGAAGCTGCCGTAGGCTCACGTCGTGTCGGCGCGGCGGCGACCCCCTGTTCGGGCGTTCTTAAGGTTGACCGCCGCTCGTGGCGGCGGCGCCGCTGGGGTGCTCCATCGCCGGTCTTTAAGAAGTGCCGCGCTGCTTGTCGGACGTTTACGTTGAGTTCAGTTTCTTGATCCTCTGTTCTTTGCATCTGGGGCCCATCTCGATTCATTTTTCGAGGCGGATCCAGCCGTGGCAACAATCCTATCGAGTTCTCGTGCATGTGTTTTTGTTCGACTATGCTGTGTTCGTTCCTCTATCATAGGTCCAGAGGTTTGCACCAGCATGGATATCGGCGGTTGCCTCAACACCGAGATCCTGAACTCGCCTTATGATGCTCCACCCTATTTTAGCCTGGGCCACCAGAAAGAATTTCGAGCATCAAGAAATCCCGGAACTGTAGGGTTTTCACGTGTCGGGCCCTGTGAGGCGATACTCGTTCGACACTTCGCCAGCGTGTCGGGCAGACACTGTTTTGGTATTTGTCGGGGTGCTCGAAATTATTCCTGGGAGGTGGCCCTTGAGCACGATGGGAACCGCCTAACTCTCGGCGACGGTGGCAAATCCTCGCGCTTCTCGCGTGGCCGGGGCAACAACACCAGCGCCAGCATTCAGGACCAGGATCAGCATCCCCCGGCGTGGGCACCCCGCTGTTTTTTGGTGTTGGTGCACGTTTCCGGCCTCCCAATCCCGACGTCGTGATTTCTGTTCACGGCGTCGGACCCCCAGAGGTCTGGGGACCCCTTCCCCAGGACCAGGTGTCTCCTCCCGCGTCGTTCTGCTGACGGCCCCGAGGCCCGGCGAGGCCCCCACGGGCCGAACAATTAGCGGAAAACGCCTCCCGTCGAGACGTTCTCTCTCGCAATTCGGGGGGGTCTGGACTGTCGCCCTCCCTCCGAGGCGGGAATTTATACATGACCACCGCTTGGAGGGTCAATGTTCGGGGACCTCGGCAGGCGGGGTGGATACGGACACACGTTCGGGCCCCCCCGGGGGCTAATTAACACATGTATCCATATCCACCGCCTGCTGGGGCACCAGGACGTCGGTCCCAGGCGGTGGACCCAGACCCCCGACGTCATGATTTTTTCATGACGTCGACCCCCAGAGGTCTGGACCCATTCCCCAGGACCAGTTTTTCGTCCTGAGTCGTTTTTTGACGGTCCCGAGGGCCGGTAAGGGCCCCCAGAGTCCAAAAATAATGAAAAACCTCCCGTCGTGATTTTTTCATGACTCGAGGGGGTCTGGGGACGTGGATAAAAACTCTCCGCCTCGCCCTGCCCATGCAGAAGAGCCCGGGGCCTCCCGCGCGTCAGCTACAACGTCTCCACGGTGGCCTGCGGCCGCGGCGGGCACTGGGCCGGCGCCCTCCGGGCGGGCCGAGCGCCCGAGCGCCCCGGGAGTTGCCGCGGGCTCCCGGGGAGAGCCCCCAGCAGGGAGCGCGGCTATCGCGGAGGGGAGGGGGGGGAGGGAGGGAGGATGGGGGAGGGAAGGGAGGGCGGAGGAGGGGTTGGAGGGGGAGGAGGGAGGAGGAGGTGGAGGGGGAGGGGTCGGAGGGGGAGGGTGTGGGGGGGTTGGTGGGGGGAGGGGTGGGAGGGGGGGGGAGGGAGGGGTTGGAGGGGGAGCGAGAGGTTGACAGGAGGGGTTGGAGGGGGAGGGAGGGGGAGGGTTTTTTTGAGGGGGAGGGAGAGGTTGGCAGGAGGGGTTGGGGGGGAGGGAGGGAGGGGTTGGAGGGTGGAGGAGAGCCAGAGGAGGAGCAGATGCTGATTCCGCTATCCTTCCCTCGTCGCCACGGGTGGAGGCGCCTCGAACAATTGGCCAGGAGACGCCCTTGGAGAGCTCCGGGGAGTAGCGGTATCGGTGTTGTCTTGTCCCCCCAGAGATGGAGGGGGGGAGGAGGAGGAGGAGGAGTGAGGAGGAGGAGGAGGAGGAGGAGAGGAGGAGGAGGAGGGAGAGGAGGAGGAGGAGGAGGAGGAGGAGGGAGGCGGGAAGGGGGAGGAGGAGGGAGGGAGGAGGGCGGGGAGGATGGGCGGGAGGGGAGGGCGGAGGGGGGTGGAAGAGGAAGGAGGGGAGGAGAGGGGAGGAGGAGGATGAGGGGAGGGGAGGTGGAGCGGAGGAAGGGGAGGAGGATGAGGAGGAGGAGGGGAAGGAGGAGGAGGAGAGGAGGAGGAGGGGAGGAGGAGGCGGAGGAGGCGGAGGAGGAGGAGGAGGAGGGGGAGGAGGAGGCGGAGGAGGGGAGGCGGGCGGAGGAGGTGGAGGATGGAGGAGGAGGAGGAGACGAGACTGTTGTGCGGAGGAGGGGGGGGGCGTGGGAGGCAGTGGGGTGCGAGGGAGGGAATGGGTTGGATGAGATGGTGGGACACATCCTGCTGACCGGGGGAGGACGCGGGGGAGGCATGGGAGGAGCATGTCCCGAGTGTCCCGAGGACGGTTTGGGCCAGGGTGAAGGAGGAGGGGTCTCTGGAGTTCTGGATCCGGCGACCCGGTCGGGAAACGATGAATTGCTCACTGCTCCTGCTGCCCCTTGGCACGCTCAGCATTGCTCAGGACCTTGGGCCAGAGAGTGTGAGCTATTCGAACTAAGCAATCAGCACGGTTACCCTCTGTCCTGTCGGGGGAGGAAGGGTGGGGAGGGAGCACGTCTCGATGATGCGCCTCGATGAGGGGCCTCGAGGAGGAGGCACGACTCGAGGAGGGCAGGCAGTCGAGGCGATGGAAGAGAGGATGGCTCTGGTCAGGGGCAACGAGAGGGGGGGACAAGCATCAGGGGGGGGATGCATCGACACCCAATGGCCAATTGATCGCCAACAGGGGTCCGATCGCCCTAACTCGGCGGCGAGCGAGGGGGGAAGCGAGAGGGAGAAGGCCTTCTCAGAAGGCGGCGGGACTTCTCAGAAGCCCTCGCTCCTTCTGAGAAGTTTTTTGTTTGTGTCTTCGAGGAAGGCTAAACAGACTTCTCAGAAGGCCCAGGGACTTCAGAGCCTTCCGAGAAGGCCCGCCCCTTCTTGCTTCCCCCCGTCGCTCGGCGCCTGCCAACCTGCCCAGGAAGGCACGACCTTCGGGGGCCCATCGCCGAGCTGTCGGCGATGCATCGCCGACTCCAGGCCGAGGTTAGCCCCTGATGCCAGTTCCCCCCGATCGCTGCCCCTCATCTGGGCTCGGGAGGGGGCCTGACTAGGGGAACACAAAGTGACATTAACATAACAACTCGGAGGTCCGCGCGGAATTCTCGGATCGGCGCTGGGGCCCCACGGCGGCGCCTCCGGCGCCGCCCCTGGCGCGCTCCGCGCGCCAGGGAGGTGGGTCCAGCGCGGATCCGAGAAATCCGCGCGGACCTCCGAGTTGTTATGTTAATGCCACTTTTTGTTTCCCTACTGATCATCGGGCCATTGCTGAGATCTACGTCGGTGCGTGCCCGAGGCTCGCCGCAGCCAGAAGCGCCCCCTGGGTTCCTTACTCGGGGCTTCTCAGCACGATGGCGGTAAGCGTAATATTCTGGCGGCCGAAGCGAATCTCCGAAAGTATATGGTGACCGTTTCTTCAACCCTTGGCGATAGCGGGCGTGACCAGTGGGAAAAGGGGAGGGGGGGGGCGTCACGTTGCGACTCGCGCTGGAGCCGTCTGGGAATGCCTGAGGAGGGCTCATTCCCAGGCGGCGCGGGCGCGAATCCTGATGTGACCAGGCACGGGGTCATGGGCGTGTTGTCCACCACCACCACCACCACCACCATAAGTTGGAGTGGGGAAGGAGGTGGAGGACGAGGAGGAGGACGAAGAGGAGGAGGAGGAGGAGGAGGAGGAGGAGGAGGAGGAGGAGGAGGAGGAGGAGGCGGAGGAGGAGGAGGAGGCGGAGGAGGAGGAGGAGGAGGAGGAGCAGGAGGAGAGGAGGGGAGGAGGAGGAGGAGGGGAGCCCCCCTCCCCTCCTGCTTATGGAAGTGGTGGGTGGAAGACGTGCCCATCGCAGGGGAGGGGGGGGGCTGGGCGGGTCACGGGCGACCTCGCCAGTACAAGACGTGAAGTGGGTCCGTGGCTTACGCATCCTAAGCGCCCTGAGACGCCCGTGTGGGAGGCGCAGCCCTCCTCCTCCTCCTCCTCCTCCTCCTCCTCCTCCTCCTCCTCCTCCTCCTCCTCCTCCTCCTCCCTCCTCCCCCTCCAGCGAGCACCGTGCTCACAGCGTCCGCGCGAACACCTCGCGTGCTGGCTCACACCTTGCGTGCTGGCTCGGCACGTGTCGGGTCCACGTTCTGGCCGGCGCAGCTCGCCAGACCTGCGGGTGCGCTGGGCGTTCGGCCCGCCCGTCCGTTGCGCTGCTCGCGGACATGCTGGCGGCGCGCAGGCGTGGGACGGCGCCAGGCTATGGACGGCCTCTGGAGGAGGTGCAGGGCCTCCGACTAGGGGAGGGCCCTGCTGGGCGCTGCCTGGTGCTTTCCGCGGAGGTCCCTCCCTGGAGGCCGGCAGGGCTTCCACGGGGCCCCCGTCTCCCGCCTCTCCCCCCCCGCCCGCCTTCTCCCGAGGCCGCACCCTCTCGCGCCACCTCCTTGCACTGGGTGTTCGACCATGGGCTCACGGTGAAGAGGAGCCCTACGGATACGGTGGAGGGAAACAGCTGCTGAACACTCCCCCTCCCCCCCAAACTCAAAGTTGGCACGCGCGGGGGAGACTGCGGTCGAGGTGCAACTCATCAGACCCACCGCCAACTTTGAACATTGGGGGGAGGGGGAGGCGCTGACAGCTGAGTGTGGCATGAGTGTTCGTTATTTTTGTCCGAGGCCTGTATCACGCCGAAGACCGCTGGAATCCGCCGAATGCCGTCAGAGGGCAGACATAGGGGAACGAAAAGTGACATAAACATAAAAACTCGGAGGTCCGCGCGGATTTCTCGGATCGGCGCTGGACCCCCCTCCCTGGCGCGCCGGAGGCGCCGCCAGGGGGTCCCAGCGCCGATCCGAGAATTCCGCGCGGACCTCCGAGTTTTTATGTTTAACCGAACACGGTGGAGCGGCGGAAACGTAAGCGTGAGCTCTCGTATGCCTCCGTTTTCAGTATCAGCTCAGGCTAACATGTGTCTGCCTCCAAGGGGCCGAAGCCCCTGATCGAACCAAAAGGTTGCGGAAAGGGGCTGAGTGTCTGGCATCCTCAGAAAGCCTCTAGAGGGACCCTGGGTCAACTCGCACGCCCCAGAATTCTAGATGCCAAGACACCTGTAGGCAGCCTCCCCTCGCAACTCGACACGGTTCGACCAGGGTTTAAAATCCAACTCTCGCGCGCAGCGCGCGTATCTACCATGGAGCGCGCAGCGCTGCAGAATACAGGTGAGCTCGTGCGCCTCGGTTCAGTGGAGGATGCTGTTCTCGTCGTAGGCCTCCCGAACGCTCCTCTTCTCGTCACTCTCGAAGCTCTCTCAGCCTCTCGGATCTTGAGCGCCTGATCCTCCTCCACGATGACGTACTCGCCCCTCTGCAAGATCCCCCGCAGTAGGTCGGCACACCCGTTGCGCTTCGTCAGAGAGTCGGTGATCTGATGCCGTTTGCCATCCACCCAGCGGATGCTGGCACCGCTGCCCTGCATGCTCTCCTTCAGTATCGCGATGTCCAGAGCGGTCCTCCGGTCCTTGCTCGGGCCGCCGGAGATGTTGTGCAGGTGGTCGTACAGGCACTTGCTGTCCGTGACCACGGTCAGCGGGAACGTCCTGCCGGCCTCGGGCGCCGTCCGGGCGTCCAGGCCAGGAAAAGCCAGTTGAGCGAACAGGCTGCGTAGGTAGATTCCGTTCGCCAGCCCCTCGTCCACTCCCAGCGTCTCGGCGGCCAGCGAGCTCGGCACCTTCCGAGCGAGCCGGTGGGATCTCCATGCCATCGGGGATATCTTACCCCACATTCCCTTGCAGATGCTCACGTCGCCAGCGAGGAGGAGCCAGCCCGCCTGGCTCGCCTGGCCCTTCGCGTTCGCCCAGGCCGCGTCCGCCACCGCAAAGAAGCCCAAGTCCTTCAGACTAATCGGCCTGATCCAGAGCGTCGTGTGGGAGAAATCCTTGGCGATCCTGGCCACCCGGTTCCCCTCCAGCAGGTCGGACACCTTCGGCTTCGGGAAAGTGCCCTGTAGCAGCGAGACTGGCCCGCTCAGGTCAGGGCGTGTCTCGCGTCCCACGTAGTTGAGGGATCCTGCCACGGCTCTCAGCGCGGATATCTCCTGATCGTTGCACGGCTCGTCGGGCGTCGCACGGCGCCCGGCTGTGATGTTGATCATCTCGATCTCATCGACCATGTTCTTTTGGTTGATCTTGACCGACTTGTCGGGCAGCTGCTCGAGCTGCTTGCCCAGGAAGTCGCCCTTGCCCTTCCGGTACTTGCCGAAAGGAAACCTCCGCTTGATCTTCTCCATTGCCCTCTGAAAGTACTCATCACCTCCGCCGCACGTATCGTCCACTGCCAGTGCGATCGATCCTCGGTACTTGCCGTCCTGGTGCAGGTAGAGTAGGCAGGGGTCATACGAGCTGATCTTGAATCCCGCGGCCAGAGCCTCGGTGGTGAAGCTCTTGTTCCACTGCAGCGGCGCGTCCCCGAGTCCGTAGACGCAGACCAGCACCTCTAGCAGCGACCCCGGCTCGGCTCCAGGAACTCCGTCAGCGGGTAGCTCACAGTAGAGCGGACCCTGCTTCCGCTGATACCGGCACCCGTTCATGAAGGCCGAGCTGATGTCTCCCAGCTCGATGTCGAAGCCCATGGACACGTTCAGCTGCATGCTCATCATCCAGGCCTCCTTCGATACCATGGGCGAGTAGGTCTCCAGCTCGGCGAGATCTGGGTCCTTGTCTCCACGTCCGACCCAGCGGCACTTTGCCTGCCGTCGGCCGTCCTTCTGCTTCCACGTGTAGCAGTGTCGGCTAGGCATGATCCTGTCCCCGTGCGTCTTCCTGATCTCGTTCGCCTCGGACGGCGGCACAATGCGCACGGCCTTCGCGCCCTTGATGTTGTTCCACTCCGTGCCCTTCGCCTCCATGAACTCCTCCTTCTCGTCCTCCGTGAGGTTCTTGAGGTATACCTCCTTCCGCTTCGCCGCCTGCTTGACGGAGAGGAACGCCGCCTCCACTGTACCCGTCGCGTCGTCGGTCATGGGCATCTCTGGTGTCTCGTCCACCTGCTTCTTCGGCGACCCAGGTCCTTCTGGCACCGGTGCCGGTGCGTAGCTCTCACGGGCGCTCCTCTTGGAGGTGTAGCGCCTCCTCGGGGCCTCTTCGGTCGACGGCCTCCCAATCATCGGGACGTCCTCCTGTTGCTCGGCCGCGCCCTCGCCGTCAGGTCCGAACACCTCCGGCACCGGGATGGGTGGCGCCATCTCCTCCCTCGGCTGCTCGTCCTTCGTCTCGCTCTCCGCCTGGTCCTCCGCCTCGGGTCCCGGTGGGTCCAGCTGGTCCGAGATGTCCTCCACCGCTCGCTTGCCCTGGGATCCGACAGGCTTGCGCACCCCGCCGGTCTCCGTCACATATCGATTCGCTTGAACTTCTGCCGTCGTGGCGGCCCTCAGCTGCTTCCAGCTGCACAGGATGACGCCACCTTGATAGGACACGTAGGCCTTCCCGGGGATGTTCGTGCTGATGACGGTGGCCGGTCCTCTCCAGTGCTCCCAGGCCTCTCGCTTGGGCCCCTGCTGCCTCCAGTAGTACACCTTGTCGCCCGGCTTCCAGTCGCCTCGAAAGGGCGTGCTCCTCCTGTTCTTGGCCCTGTCCAGGCGGTCCAGCACCGACTCCCGGGCATACGCCTCCCGGGCTGCCAGTCGCAACCCGATTGACCTCGCGAGGGCTCGGTCCCCTGCAGCGTGGCGTGACACCGTCTCCAGGCTCACGTCATCATCGTCGTCGTGCGTGCCCTCCGGCAATCGAACTCCTCGACCAAACACTCGTAGATCCGCACCTCTCTCGTTCACCGCGCAGTTGACCGCGTCGAATAGCTCCTCCTGATCGTCGGCGCTCAAGATCGCCTCGGTCAGCCTGATGCGGTAGTACGTCCTCTTCCAGAGTTGGCCCGCCGTCTCGGTCTTGCCGTTCTGGTACTCACTCTCGGCTCCGACAGGGTCCAGCTCCGTGCCCTCGGCGCTAGCCCTATCCGCGAAGATCCCGCGGATGATGCCCCTCTCCTGGTCGCTGATGAGTCGCTTTGGTCTCCCGTATGGCCGCATCCAGTGCTTCCGGTATGCCTGCCTGATCGTCGTGCTCTCTCGGTCCGGGGGCCTGATGACCATCTGCTTGCCCGTTCCCCAGTCGACGATGTTGAGGCACGGGGTGGTCTCGTTCTTGGGCTTGTCCTCGCTGTCCCAAGTGGTGTCCACGAACAGCAGGTCCATGCCGATCACCTCGTTGAACTCGAAGCTCTCCGGCGTGGGCAGCCTCGCCGGCGGCGTCGACTTGGGATGCTTCGTCGCGTCGCAGACGTCGCACTTCTCGATCACCTTCTTCATCGCATCCAGTAGCTCCGGCTTGGCCTTGGCCATCTTCAGGACGAAGGTGGTCCTTCGCAGGTCCGCGTGTCCCAGGTTGGCGTGCACTCGCTTCGCGATCGTCTCCCAGGTCTCGCCTCCCGGGCCGGTGGCCCCTGAGTCGTACAGTGCCATCACCATGTTCATCTCCTCGATCGGGCGGCCGATATTCTTGTTGATTACCTTGCGGATCGCCTTGACCAGCCTCGGCGGGTACACCTGCGACCACCTCGAGATCTTCTGCAGCTTCCCGTCCGCGTCGCGCTGGCTGCCGAACACGATGGTGTGCTCGTGGTCCTTCTCGCACCTCTTCTCAAGCTCCTCAGTGTGGTCCAGCGTGGTGAGGATCGCGGTCGGCTTCTTGATCAGGCCTTGCCCGCTCGGGTCCGTCTGGCCGTACGCGCACTGGTCCAGGATGATCCTCCGGACCCTGGGGTCCTTCATGAGCCTCCGCATCTCCGCCAGGCCCCAGGACGTCGCCGTCCAGGGGTGCTCCAGGTAGAAGTGTCGGCCAGCGTCCAGCTGCATCTTCGCGATCCGGATCGCGAATCGCAGGAAGAGCAGGGCCTCCCGGTAGTCCTTTTCCCAGTCGTCGGTCCGCTTGTTCTGACTCAGGTTCTGGAGCGCACAGAACATTCGGCATGGTGGGGTGAGTCCCACCACCTTTGGCTTCCGCCTCTTGATCTCTGCCATCGCCCACATGCGGTCCTCCTTCTTCCGGCAGTCCCAGCCCGTCTTCAGGTCCAGAGCCAGATCCCCGGTGATGCCGCCCTGGTTCTCGCAGTCCAGCACTCGGGGCGGTGAAAAGATTTCGGCCAGGTCATCGGCCACGTTGCACTCCTCGAAGTTGCTCACCACCTTGCCGTCGCTCATGAACAGGATCTGCTCCGGGATGTGGCGCACCACGTCCCCCATGATGCGTTTCCATTCCCCGTTCTTGATGTCCCTGGTCTTCGGCTCCGACGGCTCGAACCAGAACTCCGTCACTATGTCCCGGATGCCCTTGCCGTCCGGGAACTCATAGATCCACTGCAGGTCGCTGGTCTCTTCCCCGTGCAAGATGGCCGTGTCGTCGAGTACCTCGCCGGTACCTCGGTCCCTCGTGACGCGCCACTTCACTTGCTTCCAGGCGGGCTCTCCACCTTGACCTCTCACCGTCCTGGTGCGGGCGGCCCTGTCCTGCTTCTCGCACAGCTTCAGGCCGCTCCGTCCTCCCGCGAGTCGTCCGAGGGTAGCCTCTTCCGCGCCCCGTCGGCCATCCTCTCGTCCATCCTGGGTGACGTCGTGCTCGTCCTGGCCCTGGTCCTTGGTGGTCGGCTGCTCGAGCTCGACTCCTGTGGGCTGCTCGTCGCCTTCTCCCGCATCTCTACGTGCAGTATGAACTGTTTCATCGCGTCGTTGAGGTGCTTCGCGGACCCCCTGATCCAGTCGCAGTAGTCCGGGTGCTGGGCGAGTACCTCCTCGAACGTCTTGCCGCGATGCTTCTCGCCGAATGCTATCTTTCTGCTGCCCCAGCTCTGCGCCAGAATCTTCGGGTCGATCGTAGCTCTCGTCAGCTTGGCATCGTGGGTCCACAAGGCCTCCTGCAGGTCGATCACCCTCATGTTCTGCGGGAGCTCCGGCAGTTGGGTGTTCCACAGGTCGCACAGGGTCACGAGCTCTGCCTTCAGGGTCGGCATCGCGCTCGCGATCCACTGGAGACGCCTCGTCGGCCTTCCTCCCGAGCTGCTCGCTGCCGTCGAGTCCGGACTCACGGAGACCTGAACGTCTTGGTAGCAATGCGGCCTCTGAAACCTGCAGCGCGGTGCCTGCGCCTGCCCAGCGCACCAACGCAGCAGCAACACATAATGGGCGAGAAACCCCCATCTGTCTGCGATCTGATTGGAGCGGGCCTTCGGCATTCGCCGGTGGGATATGGAATGCTTGCTGAGCACGCTGAAAGCGTACACCTTTGGGCCTGAGTGGCTGTGTGATGTCCGGGTTCTCGTCGTTTAGCTCGGGCTCTCGAACCTCAACAACCTCCTTCAAGCCTCCGAGTGCCTCCGAGGTCCCTGGCCTGGTCCCCGACGGGGCCCCCCTGGTTCCTGAAGTTCCCGAAGACGTGGTCTGTGATCCCCTTGGTGTCCCCTGGGTCCCCGGAGTCGTGATTCGTGATCCGCTCGACCCCGCCATCGTCGTTCGGGTAGTCATCGAAGTACTCGGGCTGGTCGCACTCGGGCTCGAAATCGCCTTCGTCGATGTCCTCGGCTTCGCATCCTCGCATCGGTCTGGTTCATCAGATCGAGAGGCAGGAACGAGAGCAGCCACCAGCTCTTTGTTTTCCTGCGCGATCGTCGCATCAGTCAGACACACCACTTCTGGTGTCCTCGTCTCCGCTCTCGCCGGCCTCGTGAAACCTTGCTCACCGAAATCACAGAGAGAGAGGCGCCACTGCTTCGTCTTGGGGTTATCTCGGGATCTCCGAAGGGCCACGGTAACACCCAGAGTCTTCAAGGTGAGCAATCCCCTGGAGGTGTCCATAATCCCGGAAAGGTCCTCGAGCAAGCCCTCTGAGATCAGCAGCGGGGTCCAGCCTGGCACTACGCAAAATTTGAGCACTCCACTTCTGCCCCCAAGGCCCACGGGATACTCGGCAACCCAATTTGACTGAGCAGCCTGGCCATTCGCGAAGTGGAAGCTCCTGCCGATACTCGGAACATATCTGATACTTAACCCGAAAAGTCTTCGGAGAGCATAGTCGTGTAACGCAATCGTGTGATCCCCAACGATTAGCCTAGAACACCCCGTATCCACCATGCCCTCCAAGACGCCCAGTAGCTGAGCTGCTGAAAACTTACACAACCTCCTCTTTGCTTCCTCGAGACACTCCCGAAACCTGGACGGGCCCATCTCGGTTCCCGAGGGGGATGTGGTGCCGTCGGCGCTGGAGGCCTGCTCGGCCTGGGCCGTCTGCTTGCGCGCCTTCGCGCTCAGCCTGCGCTCGCGATTCTTGATCTTCGCCGGGTCGTCGTGGGGCTCGGGCGGCGGCGGAGGGTCTGCCGCCGGCTCCTCCGGGAAGTCAAAGACGTAGGCCTCCTCGAACTCCTCATGGTCGTGGTCCTCCTCGGCGTGGGCCATGCCGACTCCTTCTGCTGGGGTCTTGCGCACCGGTGGGTTCCTGCACTCTCGCGTCCAGTGGCCCACCTTGTTGCAGCGGTGGCAGCGGGTCCTCTTCTTCAGCTCCTCGATCTTCTTACGGGCTTCCCTCTGGTACTCCATGCTGCCCTTGCCGCGGCCGCTGGACTTCCCCTTCGGCTCACTCACGTCACGGTAGCCCCTGGACGTCTTGCGGTCGCGGACGATCCTCCTCGTATCCTGCCAGCTGCCACGGCCTCCAGGTCCTGCTTGCCACGCCGCCAGCACCGCGTAGGCCTCATCTTCGTCAAGGATGTCCTCCTCGTTGATCTCCTCCTGGTCGGAGCCCTCCAGCGCCATCAGCGCTTGTGCGATCGGGTCTTCGTCCTCGTACGGCTCGTCATCCTCATCCACGTAGAACGCCTTGCCACTCTTCTGCTGCCCCGAGGTGTCCCCCTGGTAGCTCCTCGTGGTCTTCTCAAGCGAGCTATCGTCTCGAAGCCCCTTGAGCGCCGTCCTCACGTCATCGTACGCCAATGAACCCGACGTCTGCAGGATCACGGCCATGCGCTCCGTGTGGTCCAGCTTCGCCTGCCGGACGAGGATGTATCCCTGCACGTCGTCCAGTGTCACCTGCAGCTTCCTCAGCCTGTCGAACGCCTTCTTGATCCTCATCGAGTGTTGCTGCAGGTTCTCTCCCTTCTTGCGCTCCGATCCGTAGAACGTGTGCTCGAACTCCATGTACTTTTCGTACACGTTCTTCGGCATGATCTCCTGCTCGAGCGCCCTCACGATGTTCTCTACTCCGTCTTCGCCCTCGAGCTCGCTCTGGTCGAGACCTTCCACGATGCTCTGGATCTGGTCGTCTCCACCCTCCAGGATGCTGTAGTAGGCGTGGAGGCCCCGCTGATGAGCTGGGATCCCCGTCGCCACCATTGACCAGATCCGTAATCTGCGCACATACATCCGCAGCTCCTCGATCGTTGACTCCCTGATGGTGGGTGGCGGAACGTACCTTCCGGCACTCGCGCCCTCCCGCGTGACTGGAGCCACGACCTCTGCACCGTCCTCGTCATCTCCCATGTTGTCGCGATGGGCCGCGATGTCTCCGCCGTGTGGTCACTGTCCACCGTGCTGTCTCTGAAACTCTGGTCCGAGGAAGCGCAACGCACCGCTCCGCTACCACCGAACACGGTGGAGCGGCGGAAACGTAAGCGTGAGCTCTCGTATGCCTCCGTTTTCAGTATCAGCTCAGGCTAACATGTGTCTGCCTCCAAGGGGCCGAAGCCCCTGATCGAACCAAAAGGTTGCGGAAAGGGGCTGAGTGTCTGGCATCCTCAGAAGGCCTCTAGAGGGACCCTGGGTCAACTCGCAGTTTATGTCATTTTTTGTTCCCCTAGATACAGCCATTGACCACCGCCCACGCCGCCCAGGGGATCGACCATCGTGGAACTCGGCAGGCGGCGGATATGGAGATGCTCGGGGGTGGGTGGGGGGGGGGGGCGCAAAGACACAGTCCGACCGAGGTATAAGATCGAGGTCGGTTCGGGGAGGGTACTCGAGTGTTCTTCGTGTTTGTTGGATGTTCTTGTGCATCCTGGGGAGGGTACCCTTTCATGCAGTGGCGAAACGTCCTGGCTTGCCTACAGGCCCACCAAAACATGTTCTAAGACACTTCTGTTGTCTGCACGACATCGTCTTGGAACAGTTCTGGCTGGGATTACCTTGTTTTATCGGTTTTATGTTTTAAGAATCTAAGAACATGGTTTGTGCTATTAGAACATATGTGGGTTCCAAGAACATTTCGTGGTAGGCCTATGGGAATGCCGGGACGGCCAGTCCCTGCTCGACCCTTGGATGTTCTGTTTGTTTTGGCCGACGGAGGGTCTCATGTTCATGTTCCTGAGGGATGTTCTCCTGGCACAGATCCCACTGTATCTGTGTCCACCGACCCCTGGGGTCCCAGGACACCCGTTCCCCAGGGTTTCTGGCATCTTCCCCAGGGCCAGTTTTCACTCCAAGCCCATGTTCGGCAGCCCCATGGTCCGATAGCCAGCCCTGGAGGCCGAATGCGAGGAAGAACGCATGGGTGGAGCAACATACCCCAGCAGAGCAGTCCAACAGCAGCAAGAGCGAAGCGGCGGGTCGAGCAGGGGGAGGTCGGCTAATTATAGGGGTCAAGGTTGAGAGCACGGCCGAGTGCACCTGGCAGAGTTTTTACCAGGGGAGCGCTGGCCGCCCAGACCGAACATGCAGCCGGCATTGAGGAAGAGAGAGAGCGCGATGCCTGCATACGCTGTGAGGGAGTCTCCGGGGAAGTGGCTGCCGGAACGGGCGATCTATGGGCCTCCCCGCCCCCCCCCCCCCCCCGTGGGACTCTGCCGTCCCCCCTCGCAGAAGCCTCCAGCGAGACGCTAGTCGCCACAGGGGGTCGAAGCAGGTGGGGGGTCGGAGAGTCGCGCCGCAGGGCCGGTGCGTGGGCGACACGGCTCGGTGTGGAGCCCGATTGTCTCCGCGCCGGAGGTGCCAGTGCAGCGCCGATGCACTAGGCGGTGCGGCGCGATGTGCCGAGCCCACCTACAGTCGGTGCGCTGAACAAGGCACCCTTTTCGTTGGGGAGGGGCTCCGTGTTCCTTAATTGTTTCGCAGCTTGCCTTAGGTTGTCCGTACGTTTTCGATGGGGAATCGAAGTTTACCTTATGGAAACAAGGGGCCTCGTTCCTTATTTAGGGTTCCTTAGGTCAACGCCCCGACTGTACGCGGACCCCACCCGTCCAGGAAACGTAAGACTCGAGGTCGCCGGACCTCAGGGTAGCCGACGTTTTGTGTGAAGTCGGGCCTGTCCCCCTACAGGGGGATGTTCCACGAAATTGGAAGTACCCCCAAACAAAGTCCAAACTATTTGTTGTGCATTTTTTGACCTCTTTCGTGCATTTCTGGAGTATTTTTCATTTTTCGTCGAAAATACCCCTGTAGGGGGACAGGCCCGACTTAAGTTTTGTGACGGGCCCGTCTCTGAGTTTTGGCGGTCCAGCTTTCGTGGGATGTTTGCAGCGGGAGTGCGCGTCACATTTCAGACTGGGCCTCGTCGTCTTCTTGACGTTTTTGTCGGGCCAGCCCGAGTCGTCCGAGCCCGAGTCTTATTCGGCCGCGCGCCCGGGGTGGGGAGTGAGATGGGGCGGGCCTTCTCAGAAAGCTCGGAAAGCCTCCGTTCTTCCGAGAAGCAAGCGTTCTGAGCCTTCCCCGAAGACACAGAAGACTCCTCAGACGGTGCGAGATCCTCTGAGAAGCGCCGCCCCTCTGAGAAGGCCTGCTCCCTCTCTCCCTCTCTCTCTCTCTCCCTCCTCTCCCCAGCCACGCCGCCGACCGGCGTCTCCCCGAAGCTGGGAGGCCTCTGAACTTGGGAGGCACACCGTCAGAGATCTGGGCCTGTGCTCAGAGGAGCAAGAGTGAAGTCGGGCACGTCCCTCTACAGGAGGAAAATTCCAAAAATAGTCAAAAAATATTCAGGGGATGATTTTTCGACCACATTTTACCATTTTTGAATTTGTTTGGCCTATTGTTAATTTTCGCCTAAAGCCCGCCTGTAGGGGGACATGCCCGACCTAATGATAGGTCCCAAGACTTTTCCGGACTTTCCGATATGTCCTGATGTTCTGCGCCGGCTGCGCCGCCAGATGCGCAGGAAATCCTGGAACGTACCCCTGAGCCAGTCTCCACTCTCGCCCTATGCCTTGGGATCGACCATGCGTGTGCATTTTTCCCCGGCGAGGATCATCGAGGAGCCTCCCGGATCCTCGGGCAATTAAAAATTGCACCAGAGAAAGCCCCAATCAGTGGATAGTGTTCGCTGATTCTAGGAGATCAACCGGGAACCGGGGAGCCCGGGAACCCAGAACCCACCGAAATCGGGCCAGAACCAACGACCGGGAACCCGGGAACCCGGAGCAGGGAACCCGGGAACCCAGCACGCGATCAGAATCGGCGGGAAATTTTCGCCATTAATCTCTCAACCTCTGCTAGGGCCCCTTCAGTGCCAGCACTGATTGGGGAACATCACCGACAAATGACGGACGTCCCCAGACGTCCGCCGCTCCCATGCGCTCGAGGCGTGCGCCCCGGCGGCCCGGGCCCCCGCTCCCTGGGGCCCGTCTTGTCGGCCCGAGTCGCTGATCGTGTGACGGTCCCGAGGCCCGGCGAGGGCCCCTCCGGAGGCCGCGGCTGGGGAGGAGGAGGAGGAGGAGGAGGAGGAGGAGGAGGAGGAGGAGGAGGAGGAGGAGGAGGAGGAGGAGGAGGAGGAGGAGGAGGAGGAGGAGGAGGGAGGAAAGAGGAAGGCTTCTTCTTCTACAGGAGGGAGGAGGAGAAGGAGGAGGAGGAGGAGGAGGAGGAGGAGGAGGAGGGCGGCAAAGAGGGGGGTGATGACTGGGGGGGGATATCAAGGCGTGGGCCGTGATACCTCTCCAGATTTCATGGCGCCTCTCCTTGTTTCACTGCGTCCCTGGCCCCCCCCCTTTGGGCCGCGCACATGCCGCCGGCCCCCCATCTTAGACGCCCCCCTCTTGGCCACCCTCGAGTAGCCCAACAGACAGCCCGCTCCAATTTGTTGTTGGAGCGTCGTGATCTCCCGTGCTCCACTGCCGCCGCTCAGTGTGAGGGAAGCGCTTCCGCGAAGGGCCCCTGGGACGCCTCGTGGCAGGTGGGAGCTCTCTGGTAATGACTGAGCGCTTGCCGTGCTGCCGACGTACTGCTCGGGGCTTGGCCCTCACCACCTTCCCGACAAGAAACTAAATAGTCCAGCGTGCACCGGCGGGGGGGGACAAGACAACTGCTGGAGCGTCGGATCTCTGGGTCTGAGCCTTACGTCGGGCGTGTCCCCCTGCAGGAGGCATATCCCCAATAGTTGAAACATAGGGTGGGGACGGCTTCTCTGTTTTTTTTTATGAAATGTTTTATTTTTAACGTTTCGTCCGACCTGATCCGAGCGACGGCCACGCGGTGCGCGCCGCCACGCCGTGGGCGCCCGCCGCCTCGCGCCCGACGCGCTCGGCTGCGCCGCCGCGGCCGCCGCCTGCGAGCGGTCCCTGCGCCGCGGCCCGGCCATGCGCGCCCTCGCGGCGGCGGGGCGCCTGGCGCGCCGGCGGCCCCGAGGGGGGGGGGCAGCCAGGGTCGAGTCGGGCAGGCCCCTCCTACAGGAGGAGTTAGAACAGGGCTAGGATCGGGATAGATCGCTCCAGAGCGTTCCGGAGCGCTCTCAGAGCGTTCCGGAACGCTCTGGAGCGGCCGCGGCGCCCAATACATCCTCCAAGCCCGCCGATTCTCAGAGATTTCGAGTTATCCCGATCCGATTTTGTCCCGATCTTCGCGTCGTTTTAGGAGTACGTAGCACCCCGCAGTGGCGGATAAGAGTGAGGGGGCGGGCGCGGGCGACGCGGGCGTCGTCGAGCCGGCGGACTTCGTGGCCCCCACCTTCCCTGTCGATGGCGCGCCGGCGGCCCCGGAGGGGGGGGCAGCCAGGGTCGAGTTGGGCAGGCCCCTCCTACAGGAGGAGTATGCAGAGAGCGTCAAGAAGTAGTCGGGGGGCCATTTTTCGGAGCATTGTTTGATTACTTGTGATTCATTTTATTTTTGGGCATTTGTTTTTTATTTCCTGTCTAAGAAGCGCCTGTAGGGGGACAGGCACGACAGGAGGCCTGGGTCGCTTACGGTAGGTTCGCGTCGTTTCTCAGGCAGTGGCGAAGCGTCCTGGCTCGCCTAGAGGTCTGCCAAATAATGTTCTAAGATCGTATTGTGTGGTCTCGGTTCTGACTCAGACTGCCTTGTTTTAACACATCGGGCTTGTGTTCTAAGAATAATGTCTTGGTTCTTAGAATTCTCTTGGGTTCTGAGAGCATCTCTTGGTAGGCCTATGGAAATGCCGGGGCGGTCGGTCCCTGCTCAACGGTTCGCGTCGTTTCGACCGGCGGCGGCCCAGAATCGGTCGATGCTGCACGGTCCTGACGTTGCGGGAATGGCCGGTCGTGGAGCGGCCCCCGCAGTGTCGGGAGCCAGCGCCGGGGTCTTCACGGCACGGGCCTGCCGTACCCAGACCCCCTCGAGTCATGAGGAGAAGGAGGAGGAGGAGGAGGAGGAGGAGGAGGAGGAGGAGGAGGAGGAGGGTTTTTTTCGCTATTTTCGGCGTCTGGGGGGCCTCAGCGGGCCTCGGGGCCGTCGAAAGACGAGGCAATGCTGGTCCCGGAGAAGGGGCCCAGGCTGCTGGGGGGCGCGTCATGGAAAGATCGTGACGTCGGGGGTCTGGGTGCGATGCGATGCGATGCGATTCGGTTCGCCAGCTGGGGCCGCGATTCCGATCCGACTCGACGCGGGCCGTTTCGCCAGCATCGGCCAGTGCTGGCGGGAGTCCGTCGCGGCGGGTCGATTTTGGTCCAGTTCGGGACGATGCGTTGGCGATCCGACCCGTTTCCGATCCGATTCGATCTCTCGATTCGATCCAGCTCATGCCTGGCAGCGCTTTGGGGGGGAGGCGGTCGGGAGCAACGATACATTCGGACCGAGGCGCAAGATCGAGGTCGGTTCGGGGAGGGTGCCCTACACCTTAGGCGATGCTTAAGAAAATTTGAGCTTTCGACCAGAGTCTCGATTATTCTTAATGTTTCAATGTAGATCCTAAGATTTTAATAGAAATGCGGGGGTTTTATTCAAGTTCTGAGACTGTGAATTTCTTAACCCATGATTTCTTAACCATCTCGCAGGGTGTACTGTTCTCCGTGCCTGTCCGATGTTTTGGTGCTATCCTGGGGGAGGGGTGCCCTGGGACGTTCCGTGCGTGTTGGCCGGCGGAGGGCCTCGTGTGTTTGAGGGGTGTTCTTCTGGCCGAGGTCCGACTGTAATGGTCGGGGGTGGACAGAACCCCCAACAGTGACACGTCGATTAGTGAATTGTCCGTTTTCGGTTCTCGAGAGGGCGTCGTGACCGTTATTTTCCAGGCTTGCGCCCACCAGGTTTGGGCCTCAGGTCGTTTTCACTAAACCACGTTTTACTAAAGGGGGGTCTGTCCATCCCTGTAATGGGGTGGCGACAAATGGGGGGGGGGGCAGGGAGGGCTGCAGAAAAGGGGCCCTTGAGGGGGCCTCCGCGGCCCGAACAGGGCCCCTTTCCCCCCCCCCCCCACCCCTTTACCAGGAGGGGAAAAGCACAGACAAGGAATCGTCGATTCCCCAGAAATATGGGGACATATGGGAAGTGGGGGGGAGACGAAAATCCAACAATGTGCAAGCACATAATGGGATCCTGGGATTTGTGTGTGTATTTATTTGTGTGTCCCTGGGCTCAAGCAGTGGCGAAGCGTCCTGGCTCACCCATAGCCCTACCAAACAATGTTCTAAGAACCTTTTGTGGTTTCCACGAAATGTTCTTAGAACATTTCTGGCGGAGCCTGTCTAGTTTGAACACATGGGGTTTCTGTTCTAAGAACATGGTTTTTGTTATTAGAACTTTTTGGGGTTCTGAGAACATTTCGTGGTAGGACTACAGGAATGCCGGGGCGGTCGGTCCCTGCTAAATGGGCCCTTTCACATGAGTCGCCCTCCCTTCACTCGCGCCCAAGCTTTTTTTTTTTGGGGGGGGGGGGGGGCGGTCGGGAACCACGAAAGGGGGGGAGGACGGCATTAGGGGGGGGTGCATCGCCGACCCCCAGGCGCCCACACATCATCCCGATGAGGGCCCGATGGCCCCACCCCGCCCAGGAAGGTGCGGATCTCTGCTACGGTCGGACCGAGGTATAAGATCGAGGTCGGCTCGGGGGGGCTAACCTAATGTTCTCCCGTTTCGTTGGAAGTTCTCGTGCATTCTGGGGAGGGTACCCTTGGACGCTCTGTGTGTTTCGGTCGGCGGAGGGTTTCACGTTCTTGAAGGATGTTCTTCTGTTCTAGGTCCGACTGTATGGGGGGCAAAGGCATAAGGGGGGATGCATCGACCCCAAGCGCCCACTCATCGCCGATGAGGGCCCGATACCCTACCCCGCCCAGGGAGGTGCGGATCTGCTATCGGGGAGCCATCGCCGATCTATCGGCGATGTATCGCCCATCCCAGGTCGATGTGCCCCCCCCATGCCAGTCCCCCCCTATCGCTGCCCCTCAAAGGTCGGGTGCAGCGATGGTCAGGAACGAAAGGAGGACGTACACGTACACGAGTCCAGGTTGTTCTTTCGAGTTTACGCCGAACGTTCGTATCACGAGGTTGGTCTCGCGGACTTTGGGGCCGTGTTCAATCTCTGGGGGCTCCCTTGATAGGGGAGTTCGGTAGCAAATCATGGCACTTTGTGTGCCCTCGCAGAATTCCGCGTTTGGGGTGCGTTTGCGTCGGCTGGCGTCTGGTAGTCGATTAGATAGCGCCGAATTGGCGTCGATGAGCGTCGATTTGGTGTCGACCAACGTCGGTTAGCGTCGATTCTCAGGAGCCGACAGGATGGTATGGGAGGCGCAAGAGGGGAGGAGAAGGAGGAGGAGGAGGAGGAGGAGGAGGAGGAGGGAGGAGGAGGAGGAGGAGGAGGAGGGAGGAGAGGGGGCGAGGCGGAGGCGGAGGCGGAGGCGGAGGCGGAGGCGGAGGCGGAGGCGGAGGAGGAGGAGGAGAAGGAGGCGGAGGCGGAGGCGGAGGCGGAGGCGGAGGAGGAGGAGGCGGAGGAGGAGGAGGCGGAGAAGGAGGAGGCGGAGGAGGAGGAGGAGGAGGAGGCGGAGGAGGAGGAGTGGGGAGGAGGAGGAGGCGGAGGAAGGGGTGGTGGTGGTGGAGGAGGAAGAGGAGGCGGAGCAGGAGGAGAAGGAGGAGGGGGAGCCCTTCTGAGCCTCGTGGGCGAACAGGCAAAACATAATGCGTGCCCGCTGCCCAGGCGGGCGCGGCCCTTGGGCCCTGCGACCCTGCGGATTCCACGGGGCGCTTCGTTCGCGAGCTTGCCCCGCGCGGAACGCGTCCGTGCGAGTGCGTGTCCATGGGGCCGCGCCTCCAGAAGGCGCGGACGCGGATACAGTGGAGGCCCATGCCAAGAAGCACCCCGCCTGCCTGCAGGGTGCCCTGGTGTTCAATGGCTTCGAGGGTCCTGCAGTGGAGGCAGCGTGACGCTCCCACGCCGAGAATCGGAGGACCTCCTCGGGTCTGAGGGTCGGGATTCCTACGGGAAGTCTCTTTGGTCGGGGCCCTGCTGCATCCGCGGGACCGCGCCCCCAGAAGGCGCGGACGCGGATGCGTCTGGCACTCGTGGGAGCCGCTGCCCCTCAGGTGGGCGACGACCGGGGGCGACGGGCGCGCGGTGCTGAGGCCACGGGGCCGGGCAACCGGCGCGGGCGCCCCTGGACTGTTCGTTCGCCAGGGGGGGAACAGGTCCACAAGGGGCCCTCAGTTTTTGTTGCCCTTTGCGGGCTCTTGGGGGGCCCTCCACGCGCCCCGGGACCGTCCGAGCACGGCTCAGGAGAAGAAGGATCTCGTCCTGGGGGAAGGCCCCAGGTTCCAGGCAGGACTCGTTTCCATCAGGACCTGTTTCCCCCATGTGCTAAGTTTTGGCTTCTGCTACAGTCATCCAGGGCAGGGTTTATGCATGACGCGGAGCGCGGAAGGGCTCTGAGAGGCTCTTTAGCTCCTCAGGAACTCCTCAGAGGATCCCCAGAGGCTCCTCAGAGGCTCGGGGGCTTCTTTGGACCTCCTCAGGGGCTCCTTCGAACTCAGCTCCCCCAGAGGCTCCGTGAGACTCCGCAGAGACTGATTAGAGTAGTCACCTTCGCAGCTCATTAAAGGCTCCTTCGAGGCTCCGTGGGGGCTTCTTAGAACCTCTATACAGGCTTCTTGCGTATTGGAGCGGCGCTGAACGCGAGGGGCATCGCCTGAGGCGCCCCCAGGAGGGCCCTAGCGTCAATCCAAGCCATTCGCGCAGCCTCAAATAACTCATCCTCATGCCTCTCTTATCCGTCTTCCTCTTCTTCGGCAGAGGTCACTGTTGCGGAGAGTCACTCCTCCGAGGTGTGGATTTATCCAGTTCCACCGCCCACAGGTAGGGTTTTCTTAGACATGCTACAGAGGCTCCTTGCGTGTTGGAGTGGCGCGGAACGCTAGGGTAGGGGCAGCGGGCAGCGCTAGAGGCGCCCCCAGGAGGGCCCCAGCGCCAATCCAAGACATGAACGCGGACCTCAAACAACCATCCTCATGCCTCTTCTTATCCGTCTTCCTTTTCGGCAGAGGTCATTATTGCCGAGAGTTACTACTCCGAGGCGGGGAGTTATCCATTGCCATCCGCCCACACGCAGTGGATATGGATGCATGTTGCCCCCCCCCCACCCACACACAACACACACATCGCACACAGAGCACACACACACAACACACACACACACAACACACAACACACAACACACAGCACACAACAATCAACACACAGCACTCAGCACACAGCACACAGCACACAACACAACACACACAACAAACAACACACAATACAAACAAGACACACGCACACAACACACACACACCACCCCAGGGCCGAAACACATGTATGTCCACCGCCTGCCGGGGCACCCCGAAGATCAACCACTTGGGCGGTTGTCGATGGATGCAGCCTTGTCTCGTACGTAAGGCCTGTCCCCAAAGAAGAATAATTAGAAGAAGCAGCGCACGAACACAGTCGGAGGTCCGCGCGGACACATGGTTCATCGTTCCCTGCACCGTTCTCGCGCTGTGGCCTGGAGTTTGGGCGCCCCTCAACGGGGCTCGGCGCCAATGGGCGCCAAGGGGGGCCGACGCGGGTCTGGGACCCGTGCGG
>CAUYUJ010018887.1:0-15000 GCA_963575745.1 Prorocentrum cordatum | reverse complement strand
ACAAATCGAAGTTGCGATCCTCTTGGTGCGGAGTAGCAACTCTATCACGAGCGCGTGGCAGGGCTATGGGGTTTTCACCAGCTCAGAAATCCTGACTCATGAGCGTGCGGCAGGGCCGGGGGGTTCTCACCGTTCCAGCTTTCCACGCTCGCGAGCGTGGGGCAAAGCCACGGGCATCTCACCACTGCAGCTTGCCCGAGCCACGAGCTCGGTGCAGGCCGACGGGCTTCTAAACCTTGCCGGCTCTCCCAAGCCGGAGCGCGTTGCCGAGCTGTACGGCCTTGATCCCCTCAGCTCTCCCAAGTACCAGCACATCGTCGTGCGTACGAGTTGCGGGGGAAGCACATGTGATCTTCCCGAACCCTGAACTTTGTGAGCCCCGCCCTGTGATTACTAGGGGCATGGGGCTAATTTGGTTGTTTCGGGCGGCATACGAGGCTGACCTGAGCTAGCCGGGCTTGATGGCCTGGGCCTTCTAGCCTTCCGTTTGTCCGACGAGGGTCTCCCCGACGCTCCCCCCTAACACTGCCCCCCTTTTCGGGGCGTTTGTTGAGAGGGGGTCGCCGAGGGGCTTGCGCTATCGTCGGGGGAGCGTAAGACCCGGGTTTGCCAGGACTCGGGTTCGCCATCGTTTTTTGACGACCGCGCCTCGGATTTTGACCAGGAGGAGTTTCGTGGGATGTCTGCAGCGGGAGGCCTCGTCAGAATGTAGGTTCGGCCTTGTCATTTTTTTGACGACCTCGTCGGGGATTTCCGAGTCCCCTGTACCCAGGTCTTACGTCCCCCTGATATCGGGCTGCTCCTTGGACCCTGGTCGGGCAGCCCAGCCGCTGCCCCAAGCGCGCCGTGGCCGGAAGAGCCCTTTCGCTCGTGCTTCATCCGACTCCCTCCGTGGTGCCACGATGGCTGCAAGCGCGTCTGCGGAGGGGTGTTGTTGGGATGCAGCTCCCGGGAGGCTAGATTCAGAATCCGCGCTCGTGTGTCGGGCGTGGACAGAACCCCCAATCGTGACACGTCGATCAGTGAATTGTCCGTTTTCGGTTCTCGAGAGGGCGCCGTGGCCGCTATTGTCCAGGCTTGCGCCCGCCAGGTTTGGGCCTCAGGTCGTTTTCACTAAACCACGTTTTGCTAAAGGGGGGTCTGTCCATCCCCGAGTGTGTCCCTTGTCGAAAACAGGCCTGATCCGGCTCAGCACAGCTCGATCCTGCTCAGTCTTGGCCAGCCCCGTGTAATCCGGCATCATGCCACGCTCCAGCTGGACGAATCCGGCTCCATGGCCCCCGAATCGTGCCCGATAGCCTTTAATCGTTCCGACGACGACCTCCCAGGAGTTCCGAAGAGGAGAGACGGGTGCGGAGGAGGAGGAAGACGAGGAGGAGGAGGAGGAGGAGGAGGAGGAGGAGGAGGAGGAAGAGAATGAGAAGGAGACATAGCTTCGCCGAAAAAAGCGGATACTCCTTCCTGTCTCGGGCGAAGAGAATTATGCACATGCACCGATCCTGGCAAGGCCCATCCTTGACCCAGGATCGGTGCACATGCCTTCCTGGCCAAGGTAGGAGGGCGTATGCACCGATCCTGGGCTCAGGATGGGGTTGGCCAGAATCAGTCTATGTGCATAGTTGTTTTTCCTCTGCTGTCTCACTCCGCACCAGTGTTTCACAGAGCCCCATTAAAGGGAGGTCCACGGAGTCCATGACGTGGAGTTCACGAGTTGCCTCCCAAGTCTCGCCCTCGTGGGGCGCTCCTTCTCGGGGGCGGCAGAGAGAGGGGTGATGACCAGGGGGATATCCTGGCGGGGGCCATGAGATCTTCCCAGGTCTCATGGCACCTCCCCTTCAGTACGTCCCCGCCCCCCCCCTGGGCCGCGCACGTGCAGCTGGCCATGTTTTGCGCCCCCCTCCTCCTCCTCCTCCTCCTCCTCCTCCTCCTCCTCCTCCTTCTCCTCCTCCTCCTCCTCCTCCCTCCTCCTCCTCCTCCTCCTCCTCCTCCTCCTCACCTCCTCACAACTACTCCTCCTCCTCCTCCTTCTCCTCCTCCTCCTCCTCCTCCTCCTCCTCCTCCTCCTCTCCTCCTCCTCCTCCTCCTCCTCCTCCTCCTCCCCTCCTCCTCCTCCTCCTCCTCCCTCCTCCTCCTCCTCCTCCTGCCTCCTCCTCCTCCTCCTCCTCCTCATCCATCCTCCTCCTCCTCCTCCTCCTCCTTCTCCTCCTTCTCCTCCTCCTCCTCCTCCTCCTCCTCGACATTTGCCCCCCCTCCTTCGTTCGAGGGCGTGGCGGGGCTCGGCGGCCTCGCGGCAGGCGCCTGCGAGGAGCTCGGGGCGTTCCCCGCCGACGGCCGCTGGGGGGAGGGCGCCCGCGGCGCCCTGGCGCCCGCCCTGGAGGCTCGGGGGTCCTCCTCCTCTCCTCCTCCTCCTCCTCCTCCTCCCCCCTCCCTCCCTCCACCCTCCCTCCCTCCTCCCTCCTCCCTCCTCCCTCCCTCCCTCCCTCCCTCCCTCCCTCCCTCCCTCCCTCCCTCCTCTCTCCTCCCCTCCTCCTCCCTCCTCCTCCTCCTCCTCCTCCTCCTCTCCCCTCCTCCTCCTTCTCTTCCCTCCTCTCCTTGCTGTGAAACAAATCACGACGGGAGGTTGTTCGCTATTTCGGCCTCTGGGTGCTCTCCCCGGGCCCCCTCGCGTTGTGAAAAAATCACGGCGGGAGGTTCTTCGCTATTTTCGGCTTCCGGGGGCCCTCTCTGGGCCTCGGGGCCGTCAAGTCCATACTGCTGGGGGTCGACATTGTGAAAAAACACGACGTCGGGGGTCTGGTTCCTCCTCCTCCTCCTCCTCCTCCTCCTCCTCCTCCTCCTCCTCCTCTCCTCCTCCTCCTCCTCCTCCTCCTCCTCCTCCTCTCCTCCTCCTCCTCCTCCTCCTCCCCCCCCCTCCTCCTCCTCCTCCTCCTCCACCCCCTCCTCCTCTTCCTCTTCTCCCCTCCTCCTCCCCCTCCTCTTTCCTCCTCCTCCTCCTCATCCTCCTCCTTCCTCCTCCTCCTCCTCCTCCTCCTCCTCCTCCTCTCCTCCTCCTTCTCCTCCCCCCTCCCTCCCCTCCCACCCTCCCTCCCCCTCTCTCCCTCGATCCTGCTCCTCCTCCTCCTCCTCATCCTGCTCCTCCTCCTGCTTCTCCTCCTCCTCTTCCTGTTTCTCCCTCCTCCTCCTCCTCCTCCTCCTCCTCCTCATCCTCATCCTGCTTCTGCTGTTCCTGCTCCTCCTCCTTCTCCTCCTTTTCCTCCTTCTCCTGCTCCTCCTATTCCTTTCGTCGTGTCGACAAACAAAGACCCCGCCGCTGGCATTCCACATTGCACATTGAACGCCCCCGGCGATCCAGACCTGGTCGACGGTGATCGACCGGACGTTCCCGAGCCGAGGCAGCCGATCGGTCAAGGTTGAACGATCCCCGCGGTGTCAGAAGCCAGCGCCGAAGTCGGCACGGCGCGAACCTGCCGTACTCATCCTGCGTTTCTACAGCGTTTATGGCTGTCAAGCCGGGCGTAGACAGACCTCCCTTGGGTTGTCCAGGGCTTTTTGAGACGAGGCACCTCATGCAGGGAAAGGGCCCGTCTGGCGAGACAGCAGAATGGGTCTCACAAGCCTGTCCTTATCACCTCGCGCAGCGGATTATGTGAATTAGCGTAATGATATCTCAGGCGTTTGGCTTGTTGCCACGTTTTCGGAGCCCCTCGTCGTCAGCGGAAGACTCGGAAGCCCTCTCCGAACTCTGTCTTTCTTCATTTCTCGAGGCCTTAGTCGGGGCCAGTCTCGATGGAGCCCCAGTATGGATTAGTCGAAGATGCGATTTCGCCATGCAAACAAAAGCGGTCGGTGGGATTTGTTGGATCGGGGCTGCCCCCCCCCCCCTCCGGCGGCGCCTCGGGCGCCGCCCATGGCGCACTCCGCGCGCCGGTGAAGGGGGTTCAGCCCCGCGCCAAGAAATCCGCGCGGACCTGCTAATTATAAGGTAAGGCAATGTGGAATAGCGACGAGCCCCGTTTCCATGCCACATCGGCGCGCTCTGTCGCCAGATGAGGCGGTACCGGCTCCATTTCTCGGGGGGCACCTTCCCCGATCCATGAATCTGGCGCCCGTGGACCAGAACTTGGCATTGCTGGGACGTGTGCATTCGTTCTACGAGGCACACCTTGGACCACTCAGCCAGACAAGCGCGCACGACACCGAAAAGCGCATCGACCGATGGCAAAAGAGAGCCACTCCTGACCCGTGTCACAGCGTGTGCCCGACGGTCGGGACCACGACTGCGATCGCGGCTCCCGGTCGAGGAGGGCTCGCGGCTGGAGGCTCCCTTCCGGACGTCGGATGTCTTTCGGCGGCTCCCCCTTTTTCCTCCCCCTCAATGGTTAATTCAAGCTTCGCGCGGCCCGCTTAGCTTCGACCGGAAGAGGTGCGCTCTCGACCCGCGAATCAAACAATGTCTTTCGGCGGCTCTCGTCGGGTGCCTCCGAGCGGCTGCGCCTCGCCGAGAGCCCCCCGGGGACGGTCGGGGCCGCCTGCGACTGCGGCTCGTCCTCCTCCTCCTCCTCCTCCTCCTCCTCCCCTCCTCCTCCCTCCTCCTCCTCCTCCTCCTCCTCCTCCTCCTCCTCCTCCTCCTCCTCCTCCTCCTCCTCCTCCTTCTCCTCCTCCTCCTCCTCCTCTCCCTCCCTCCTCCTTGGCCTCGAGGCCGGAGAGATCCCTTCAACGGACGTCCTCGTCGGCCCTCGGCGGTCCTCCGGCCTCGGGGTGCCTCCGGACGCCGGCGCCTCGCCGTTCGGGGCGGCCGACGATCGCATCTCGGACGAGGATTATATGTCGGGCGTGTCGCCCTGCAGAGGGATTTTCGACGAAAAATAAACATTACCCCAAAAATGCCCCAAAAAGATCAACAAAAATACACCAAAAACAGTCCCCAGACTATTTGTTGGACTAGGTTTCGACTATTTTGGGGGGTATTTTACATTTTTCGTCGAAGTCCCCCCTGTAGGGGGACACGCCCGACTTAAGACGAGGAGGGTCTGACAAGGCTGGAGGTCGCCTTCCGGACGCCTTCGTCGGCGCACGGGGCTCGCCGCGGCCGCGGGAGGCTTCCAGCGGCTGCGCCCTTGCCGAGAGCGCTCCCGTGGTGCCCGGCTCGTCCGGAACGGCCGAGGCCCGGAGGCAGAGCGCCGCCGGGCGTCGAAGAGGCCATAGGCACTCCAGATTTCGTAATAAAAGGGAGGGGGTCTCATTTCGGGGGGGGTCTCTTCCAGGCTATCTTGGAGGGCCTGGGGGGTCTGGGGACGATGTTTTGGAGGGTTCTCCCACGGGGGAGGTCTGAAATGGCTTGTCTTGGAGGGTCCAGACCCCCTCCCTTTTTATTACGAAATCTGGAGTATCTGAAGAGGGCCGACCGCGAGCCGATTCGATCCGGTTCGGTTGGCCGGCCGGGGCCGCGGTTCCGATGCGGTCCAGTTCCTTGGCATCGCTCGGGCGTGTGCATGTCTCCTCGGCGAGAGCCATGGAGGACCATCCTGGACCATCGAGCAAAAAGAGCACGCACGAAACCGAGAAATGCACGAACGAAATGGGTACGGAAAGAATGGTTACGATGCCCAACAGCAGTTCCTGTACATTTTGGACCAGACTAGCTGTCCGCGCCGCCGCGGCCTCTGTCCACTTGGGACAAGCGGCCGCCTGCCCAGCAGCGGCCGCTGTTGGTCTGGGGCAACAGTTGTTGTTGGGCAGTGTGCCCATCTCTTCGGTATCCATTTCGGGCGTCAAAACGGGAGACGATACGCTACGATTTGGGGTACTTCTTTCGTGCCGGACGTGCGCCTCCAGTACCAGCGCATAACGCGCAGTCCAAGCGCACAGTGAGGATAGGCAGCTTTCCAAGGTTGCACTTGCGTCCTTGCCTCGAATCGGGCGTGTCCCTCTACAGGAGGAATATTCAAACATAGTCCAAACATGATCTGGGGACGATGTATTTATTGTGACAATATTTGATTACTATTGAGCATTTGTGTTTTTCATTTGTCATCCAAAATTCGCCTGTAGGAGGACACGCCCGACCTAATGCTTGCCCCCTCGGCCTAGTTATCCTTGGCAGCCTTCGCTGGCCTCGGCCCTTCCCCGCTCCTTCGATCGCGCCCCCTTCGGAGCACGCCAGGATGGCCCTCCGAGGCCTCTGCAGCCTTGCCGAGCATTCTTGTTTTGCGTTTGGCAGTGCTGGTCTATCTCAGAAGCCAGGCGAAGGCTGGCAAACCCGTTGCTGCTAAAACGGAGCTCCAGGAAATTGTTTTTCTTCCGGGAAGCAACCCGTTTAGTATTTAGTGCGCTGATTTTTATTCCGGGATTTTTGTTCTTGTGGGAAGACCGTTTTAGCAGCCACGGATTTGCCAGCCTTCGGCGTCCTTTCCGCGCAGCCCTACAGTGGAGACCCATGCCAAGAAACACCCACTTGCCTCCAGGGTGCCCTGGGCTTCCTGGGTTTGGATGTAACAGCGTGACGTCCCCACACCAAAACTCGATGGACGACCTGGGGTCTCAGGCTGGGTCTCTTGCGGAGGGTTCCTTACGGTCGGGCCCCCACTGCTCCGGAGGGAAAGAAACACACAGACACAATTAGTGGTCGAGTCCCCAGAAAAGATGGGAAAATATGGGAAGTGGGGGGAAGGCAACATCCAAGACAACATGGGAAACCATGGGGCATCTTTTTACATTTGCGTGCATTTCTTGGTGTGTGTGTGTGTGTCCTGGGGCCCTCTTCAACTGCATGCCCAGGAGGGCCAGCCAGCACGGCCGAGGAGCCTCGGCGAGCCTCGGGGTGGCGCCGGTGCACGCGTGCCGGCTCCGTTGGCTCCCCGGGGCTGGGCGCGTGCTCGGGCGGGCGGGCGGCGGCGGGAGGGCGGGAGGCCTCCGGGGCCTCAGGGCGGGTGCGAACGTGTGCCGGGCACGTCACGCTGCAGGAGGAAGGTTCCAGCACAGGCTTATGTCGGGCGTGTCCCCCTACAGGGGGGCTTTCGACGAAAAATGAAAGATACCCCCAACATGCCCCCCCAAAAAGGCAAAAACTATTGAAAAAATAGTCCCCGGACTATTTTGTGATTATTTTTGGATTATTTTTGGGGGTATCTTTTATTTTTCGTCGAAAATCCCCCTGTAGGGGGACAGGCCCGACTTAAACATAGGCAAGAAAGAACCCCCACTGTGTCTTGCGTTAGGCCGTGCTGGGTCTGCCCTTCGGCGCCCCACGCCTCCGGCCAGGCCGCGGGCGCGGCGCACCGCGAGGAGCCCGTGGCGGTCCTGCAGGCGGCCTGGTTGGCCTTCGAGCTCGCGCGGCCCGGCCGCGGGCGCCCGGAGGGCTGGAAGGCCACCTCCGCAGGAGATCCGGCTTCGCTCGAAGAAGAAAGAACGCCATTAGCATAAGGTGTCGGCGCTCCGCGCGGCTTTCTCGGATCCGCGCCGGGCCCCCCCGCAGCGGCGCCTCTGGCGCCGCCCCTGGCGCGCTACGCGCGCCATGGAGAGGGGGGCCCAGTGCAGATCCAAGAGGTCCGCGCGGAGCGCCAACAGTTTATGTTTATGCCGTCTTGCCACGCAACGGCTTGCGAGGCGAGGATCTATCCATGAGCACCGCCTGGTGGGAGCTGGCTGTGGTGGCCCATCAGTGGTTCCGGCCAGCAAGACGCAGGGGAAGGGGTACGAGACGGAGGTTTCATGCCTAGTTTGGTCTCGCGAGGGCGTTTCTGGCTCCCAGGACCCAGGACCGCCAACAAAATTCGGGCTGGGACCCCTGGAGGGGTCCGGGAATCGATTTTTGAGTTCCTCGATGTCGTCCCCCCTTCTGACAGATTTTCTCAGGCCCCATCCAGGTGAGAGCCTCTTGGCCGCCTCTGACCGCCTGGGGGGATCGATCCTCGCAGCAGGCGGCGGATATGGCTATACTTGGGCCTCCGCAGGGCCCGAACATCTCCACATCCGCTGCCTGCCGAGATCCCCGCAGATCGGTCCGCAGGCGGTGGTCAGCTAACCTCAGCCTGAGGTTATGGGTAGAATTCGCCGCCTCGGAAGAGTGGCCCGTCGCCAGGGTGGCCTTCGCCGAAGAAGAGCCGGCGGCGAGCGAGGGGGGCAAGTGTCTCAGAAGGCGGCGGGACTTCTCAGAAGCCCTCGCGCCTTCTGAGAAGGTTTTGTTTCGTGTCTGTCTTCGGGGGAGGCCCGGAGCACTTCTCAGCAGGCCGGGGGGGGACTTCCGAACCTCTTGAGAAGGCCTTCTCCTCCTCACCTCCCCCCCTCGCTCGCCGCCAAAAGAAGAAGATGCGGCACTAGCCTCAGTTTTTGGGAGGCCCGCGCGGGGATGTCCTGGATTTGCGCGCCTGGGGCCCCCTGGTGCGCTCCGCGCGCTCCTGGGAGGCCAGTGCCGACCCAAGAGATCCGCGTGTATTGGCAGTCGTCTCCAGACGTGGTGGTGACAGCACTTTGCCTGTGAGTCTCGGGCAAATTGGTGTCACCACCCGGCATGGAGACTCGTGTGTTCTTTCGAGGATGTCCCGGACGCTGGTGGGTCCAGGAGTCACACAGCCCTGCCATGACCCCGTGCCCCCAAACCCGGCGGTGATTTTTTGGGGGTTCTTCTGATATCTCACCACCGGAAGTTTGGGGGCTCCCAAGTGTACCCCCGGAAGGTCAGTTCTTTCTTCTTCTGCTCAGGTGCGGGCTCACTGTAGTCCCCCGATCGCTGACTGCGATGAGACAGCAGCGGCCTAGGCGCTTGGGTATGACCCCCCCCCTGGACCCCCTGCGCGTCCCCCTTGAGCCGTGCAGCAAGGGCAGTCGTTCCTGCCTTGCCAAAGGGCCGCCCCTGCGTGAAGCCGAGCGGCTGGCGGCGCGCCCAAAGGGGTAAGGGGTGTGAGGAGGCGAGGGCGGCGGCCTTACTCGAAGGGCAGGGGTGGGGAACTGATGGGACCTCCGTCTTGCCAAGCAGACTCGCGAGTCCGCCCCATGGAGTCGCGCTCGGGCGGCGCGAGGCATAGGATAGAGGTCGCTTCGGGGAAGGTGCCCTGCTGTTCTTCGTGCCTTGTTGGATGTCTGTTGTGCACCTCGGGGGAGGGCAGCCCCGAGTGATCCCGTGGTTTGGGGTGCTTTGGCCGGCGCAGGGTCTCATGCTCTTGCGGGATGTTATTATGTCTTGGGTCCGACCGCATTTCAGATGCGAGAGAAGTACGTATGTAGTTACACGTACGCGAGCCCGCGTTGGTTCCGAGAGCACGCGCTGCGCGAACGATCGCAGCACGAGGCCGGCCTCGCAGACCGGGGAGGCCGTGTGCACGTGCGCGGCTGGGCGCGCGCGTCCTTCCGGTGGGCTCCCTGTGTTGTTTCGGCCTCTCGAGAGGGCAATGCGGCCGCCAGTTCTGCTGGTTTGCGCCTGCGTGTTTTGCCCCCTCCCCCCCCCCCCCTCCCCCCCCCCACCCCCCCCCCACCCCCCAGGCCGTGTTCACCAGAGGGAGGTCTCCTAAAGGGGGGTTCCGTGTGCCCGCGACGGGGGCTCCTCCGGTGGACTCTGAGGTTCCGCCGGGAGGGCAGGGTGGCTTCGAAGAAGCAAAGCCGCCCGCTCGCCCCCCTGCCCACTTCGGCGCGCCGTCGAGGAGACGTGGTCACCGTCGGCGCGGCCCCTGCGGCGCGGACCTCACCCACTTCGGCTCGCCGTCGAGGAGACGCGGTCACCGTCGGCGCGGCCCCTGCGGCGCGCGCGTGCGACCCACTGCAGCGCGACGTCGAGGAGACGCGGTCACCGTCGGCGCGGCCCCTGGCGCGCGCGCGCGGCCTTGGATTGAAACATCGCCCGCGCCACGCCGTGCGAGCGGAGGAGGAGGAGGAGGAGGAGGAGGAGGAGGAGGAGGAGGAGGAGGAGGAGGAGGAGGAGGAGGAAGGCCCGCGGCGGTCGGGGCCGGCGGGCGGGCGGAGGGGCGCGGAGATCCACGCTGAGACCGCGCAAGTGGAGTCTCTCTCTCTCTCTCTCTATATCTCTTTCTCTCCCTCTCTCTCTCTCTCTCTTCTCTGTTTCTGTTTCTCTCTCTTTCTCTCTTTCTCCCTCCCGCTCTATCACTCTCTCTCTCGTTTTTCTGTGCTCTCTCTCTCTCTCTCACTCTCTTACTCTCTCGTTCTCTCCCCGCCTCCCGCCTGCCATCCAGCAGGCGTGGCAGTGGGTCGCGCGGACGATGGGGCCCGCGCCACGCTGTGCGAGCAGAGGGGGAGGAGCAGGAAGAAGAGGAGGAGGAGGAGGAGGAGGAGGAGGAGGAGGAGGAGGAGGAGGAGAGAGAGGAGAGGAGAGGGAGAGGAGAGAGAGGAAGAGGAGGAGGAGGAGGAGGAGGAGTGGAGGAGGAGGAGGAGGAGGGGAGGCGGAGGAGGGCCCCTGTGCAGGGAGCCGCGCGGCCGTCGCCTCCTCCCACGCGGGGGGGGGGGCCTCTGCAGCGTCTGCCTCCGCCGCGCCAGCCGGCACTCGCCGGCCTGCCGCGGAATCGGGCGGCAGGGAGGCGAGTCGGCCGCCTCCCCGTCCATCGGGCTCCTTTCGATTCCTCCTCCTCCTCCTCATCTTCCGCCTAGTCCTCCTCCTCCTCCTCCTCCTCCTCCTTCTCCTCTCCTCCTCCTCCCCCTCCCCCTTCTCGTCCTCTTCGTCCTCCTCCTCCGCTTCTTCTTCGTTTCCTCCACCTCCTCCTCCTCCTCCTTCCTCCTCCTCCTCTCTCCTCCTCTCCTCTCCTCCTCCCCCCCCTCCCCTCCTCCTCCTGCCTTCCTCTTCCTCCTCCTCCTCCTCCTCCCCCTTTTTTTCCTCCTCCTTGTCCTCCCCATCCTCCTGATCCTCCTCCTCTTTTTCCTCCTTTCCTTTCCTCCTCACTCCTCCTCCTCCTCTCCTCCTCCTCCCATCCCGCTGGTCCTCCTCCTCCTCTTTTTTCCGCCACTTCCCTCCTCATCCTCCTCCTCGCTCCTCTTCCTCCTCCTCCCCCTCCTCCTCCTCCTCTTCCTCCTCCCTCCTCGTCCTCCTCGTTCTCCTCATCCTACTTGTCCCCCCTCCTCCCTCTCCCGCGTCGTCCTTGTCTTTTACGCCACGTCTCCTCCTCCTCCTCCTCCTCCTCCTCCTCCTCCTCCTCCCTCCTCCTCCCCTCCTCCTCCTCCTCCCCCTCCGCTCGTTCCTCCTCCTCCTCGTGTTTCCCCAAATTCCTCCTCATCCGTCCTCCTCGCTCCTCTTCCTCCTCTTCCCCCTCCTCCTCCTCTTCCTCCTCGTTCTCCTTCCTCCTGTCTCCTCCTTCTCCACCGCTTCCTACTGTTCCTCCTTCTCTTCCTCCTCCTCTTTCCCCTCCCCTCCTCCTCCTCCTCCTACTTTTCCTCCTTGTCCTCCTTCTCCTTGTCTTCCTCCGCTCCCTCTTCCTCCTCCTCTTCTTTCCGTCCTCCCTCTCCTCCTCTTCCTCCTCCTCCTCCTCCTTCTTCCCCTCTTCCACCCTCATCCTCCTCCTCCTCTTCTTCTTCTTCCTCCTCCTCCTCCTTCTCCTCCTCCTCCTCCATTCCTTCTCCTTATTAATCGCTTCTCCCTGTCGCACCCCGAGCCCATTTTTAGGGCCGGCCGGGCGTTTCGCCTGAGAGTTCCGCACCACGAATGACTGTGTACCTTACCACGTGGCACCAGCTTCACAGATGGAGGGCGGGTCGTTTTCAAAATGTGGCGCTCGCCTTAGCGCCGCACGCACGTGGTTTAAGCATCTGCACGTGTTTCACGGATTGAGAGCGGGTCGTTTTCAACATGTGGTTATCGCTGTAGCTTCGTGCACATTCTTCTTAAAGTTGTGCAAGAGTTTCACGGATTCAGGGCGAGTCGTGTTCAACATGTGGTTCTCGCCTTAGCGCCGCGTGCATTCGTATTAAAATTATCCTGGCGAAGGACCCAACCATATGCAGTTGTGAGTATCGCAATTGTGAGTATCTTCTTCGGTGGCGCTCCCTATGGGGCCACGAACCGCATGAGGGGTGTGCCGAAATGTGGCGGGGTACACAACGCAAAGGAATCCGATAGATCTGATTACGAAAGAAAGAACGCGGGTGAGTCAGAGCGCGAGGGAATCTGAGTATGAATGGGTCTGCGCGCGAATGAATATATTTGCATGAATGCGATCATGGAAACGCCTAGTGTAAGTGTATATGAATGTGAATGGTTCGAGCATGCCTGTCCGAACACACGTGACACTGGGCGTGGCCGCCGCAGGCAGCTTCCGCGGGAACCCCGACGGCAGCGTCCGCACGTCGCGACGCCCATGTCGGCACGCCTCTTGCGAGGATCGCGCCCGCTTTCGGCTCTTCTTTTCCTTCCTCTTTGCCCGCGCACTCCAAAATCCAAGGCTGCGGGCGCAGCGCAGCGCGGAGTCCCCGCGACGCGCGCTGGTCGCCCCGGGCGGGGCCCCAGCGACGCGCGCGGGTCGTCCGCTGCGCGAAGCAGAGAGAGCTGACTAGCTAACTGGCTGGCTGATAGCGGGCAAGTCTCTGACCGCTGGGCAGAGCGACGACGGGCGAACGAGGCGCCGGGCCCCCCGCAGCACGGAGTTCCCGCGACGCGCGCTGGTCGCCCCGAGAGGGTCCCAGCGACGCGCGCGGGTCGTCCGCGGCGCGAGGCCAAACAATTAGTCGGGCAGTCGAGAGAAGGCGCGGCTCGGGGGAGACGCTCCTCAGGTCAGGCCTCGCGGATGAACTCGGTGAAGCCGAGCTCCCTGGCGAGGGCCGTCGCTTCCCTCCTGCACCGCTTCGTGCGCGCAGCAAACTGCTCCAGCTGCTTCCGCAAGCCCTGCGGCGGCCCTGCCAGGAAGAACTCGATGCGCGGCGCCCGCATGAGCAGGAGGTCCTCGTGGCGCGTGGCGCGCGAGAGCAGCACGTAGAGCTCCAGCCACCAGTCGTCGTCCTCCTTCTTGCCGTTCCCTACCTCGTGGCGGCCGCAATCCAGGATCACGCCTGGGCGACGTCGACCGAGGGAGCAGCGCGCCGGGCAGCCGACGGCCCAGGGCGAGAGTCCACAGGACCGAGAGATGGTCTGGCCGCGGACTGCTCGCGCCCCGGAGGTCTGGCCGCCCCCGGAGCGCCGTTCCCCCGCCCCGTCGCCTTCGCGCATGGTGCGCCCCTGGCACGCCACCGTGGTGATGACCCTGCCGTGCGAGAAATGCGGGGGGTGCCGAAATGGGTGGGGGTGACGCATGCGGGCGGCGGCACTGAGGCCTTCGGTGGAGCTCCCTATGGAGCCACGAAACGTGTGAGGGGTGTGCCGAAATGGGTGTGGGTGACGCATGCGGCCGCGGGCACTGGGGCCTTCGGTGGAGCTCCCTATGGAGCCACGAAACGTGTGAGGGGTGTGCCGAAATGGGTGTGGGTGACGCATGCGGCCGCGGGCACTGGGGCCTTCGGTGGAGCTCCCTATGGAGCCACGAAACGTGTGAGGGGTGTGCCGAAATGGGTGTGGGTGACGCATGCGGCCGCGGGCACTGGGGCCTTCGGTGGAGCTCCCTATGGAGCCACGAAACGTGTGAGGGGTGTGCCGAAATGGGTGTGGGGGACGCATGCGGCCGCGGGCACTGGGGCCTTCGGTGGAGCTCCCTATGGAGCCACGAAACGTGTGAGGGGTGTGCCGAAATGGGTGTGGGGGACGCATGCGGCCGCGGGCACTGGGGCCTTCGGTGGAGCTCCCTATGGAGCCACGAAACGTGTGAGGGGTGTGCCGAAATGGGTGTGGGGGACGCATGCGGCCGCGGGCACTGGGGCCTTCGGTGGAGCTCCCTATGGAGCCACGAAACGTGTGAGGGGTGTGCCGAAATGGGTGTGGGTGACGCATGCGGCCGCGGGCACTGGGGCCTTCGGTGGAGTTCCTATGGAGCCACGAAACGTGTGAGGGGTGTGCCGAAATGGGTGTGGGTGACGCATGCGGCCGCGGCCACTGGGGCCTTCGGTGGAGCTCCCTATGGAGCCACGAAACGTGTGAGGGGTGTGCCGAAATGGGTGTGGGTGACGCATGCGGCCGCGGCCACTGGGGCCTTCGGTGGAGCTCCCTATGGAGCCACGAAACGTGTGAGGGGTGTGCCGAAATGGGTGTGGGTGACGCATGCGGCCGCGGGCACTGGGGCCTTCGGTGGAGCTCCCTATGGAGCCACGAAACGTGTGAGGTGTGTGTGCCGAAATGGGTGTGGGTGACTGATGCGGCCGCGGGCCAATGGGGCCTTCGGTCGGTGCTCCCTCCTGGAGCCACGAACGTGGTGAGGGGTGTGCCGAATGGGTGTGGTGAACGCATGCGGCCGCGGGCACTGGTGCCTTCGGTGTGGAGCCCTTGGAGCACGAAACATGTGCCGTGGTCGGGTTTGTGCCGAACTGCTTCACCACCACGCATGCGGCCGCGGGCACTGGGGCCTTCGGTGGAGCTCCCTATGGAGCCTCGAAACGTGTGAGGGGTGTGCCGAAATGGGTGTGGGGGACGCATGCGGCCGCGGGCACTGGGGCCTTCGGTGGAGCTCCCTATGGAGCCACGAAACGTGTGAGGGGTGTGCCGAAATGGGTGTGGGGGACGCATGCGGCCGCGGGCACTGGGGCCTTCGGTGGAGCCCCCTATGGAGCCACGAAGCGTGTGAGGGGTGTGCCGAAATGGGTGTGGGTGACGCATGCGGGCGCGGGCACTGGGGCCTTCGGTGGAGCTCCCTATGGAGCCACGAAACGTGTGAGGGGTGTGCCGAAATGGGTGTGGGTGACGCATGCGGGCGCGGGCACTGGGGCCTTCGGTGGAGCTCCTTATGGAGCCACGAAACATGTCAGGGGTGTGCCGAAATGGGTGTGGGTGACGCATGCGGGCGCGGGCACTGGGGCCTTCGGTGGAGCTCCCTATGGAGCCACGAAACGTGTGAGGGGTGTGCCGAATTGGTTGTGGGTGACGCATGCGGGCGCGGGCACTGGGGCCTTCGGTGGAGCTCCCTATGGAGCACGAAACGTGTGAGGGGT
>CAUYUJ010018886.1:132500-193097 GCA_963575745.1 Prorocentrum cordatum | reverse complement strand
CGGCCGGGAAGCCGTCCCTCCCGGGGGGGGGGCGCGCCGCGGCCGGCGTCCGCCCTGTGGACCGGGCCTGCCTGCCCCCCGCGCACCTCACCATCGTGGGGAACCTCGGCCGAGGGCCGCGGCGAGGCAGGGCTGCCGCTCGACCGCGGCGGGTGCGGCGCCCGGGGCCGGTGCGGGCGTCGGAGCGCCCAGCCCTCCTCGGGCCGCCTCGGGCCGCCCGGCCCCCGGCGCTAGCCTCCTCCGCTGCTCGGGCCTCCTCGAGCCTCCGTGGATCCTCCGTGGATCCTCCTCGACCCTCCGCGATCCTCCTTGGATCCTCCTCGACCCTCCTCGGATCCTCCTCGACCCTCCTTGGATCCTCCTCGACCCCCCTCGACGCTCCGCGGTCCTGCCTCGACCCTCCGCGATGCCCGATCCTGCATCGACCCCTCCTGCGGTCCTCGATGCTGCTTCGATCCTCGACCTGGGCTCGATCCTGACTCCTTCCCCTCCCTCCTTCCCCTCCCCCTCTCTCTCTCCTCCTTCCCCTCCCTCCTCCCTCTCTCCTCCCTCTCTCCTCCCTCCCTCCCTCCCTCCCGCCTCCCCTCCGTGCCGCGACAGCCGCCGCAAGAGGCGCGGTAGCCGCCTGCAGCACTGGGCCACCGGTCCTGTCCAAGAGCGGCGGGCCGATGACCCACGCGGCGGTCTGCCGAGGGGGAGCACAAGGGACTCTCAGGGGCAGTGCTGGGGGGCAGGGGGACTCTGGGGCAACGTTAGCCCCAGCTGGTTTTCGGAGGTTCTCGGAGGTACGTTCTCGGAGGTTCTCGGGGCCCGGGGTGCTCTCCAGCCGCTGCGCCTCGTCGCCGGCGTGCCGGGTGTGCCGGGGTCCGTCCGGCCTGCCGCCGGAGAGCCGAGCTATGCATGAGCCGAAGACCACGGGGCAACGTTGGTAAGGGCTCCCACGAGGGCGCGAAGTTCTTCGCGCTTCGCGGGCCTCGTTCCTTCTCCCCCTCCTCCTCGTCCTCCTTTTCTCCCTTTGGGGGGGCGGCGCGAGAGCGCGGAGTTGTTCGCGCTCTCGCGGAGCGCGATGCGCGAAGTTCGGAGCCCTATAGGTTAGGGGGGGAGGGGCTCGGGGGCGGACGCACCGACCCTCTGGCGATCGCAAACATGGATGAAGGGGGCGTGGATTAGCGGCGGGTCCCGCTTCCATGGGAGATCGCGGATTTCCGCCGCCGAGCGAGGCGGCACCTGCCGTTTTTTGGAGAGGGCACCTCCCCCGATCCACGGATTTGGCGACCGCGCGCCAAGTCCATGGATGGCGAATCCATGTTGGCGCGCCCCCGAGACCCGTAGTCGCCCATTGATCGCCGAGAGGGGCCCGCCAGGAGGAGGAGGAGGAGGAGGAGGAGGAGGACCAGGAACAGGAACAGGAACAGGAACAGGAACAGGAACAGGAACAGGAACAGGAGGAGGAGGAGGAGGAGGAGGAGGAGGAGGAGGAAGAGGAGTAGGAGGAGTGAGGAGGAGGAGGAGAGGAGGAGGAGGAGGAGGATGGAAGGAGGGAGGAGGGGGAGGAGGCGGTAGGAGGAGGGAGGAGGCAGGAGGAGGAAGGAGGAGGAGGAGGGGGATTGGAATGTAAGGGAAGGACGGCGAGGGGGAGGAGGGAAAGGAGGGAGGAGGAGGAGGAGGAGGAGGAGGACCAGGAGGAACAGGAGGAGGAGGAGGAGGAGGAGGAGGAGGAGGCGGAGTAGATCCAGAGCAAGCCCAGGATGCGCCGCTGACGCCCTGTCCTGCGGGAAGCGCCTAATTACCCTGAACGGCGAGCGGCCGGTGGGCCTGCCGCTCGACCGCGTCCCCCGCCCTTCTGGAGGCTTCGCCCCCCGAGCCTTCGAACGGAAAGAGGGGGAGGAGGGGGAGGAGGAGGAGGAGGAGGAGGAGGAGGAGGAGGAGGAAGAGGAGGAGGAGGAGGAGGACGAAACGACGGAGGAGGACGAGGACCGGGGGAGGAAGGGGGAGGAGGAGGAGCAGAGGGAGGAGGAGCGGAGGAGGAGGAGGAGGAGGAGGAGGAGGAGGGAGGAGGAGGAGGAGGAGGGAGGAGGAGGAGGAGGGAGGAGGAGGGGAAGGAGGAGGGGATTTAACGCTTAAAGGGGGAAGGAGGAGGAGGAGGAGGGGCAAGGAGGAGGAGGAGGAGTGAGGAGGAGGAGGAGGAGGAGGAGGAGGAGGAGGAGGAGGAGGAGGAGGAAGGAGGAGGAGGAGGAAGGAGGAAGGGTGAGGAGGAGGAGGAGGAGGCAGGAGGAGGAGGGGGCGGAGGCTACACGTTGTGCATTTCAAAGCGTTCGAAAGCTCTTTGATTTTTTTGGGGGGGGGCCAAGAGCCTTTCATTCCCTACCTAGTCTCTGCCCAGAGGGTCCTTACTCTCTTTCTTAGAGGGGCCGGGCAGTGCACACCGCCCCGGGCGGTTCCCCCAGTATCCGCCCCGCGGTTCCCCCAGTCCCCTGGGAGCTTCAGCGCTAGCTTTAGCTTTAGCTTTAACTTTAGCTTTAGCTTAGCTTTAGTTTAGCTGTAGCTTAGACTTAGCTTAGTTTTAGCTTATATTTAGCTTAGTTTTAGCTTAGCGTTAGCTTATATTTAGCTTAGTTTTATATTCGATTTAGCTTAGCTTTAGCTTAGATTTAACTTAGCTTTAGCTTATATTTAACTTAGCTTTAGCTTAGTTTTAGCTTAGCTTGAGCTTAGCGTTAGCTTAGCTTTATATTAGCTTTAGCTTAGCTTTAGCTTAACTCTAGCTGAGCTTTATCTTAGATTTAGCTTAGCTTTAGCTTAGCTTTAGCTTAGCTTTAGCTTAAACTTAGCTTAGCTTTAGTGTTACTACTAATGCTGCTTTCCTAGGGGCTCCAACTCCTAGGTAGGGTCGCACTGGGATAATTTCTAATTGTTCTGTCCTGGGCCTCTTCCTGGCCACTAGGGGGCCAGGAACAATGAGAAACGAGCACAGTTCGAAATGAGCACGATTAGAAATGAACGACGTGTAGGATGAAACAGATCGAGGCAGTGTCCAGCGATAGGTATTAGTTTTTTGAATCAAGTGTTTTGCCGATTGGCGCGGGCCCTCGCCCTCCCCTTCTCTCCCCTCCCCCCCCCCATGGAGTAGATCTTGGCTGCTTTTTGGCGCCTTTTTCGAGCGGGTGGGGTCTCTCTTCACAGGACCCACTGCTGCAAACAGTCGCACTAAGCAGAGGTCCGGAGCCAGACCCCCCCCCCTCCCCCCCCTTCCGCCCAATGTCGAAGCGCCAAATAAAAAAACGCCCACTAGCCCCGTTTTGAAAAACATCCACCATCCACCCGTGCAAGTCTGCAGCACAACCTCGAGGCTCCGGTCACAGGTTCGCGGAAGCCTCAAGCGAGAGCCCCATTTCGAAGAGGAGCCGCCCCACGGCCATGTTTTCATGAAGCGCACAGGCCCCCCATCCTCTGTGACAGCCTGAAGTTTTTACAAGGCATGTGCGCGGCGCTCGGGCGAGAGCCGCGAGCCGCATTTGGGAAACCACCCGCCGTCCATCCTATGCCCGGCGCTCAGGCGAGGGCCGCAGTTCGGAAAAGTCGGCATGCCTCCAAGTGTTTCTCTAACATCTACAAGGGACGGAGGGCAGGCCGCTTTCAAAACGCGATACGTTTTGCCCACCGCGCCCGTGCGCACTCCCCGCGCCCGAGAGGTCACGAAGGCAGCCCCCTCGGCGGCGGCGGCGCCCGCCTGGCCGCAGGCGGCGGCGGAGCCGCAGCAGGCCCCCCCCGCCGCCAAGGCGCGTCGAGAGGGGTACACATTGTTCATTTCTAATTCTTCGAAGGGTCTTTCATCTTTTTTAGGGGGCCAAGATCCTTTCATCTCTAATTCCCTAGCTAGGCTCTGCCTAGAAGGGTTCTTACTCTCTTAGCTTAAAGGGGCCGGGTAGTGCAAAGCGCCCCGGGCGGTTCCCCCAGTCCCCGCCCCGCGGTTCCCCCCAGTCCCCTGGGAGCTTTAGCTTTAGCTTTAGCTTTAGCTTAGCTTTAGCTTAGCTTTAGCTTAGCTGTAGCTTAGCTTTAGCTTAGCGTTTCGCTTAGCTTTTCGCTTAGCGTTTAGCTTAGCTTTAGCTTAGCTTTAGCTTAGCTTTAGCTTAGCTGTTAGCTTAGCTTTAGCTTAGCTTAGCTTAGCTTAGCTTTAGCTTAGCTTTAGCTTAGCTGTAGCTTAGCTAGCTTAGCTTTAGCTTAACTGTTGCTCAGCTTTAGCTTAGCTTTAGCTTAGCTTTAGCTTAGCTTTAGCTTAGCTTTAGCTTAGCTTTATCTTAGCTTTAGCTTAGCTTTAGCTTAGCTGTGGCTTAGCTTTAGCTTAGCTTTAGCTTAGCTTTAGCTTAGCTTTAGCTTAGCATTACTGTTACTACTAATGCTGCTTTCCTAGGGGTTCCAACTCCTAGGTAGGGTCGCACTGGGATAATTATTCTATCCTGGGCTCCTTCCTGGCCACTAGGGGGCCAGGAACAATTAGGAACGAGCACAATTAGAAATGAGCACGATTAGAAATGAACGACGTGTAGGAGAGGGGGGGTGATGGGGGCGGCAAAAGCGGCACCTCCTCTTGACGAGGAGGAGGGGGACGGGAGAAGAGGAGGAAGGACGAGGCGGTGGAGGAGTGTGGAGGACCAGAGTACACCCGGGGTGCTTCAACGAAGCCGCAACACACGCTCCCTCTCCAAGTCCCCGCCTCAGATGTCCCTGCGAGCATTCCCTCTCACAACGGGAAGCGCCCCCCTGAAGGACGATTGGCCCATGGGCCTGCCATTCACGAAAAAGCTCCGCTCTGACAAGGAATCGCCATCTTCCAGGGCCGAAGCGGGCGAGAAACGTCACCATCTCTTGAGAAGCCAGAACCCCCGCGGCCTGCAATTTAGGCGAAAGCTCCGTCTTCAAAAAGGACGACCTGCCTTGTCTTCTTCCTCCGAGTAGTAAGGACGGCGCAGAGGTCATGATCATACAGTTCAGCGAGGTGTCCAACGAGATCCCCGCTTTGAAAGAGGACCGCCCCCACGGGTGCAACGATTGCACAAGTCTTGCTTCCGGCCATGCGCGCTGAGGAACTCTTCGGGGACGGCCCCCTTTCGAAAGAGGAGCCGCCCTCTGCCCGCGCAGGCGTATCATGTGCCGGAGTGTCTCATTGCAGGGAAGACTTGGGTGAATGCCCAACGGAACAGCCAAAATCAAAAATAAACAAACAAACCACATATATATATATATTACAAAAAACTACATGGAACAGCCTTTCATCCGTGCAGCTGGCCGAGCTTCTGGCCTCTGAGCCAAAAAGGGGCCCAGGCGAACGCCCTGCTCTGACAAGGAACCGCCCACAGCGTGGCTGCTGCAAGCCTTTCAAGACACAGGTGCGCGCCGCTACAGTCAACCCGCATAGTGAGGATGGGCAACCTTCCCAAGGGTACCCTTGCATCCTTGCCTTCTCGGTCCATCCTTCGCCACTTTCGTTGGCCGCACCCCGCTCGAAAATCTTCAGAATGGGCGTCCAAGGCCCCTGTGCGGTTTGACTGTAAGGAGCGACCCGATTTTGAACACGACCCGCCCGCCATCCAAGCCGCTGCCAGCTTCCATGACGAACGCGCGTGGCGCTAAGGGAAGAGCCCCATGCTGAAATCCCCCCGCCCTCCAGCCTTGAAGCTGTTGCACAATTTCAAGAAGAACGAGCGCGGCCCCATTTTGAATCAATCCGCCCTCCACCGTTGAAGATGTTGTAACGAGTGCGCGCAGCGCGAAGGCGAGAGCCCCATTTTCAAAAACTACCCCCTCCGTCCTTGTAAGTGCTGCGCGCGTTTGAACACATGTGCGCGGCGCTAGGGCGAGATCTGTATTTTGAATACAGCCCGCCCACCATCGGTGTAAGTTCCCTTACAGTTCAGATCAAAGCGCGCGGCGCTGACGCGAGAGCTCCATTTTGAAAACGGCCCCCTCCATCCTTGCAGCTGCTGCAGCTTTTTATCCGCAAAATCAGAAGAGGTGAGGAACCCTCACTCTGAACGCCTGACCCGCCCTACCGACTCGCTTGGGGGCGAGACAAGGAGGAGCGATTCATCAGGAGCAGGGGCGGATCACGAGGGGGAGGAGGAGTAGGAGGAGGAGGAGATATTGCAATAAATCTGCCCTTCAAGTTCCCTCTTCACAGGTCCCTACAAGGGTTCGTTTTTCACTCAGGGAAGTGCTCCGTTGGAGGACAACCGCGTGGAAATCTTGAGCCGTGCCAAAACACCGTTCCTCAGATTTCGACGCCACGAATCAACAGTACTTTTGCGTCCTGACAACCCTGGACCTTGCCAGAACACCCTCCCTGGGACTTGAACCATGTAGCTCTTTGAAGTGTTGCAAAGTTTTGAGACGAATGGGCGCGGCGCGTTGGCGAGAACAACCTCTTGAGAAGGAACCGCCCTCCATCAGTGAAAAACCGTTGCGCACTTTCAATGCACGTGTGCGCGGCGCTCAGGCGACAACCAGATGTTGAAAATCACCCGCCCTTCATCCGTGAAGCTGTTGCAAACTTATATGACGAATCTGTGCGTTGTTAAAGCGATGGCCACATATTCAAAACGACCCGCCCTCCATACGTGAAACCGCTGCGAACTTGTACGGCGAATTCGCGCGGCGCGAAGGCGATAGCCACATCTTTTGTAAACGGCACGCCCTCCGTCCGTGAAATGATTTCAAACCTCAAGCTTCAGGAAGATAAGTGGTGAGGAAGTCTCAGGCAAAACGCCCTGCCAGCCCCACCAGCACGCTTGGGCGCGTGACGGGGAGGAGTATCAGGAAACGGGGTCGAGCAGAGCAAACCAAAGCTGCGGCAGGGATGCTGCAAGACACACTCCCGTCCCAGTTCCCCCCTTCACGAGCTCATGCAGGCCTCCCTCCCCACTTCAAGACGCGCCCCCGTTCAAGGCCAGCACGCGCAGCAGGCCTGCCCTTCCGGCGAGAGCTCCGCTCAGCAAAGGACCCCCCGTTGCCCTTGCGTCCTTCCAGTGAGCAGCAAGGAAGGCGCAGGGGTACGCCCATACAGTTCCACGTGCGGGAGCGCGCGCGGGTCTTTTGGGACCTTGAGCCAAAGTGCGGCGGCCCACACTCTGTCCCGCACGCCGCCCCGCCGCACTGTGGCGACAATGCGGGGAGAAACAAGAAATCGCAGTGTCACCAGGCAGTTTTTCGGGCGGCGGATCGGCCCCGCCAGCCCCGCCACTGACCACTGCTCCACCAGTTACTTTGGAGAGTCTCACTTCGCTAGCGCACCAGTACATGGACCAGCAAAAGTCGAACTACAAGGACACAAAAGACCTGCTACAAAAGCTCTCGGGCCAGATGCTCCGCGTCCCCGCTCCCAGTTTGACGCTTGGTGCAAATCTTGCCGCCTCAAACGTAGGCCTGCGCATGATTGCGGACACAGGGGCGGAAAGGCACATTTTGTGCGGACAGGACTTCGTCTTCGCCATCAACCGGCGGCTGTTGGGTCAGCCGTTGATTTTGGAAACAGCAAACGGTGAAACTGTGGTCCGTGAGTGCGCCGACGCCTTTTGCGGCGGCGTGTGGCTAGTATCTTGCCTCTTATGTGAAACTGCTACCTCTAGTTTACTTGCCATCATTTTACTTACCGACGAGGGCTGGGATTACGTACGACGACGTCACGGAGCCATTCTGATAAACCCCACAGGGACGAGTTTTCAATTGGAGCGAGAGAAAAATCTATATTTTTCAGGTTCTTCCACACCAATGATGTCCAAGGAGCGGGAGCAGGACCAGGAGAAGGGGGGAGATGAGGAGGGATCGGCCGCCCGTCGTCGTCGCCGTGGTCCTCCACGACCCTCTGTTGACAGCTGCGCTGCTGAGTCACGGCTGGCTGGACGCCGAGTGGTCGACATTTCTGCAAAGCCTGCTCGTCCGGGCGGCGGTGGGGACAGCTGTGCTGCTGTGTCACGGCCGGCTGAAATCCCGCCGTCCCAGCTCCCCTTCGTAGGGCCTTGTCCCGTCACCCCCGGCACCAACGCGGGGAGCACATACCTCACTTACGCTGGACACGACCTGCGCGAGGAGCCCGCCGTCCTCCTGGACACGCCCCACGACGCCATCAAATACCTGCAGCGCCACGGATCCCAGAAGCTCATGGTGTACCTCCCAGACGGCTTCGGCGCAGCACCCCGTCCTTCCTCTGAGGTCGACGCCGTGCTCTTGGACCATTTCCGGAAAGGGCACACCGAATACGACGCAAATTGCGACATTTGCGTGCAATCGAAGCTGCGTGCGCGCCCTGCCCGACGCGTGCACGAGGAACCTGCCGGTGGTGAGGTTTCCGCTGACTTGGCAGGGCCACTTCCTTTGTCTTTGAATGGTAATCGGTACGGTTTGATTGCTGTTTTGCGCAAGTCACGATGCGGCCTCGCGCAAGGCCTCCCGAATAAGGAGTCCAACACTCTCCGGGAGGCCCTGGTCAAGTGCAAGCTTCACCAGCGTCGCCTTTGGCGCTTCCACTCGGATCTTGGTGGTGAGTTTATGGGTGAGTGCGACCGCTGGTTACGTGAGTCGGGCCTGGTGCACACGGACACGGGCGGATACAGATCCCAAGCCAATGGTATCGCTGAACGTCGTCTCCAGGACTTGTTCGAAACCACCCGTGCCCTCCTGTTGCAATCGTCTGCTCCGAAAGCTCTTTGGGATGAGGCGTACCTGCACGCAAACGCCTTGTTCAACAATACTCTACGGGCCGTGCCCGGACACGCGGACAAGCAGTTCCCACAGGCACTCGAGGACCCGGACCACAACTACCACGACGTCACGAAGTGGCCCCCGTGGGGTTGCAAGGCCTATTACCACATACCGAAACCACACCGGCAGGACAAACTTGAAGCAGTTGCGAAGCTAGGCATTTTCGTTGGTGTCGATTCTTCCGCGTCAGGGGGGTACCGTATCTCTCCAATTTCTCCTTTTGGGGACCAGTGGTCTGTGGAAAAGCCGGTCGTCGCCACCACCGTTCGCTTCTTCGAGGGTTTGTTTCCTCTTCGCACTCCTGATCGTCAAGCTGCTCCCCTCGAAGTGCCTCTTGATATAGCGGACTCGTTGTCTCCAGCTGCCTCGTCTACGGCCTCGCCTGCTCCGCCGGTCGGCCAACCAGGTGCTCCCAAGGACAGCCGTGCTGCTGCGTCACGGCCGGCTGAAACTCGTCGCCTTGGGGCCGCTCCCAGAGGAACATCGCGCAAGCCAGGTGGATTCGCATCCACAGAAGAGCAACGGAAAAAGAGCCGTGAGAGATATGCTCGCAAGCGGGCTCGAGCCAGCTTCGCTGCTCCAGCGGGCCTGGATGAAGACTCTTGGTCCTCTGATTGGGACGCTGGCCCCGGAGTCTCGACCCCTTCCTCCTGGGCATCTTCTTCCGCTTCGGACTCCGACGAGGCTCCCCCCGACCTTGCTCCAGGAGAGGTGGCCGCGTTGTTCGTCGGTGCCGCAGTTCGTCCAACTCTCGTTGCTGGACCCTGCGGTGGACCTGCGTCCAGGGATCACGATGTGCTTCGGGCCTTTTCGGCCGAGATCGTGAAGCAGGAGTCTATCGGCGAGCTTCTGTATGTACTTGGCCGCCAGTCCGCCCACGTCACGCAGCTCGTGGACACCAGGTCCTATTTGCAGCGCCCTGACGGTCGTGGCGCTGGGGCGGCGGCTAAGGAGTTCGCGCGCATGGCCGAGCACCCCGTGTGGCTTTCGCCAGTCGAGCTTGCCTCGATCCCTGACTCTGCACGCGTGGTGAAGGGTAAGTTGTTGATTTCGGAAAAGAACTGGGAAATGCCCGATCACCTTCATGAGTGCAAGGCTCGTTTTGTTGCTATGGGCAACGTTCTTGTCAACAAACGCATGGGCGTGATTAAGTGTGCCTCGGACTCCTTGTGGTCACCTGTCGCAAGTCTTGTCGGAGCTCGGTTCGTACAGGCTCGTAGCGTTGCCTTGGGGAGGGAGGCCGAGACCATTGACCTCCTGAGTGCGTATCTTCAGATCTATCTTGGCGGTGACATCGACTACTACATCATCATCCCGGCTGAGGTTATCGACATCCTTCCTCCTGATACCCGTTCTCAATTTCGTGCTCTCCGCATGCCCGTTTGCAAACTTGAGCGTGCCATCTATGGTCTTCATCGTTCCGGTTCTGATTTCATATCTGCTTTCACACAGTGGTTATTGTGGAATGGTTGGCAATCGATGGAGGAGGAGCTGGCCGTTTTCTATTGCTGGCATGCTGAGTCCACGGGTCTTGACGTGAAGCGAGCTTTGAGGTAAAAATCTTGGGTTGACTCGGAGTTGACCTCTGGACGGAACCCCTTCTCAGATTCCTCTGCTCGTTCTTCTGCTACTTCGTGGCGTGACGTCTCCTTGGCCATGGATGCTCCTCAACACCGGGCCCACCGAAGCTCCAAGCAGTGCAGCACGATGGCAACCTACGTGGACGATTGCGAGCTGGACGCTCAGAAGAAGCACCGCGAGTGCATCTGGGCTGTCAATCGGACCATGTTTGCGTCGAAGGACCCCGAACTTGTCCAACGATTCCTCGGCTGTATCTGCAGCCCTCCACGTCACATGACTCTAGAAGACGGCCGTGTAGGCACTGTTGTCCGTATTCCCCAGTCTTCCTATTGCCAGCGCGTGGTACGGGATTGGGAGAGCGTCACAGGATTGCACGCGAAACCTACCACGACTCCGGCGCAGCAGAACTCCCCACCTCGCCCTGAGGATTTGCCTCTCGTGGAGTCTGGCACCGGCCGCCGGATGATCGTAGGCGAGATCTTCTACGCTGCTCGTTGCACGCGTCCTGACGTGTCCTTCGCTGTGGGCCGTTTGGCCCGGTACGTTGACAAGTGGTGCGATTGGGCTGAGTCTGAGTTGTCCCACCTCGTCGGGTATTCATGGTTTACTTCCGGATTCGAATTGATCATGTTGAACGCCGAGGATAGTTGGGACGACCTTGATCTACATGCCTGGTCTGATGCTGATTTCAACTCGCCTAAGAGCACAACAGGTTTCTACTTGGAGCTTGTTGGGCCGAAGGGATCCCAATACCCTCTGTCATGGGGCGCTGCGCGCCAGGCAGTTACCACCACGAACTCTGGTGAGAGCGAGCCAATAGCTTGGGCAACGACTGCTAAGAACACCATCCGTCTGGCTGCAATGATCGAGTATACCCAGTGCACCCCTGCGAAGACCAAGGGCCACATGGACAACCAGGCCGTAGAGTTGGCCATCAAGAAAGGTTATAGTCAGAAGCTGGGTCATCTCAAGAAGCACGCGGAGGTATCACTCCTTTTCTTACACGAATGCGGCGTTCAGCCAGAGCACACACACCAGGCACAGAGAACATCGCCGATACTTTCACGAAAGCCTTGGGTCATAACAAGCTGTTGTATTTGATTGGGAGGTTGTTTGGAGTCCGTGCCGAGAGATTTCCAAACGGATCGATCCGGATCGGTGTCGCTCGGATCTCCTCGTCTTCTGAGGCGGCTCCGGCGTGTGCCCCCACGGAGCCCATGCTCAGCAGGCGCGCGGCTCCGACCGGTGGCATCCGCATGCTCGAGAACACGTCCCGTGCCATGTTGCTGGACAATGCTGCGTACTACAGGGACACCGCGAACAAGTGCGACACCGAGCGCCCTCTCCAGCGGGCGCGCCGAGACATCCTCCTCGACTACCAGGCCCAGCAGCTCTGGAAGGCAGAGCGGCTGAAAGAGCGTATGCAGGCTGACGTGCGTGCCAAACGGGACGGTGACAGCTGTGCTGCTGCGTCACGGCCGGCTGGATCCGTCCGTTTCCGTGCTGACGTGGAGGCCGGCATGGACGTTTGGGTGGCTGCGAAACACGAACACACCAGGAAGAGGGCAAAGCACGATCCGCGACCAGAACCTGCTCTGAGCCTCGTATCTTCGTTGTCCCCTTCCGTGCCTTCGAAGGTCCTGAAGGTCATCATCGATACTGCTGACGACGACTTCTTTCGTGTGGAGTGTTTGACTATGGCCGGAGACGGGTTCGAGGTCCAGGTGGATCGTGGCGCTCGTTTCGGTGACCTCTTCGGTGCTCTTCGTCAGAGGGTTGGCGGGCCTTTCTCTCTTCTCTCGGAGACAGATTTGTTCTTGGACAATCTGCGGCCCGACTACCCGGTCAAGGACATCCCTGATTTGACACAGGAGATCTTGAATTCAGCACTAGTAGAAGCAGAGCAGCTTTTGCCGGCGCAGTACAACCGGAGCTACACGCGCAAGCCCCCTTCTGCTGCCCAGAGACAGCGTAAGCAGACAAACCGACGACTGAACAAGCAGGCGAAACGGCTGATTCAGCACACGACCACACCGAAGGCTTCCGGAGCACCTCCTGGAGCTACTGCCAAGGCTGCCGGGCCGCCGCCTTCGACTTCTGAGGGCAAGTGTCCCATTGGGGCGTGCCCGGCGCGCTGGGCATCACATTCGTGAGTAGATATTTGTAGTAACACGTCTGGTCACGTACGTACATTGCGCTTTACTTTGGATAGGTCGTTTCACATATTTTTGGTATGCATGCACTGTCGATGGCCATAGTTTTAATGTGAGGGATCGTGACCGCCTCCTCTTTCCTCCGCCTCCTGCTCTCCCGGTGGTTGGTTGGTTCCGATCCAACTCTCATCGTACACAGGCCCCAGTTGGCCGGCACCGATCCGGCTTCTCTTCCTTTCGTTGAAACCCGGGGGTGGCGGGGGATACCCAGCCGGAGCGTGGGCCCCTGTAGTGCCGCCCGGGGTGCTGGTTCCGATCAAGCTGTTGTTATTGGTACTGTACCCCTTTCCTTTGTTGTCGCCTGCAGGCTGTCCTTTCCCTTTGTTTTGGTTGGGGCACTCGTTGCCCCAGTGGCCCGTTTGGCCACACTTTCTGCACACATTGGAAGGCAAAGCTGGTGTCTGCTGGTTCCAGGGCGCGCTTGAGGAAGAGCCAGGAGTTGGGGGTCCCGCGGAGTAGTTGTTGTTGTTGTGCGCGAAGCGGCAGCCTTTGCCGTAATGGCAGAAGCCGCTCAAGTAGAAGGAGCAAGGAATCCACGCGTCTTTCCCTTTGCCTTTGGTGTCGTCTGGCTTGCGGCGGCCGCGGCCGTCGCCAGTCTGAGCAGCACCTGCGAGAACGCTTGTTGGTGGTGCAACCGGGTCGGGGGTAGCAGTGCCAGCCCATTCGCCGGCCTTTTGCTCGGCCATCGCAAAAATGGCGTCTGGGTCGTTCGGGCTGGTGAAGGACACCATCTCCAACCCTACCTGCAGCGGCTTGATCTTGCAGATCAACCGCTTCAGCGAGCGCAACTGTGCCTGCCGTGAAGGCGTCGAACCTACTGCGCGCAGCTCCTCGTACTCCGACCGCCACACTTTCAAAGCGTGTTGTAATTTGTTTTTGTCTGTGACCGATTCCGGGTCCGTGAACTTGTCGTTCAAGGCCGAAACGTGCGCGGCACTAGATGCCAGCACAGCGCGGGCGAGGGCGGCCAGCATGGCGATGCCGTCGGTGCGGTCGTCGGGGAAGTACAGGCATACATCCTCATCTGCTAGCCCGCAAAGCTCGAAAGCTAGCGCTTTGTTGGCTTTGGTGAAGGCCGGGTTGTCGTGTACTAGCGACGTGTTCAAGTCAGGGTCACTGAGGCCAAGTTGAACAGCGTCGGCAAAGCCTTCACTCTGTAACCCGCACCAGCTAGCGAGCTTGGTGTTGACCCAGGAGCGCCAGGACTTCACTGTGGGAAGGGTCCTGGGCCCCTTCGGCAGGGCCGGCAGGGGTTGCTTCGACCCACCCGTGTCGCCCGACTTGATGGCAGACAACTCCTTGGCCACCTCGGAGAGGGACTCGCCCAACCTACACATGAGGAAACTACTCACGTCGGGAGCGGGCCCCGGAGACTGCTCGGCAGACTGTGGCCACGCTGGTGAAGCAGAGGACTGCGGCGGTGGGCTTTGGGGTGCCAGCCCGAGCCGACCAGCTTCCGGTTGAACCCTGGGTCGTTCAGCCGGCCGTGACACAGCAGCACGGCTGTCAGACCCTGGGGTTGCAGGGGCGCGTGGCGCTACTACAGGAGTCTCGACCATGCTGTGTCCAGGTCTTTCAGCCAGCCGTGACGCAGCAGCGCAGCTGGCAGACTCTGGACTCTGAGGAAAGCGAGGCGCTGTTGTTGCTCGTGGTGCAGGGCGTTGTTTTGCAGGGCGTTTTGGTGCAGCTGAAGCCAATTGCATGTTCGCCAAGAATTCCGATATTGCTTCATTTTCCCAAAGATCGTCATCGTCGTCATCAGGTATTGGAGGTCCACCGTCGTCGAAATCCAGATCACGATCACGATTCAGATCATGAGCCGGAAGATCTCCGGCTGTCATCGCTCGCCAGGGGGGGAGGGGAGGACGAAGGAGGGGATCGGAGCGCTAGGGGCGAGGGGCTCATAACCTGCGGGAGCGCGCGCGGGTCTTTTGGGACCTTGAGCCAAAGTGCGGCGGCCCACACTCTGTCCCGCACCACGAGGTGTCCAGCGAACGCCCTGACTTGTTATATGGCCGCCTCCATGTGCGTCACCCTTGCACAAGCTCAGAGCTCCACTCCTGGCCATGTGCGCCGAGGATGCCTCAAGCGAAAACCACCTTTTGAAAAGAATGCGCCTTCTATCCGTGCAGCTGTACCATATGTTCAGGCCTCCAGCCTTAGAGTTTAAAGCTTGCCCCCCTTGCCCCAACAAAAACCTCCACAGGTCTACGCCGTGGCGGGGAGAGGGGCGTAGACGGAGCCTTTGAGGGCTACGCAGAGGGACAATGGGAGATGACGGGAGACAACGTGAACCAAAGGGGGCCAACGGCAGACAATGGGAGCCAACGGGAGACAACAGGAGACGACGGAAGACAAGGGTGGGCAATGGGAGGCCACAGCAGACGACGGGAGATAATGGAAGACAGCGGGAGACAACGGAAAACAACCGGCGACCACAGCAGTCAACGCAAATCAACGGGAGAATTGGAGCCAACAGGAGACAAGGGGAGACAACCCGAGACAACGGGGGTCAGCCAGAGCCAACGGGAAACAGCGGGGCCCAACGGGCAACAGCGGGCGCCAACAGGAGACAACGGGAGCCATCGGGAGCCAACGGGAGACAACGGAAAACAACGGGCTACAAGTGGAAACGACAGGGGACAACGAGAGACGGCTCGAGACCACCGCAGACCACGGGATACAATTGGCCAACAATTTGGAGACAACGGGAGGCAACGGCACTCCACCGATCCCAGACCAGGGTCATCCCGCATCCAGTTTTTAGTGAACGGCTCCAAGATCGGCGTCACCCCAACATACTTATTACTATATGTGCGTCGCCCCCTCCGGGGGCGATGCGCGCACCGAGACATCTTATAGTATATGTGTCGCGGCGGGCGCTTTCTGGCAACACCGCTCGGGAAAGGATATACTACAAGATGGGTATCCTAGATGCTCGGGTCGGACGCGCGTCTCCAAGGAGATCAGGATAAAAGGAGTCTCAATCGAACGTCCCACTTTGAAAAGGGACCGCCGACCACAACCCCGGGCCTGTGGCAAGTTCGGAAAACGAATGTTCGCGGCGCTGAGATGGGAGTCCAACATTGAAAAGGAGCTGCCCTCCGTCATTCAATCTCCTGTGAACGCTTAAAACGAATGGGCGCGGCGCTCAAGCGGGAGCCACGTTTTGAAAAGGAGCCGCCCACAATCTTTATAACGACTACAAGTTTTTAAGGAGAGTGAGTGCGGCGCTACGGCGAGCGTTCCATGTTGAAGACGACCGTACTCCATTCCTGCAGCTGCCACAAACTAGAAAAAGAACTCGCGCGGCGCTAAGACAAGAACCGCGTTTTGACCCCCTTCTCAATCCTTGAAACTGCCGCCAACTGTTATGACGAATCTGCGCTGAGCTCTGGTGAGAGCCACATTTTGAAAAAACGGCCAGCCCTCAACGTCTACGCGGTTGCAAATTTCTATCGTCAGGGTCATCAGTGGAGACTAAGGCTCAGGCGAAATGCCTGGCCTGCCCTACGAACACGCCTGGGGGGTGCGTCAGGCAGGAGGGATGCACAAGGAGGAGGAGGACCAGTGTCAACCAAAGACCCATCATCGATGTTGCAATGAAACTTCCCTCCAAGTTCCCTCTTCACAGGTCCCTACCAGGGTTCGTTCTCACTTGGGGAGGAGTCCCGTTGGAATACAGCCGCTTGGAAATCTTGAGCCGTGCCAGAGCACCGTTCCTGGGACGTCGACGCCACGAATCAACATCACTTCTGCGTCCTGACAATCCTGAGTCGCGCCAGAGAACATCAACACCGCGAATCAACGTAATTGTTGCGCCCTGATCGTCCCACATCGTACCAAAACGCAGTTCTGCGACGTCAGCCAAAAGAAGTGTTGAATGCGTTGTACAATCCGAGCAAGAATGTGCGCGGCGCTAAGGCGAGAGCCACATTTTGAAAACGGTTTTGCCCTTTCTTGAAGCTCGTGCAAACTTATAAGAACGAATGCGCGCGGCGCTAAGGCGGCAACCACATGCTGAAAACCACCCGCCCTCCATCCGTGAAGCTCTTTCTAACGTTCAAGATTAGTATGCGCGGCGCAAAGACGAGAGCCATAGTTTGAAAACGGCCCGCCCTCCATCCGTGAAACTTCTGCAATTCTTCAGTTCAGGGGTCATGACTTGTGAGGAAGTCTCCAGCGAAACGCCTGGATCGCCCTACCGACACGTTTCGGGGTGCGACATGGAGGCGTTACTTCTAAGGAAAAGGTTTAGGGAAAAACAGACGGAGGAGGAGGAGGAGGAGGTGGAGAGGGCGGGGAGGGGCAAGCGAGGTGCGCTCACGTCATATCTGACGTTATACCCCACCCTCCCTTCCATCCCTCACCATGGCGTAAATATCCTCTCTATTCGCACAGTCGGATGTCGAGCAGGGCAATGATCGCGAGAGGGTGCGCGATGCACGGTAGAGCACGGCATGGCATGGCGTAGAAAAGCACGGCAGGGCGTAGCATGCCATAGCATGGCGTGGCATTGCGCAGTGAAGCATTGCATCACAAAGCATTGCAACGCAAAGCATGGCATCGCACAGCGGCGCAGAACACAGCATAGCACAGCATGTCATGGCATGGCGCCGGGTTCCTTGGAGGGCAAGTGGACCGTCTTCGAGAGGTCTGGGCCGGTCTGGAGTTGTGGCTCCATATCTAGCTCCTTAGGCTCCCCGAAAAGCTCCTCACAAGGCGAGGTTTATGGAGAGCACCCGCTGGCTCTGCTTTCAACGTTGCCTTCTCAAAGCAGAAACGGGGCTCCTGCTTGATACTTCCTGAAAACGACGACGCCCCAAAGTGGGAGGGGACTACTGCGGCCCAAACACTCAACGAATCGACACCGAGTGTGTAATCACTTCTGATGTTTTTTGTCGGGGGGCGCATTTTCTAGATTTTGAAGCCTATTCGAAAGGACCGAAAACGCCTGACACGCAGCGGGAGCACGATTTGAAACAACCAGGGACGCAGAAATGGGGTCAGCGTTTCAGCCGGAGCAACATCGAAGAAACTTAAACGAAAACCCATTTCCCGGGAATCTTGTGTGTAGAAAACAATACGCGGGGGGCCAGACATCTTCCGGGCATCATCAGGGGAGAGAGGAGAGTAGTATTCATATTGTGTAATTGTGGAGGTTGGAGGGGGAGGAGGAGGGGGAGGAGGAGGAGGAGAAGGAGGAGGGAGGAGGAGGAGGAGGAAAGAGAGAGGGGGAGGACGGGGGAGGATGGGGGAGGACGGAGTAGGATGGGCAAGGAGGAGGAGGAGGCGGAAAAGGAGGACGAGGAGGAGGACGAGAGGGTCACCAGAGACCCTACAAACCACCTCCAGCACACCTGATTGACCAAGCTAATCAGACGGCACAAAGCTACCGACCACACCCAAAAAACAACAGTGCAACAGCATCACCAAATACGACCTCGCCCACATTCACTGTACCACGATCAAACGGTCATCACCCCACCTATCCATACCGGTACGCCCACCACCACCCTCATTGAACATACCCATCAGTTACCCACCAGACGAGGACATCAACACCCAACAATGGATACAATATGCTTCATGGCGACAGCTGGCTCCACAGACGCTGGCAACGCGACACACTTACTTCCCGATTATCGCAGCGCAAGCAATCGCCACACCATGAAGCAGCAAGGCGGGGAGAACATCAAATCCACATTTTCAACCGACGCGTCATCTTCACCAACAAGGTTAGAGACCCCACATTCCAGGACTACGTCGCCAGGCATCGCACGTATCAGGCCCGCTACGAGACCTACCTAATCAGCCTACACGAAGACACGCCTGGATCACCCTTCAGGGAGCCGCCGCCCAAACATATGGAAATATTGCACAAGGCAGTGCCCGAACCCAAACCGACGCCCACCAACATGGACCAGTCTACGTAAACGAAATGGCGACCTGTCACGACAATCAGTACTGGGCAGCATACCTATACGACCATCTTCCGGGTTGTCAGGAGGTTCGGCGGGGAGGATTGATTGAGTGAGACGTTGGTTCCCCACTATCGATCTCACTATCGGTCTCGCTCGATCGATCATACTCGATCGATCTCACAATCGATCTCGCTCGATCTATTTCATTCGATCGATCTCACAATCGATCTGACTATTGATCTCACAATCGACCTCACTATCGATCTCACTATCGATCTCGCAATCGATCTCACATTCGGTCTCACGATCGATATCACTATCAATATCACAATCGATCCCGCAATCAACGTCAGCATCAACATCATCGTCATAAACGTCATCAACATCGTCACCATCATCATCGGGACACCATCATCATCACCACCTCATCACCCTCATCATCAATATCATCATCACCAGCATCATCATCGGGACACCACCATCGTCACCATCATCATCAACATCATCATCATCGGGACACCATCATCATCGGAACATCACCATCATCATCTCGTCATCATCATCATGAACAACATCATCAGCATCATCACCATCGGGACACCATCATCATCAGCATCATCATCAACATCATCATCATCATCGGGACAGCATCATCATCGTCACCATCATCATCATCATCATCATCATCATCGCCATCATCATCATCATCATCATCGGGACACCATCATCATCACCAACATCAGCATCACCATCACCGGGCCACCATCATCAAAATCATCATCATCACCTCATCCTCATCCTCATCATCAACATCATCATCATCGGGACAGCATCATCGTCATCCTCATCTCATCGTCATCACCATCGGGACACCATCATCATCATCGGGACACCATCATCATCATCATCATCATCATCATCATCATCATCATCTACATCATCATCATCATCATCCCATCGTCATCTCACCATCATCAACATCATCCGGATCATCATCAGCATCATCACCGGGACACCATCATCAGCATCAGCAACATCATCATCATCATCATCATCATCATCATCATCATCGGGGCACCATCATCGTCACCACCATCACCATCATCATCATCGTCAGCGTTATCATCGGGACACTATCATCATCACCACCATCACCATCATCATCATCAAGAACATCATCGACATCATCATCATCATCAGCATCATCATCATCATCATCATCATCAGGACACCGACGGGACACCGGCGGGACACCGGCGGGACACCGCGGGCCACCGGCCCCCGGAAAGGAATCATTTGGTCCGGCCGCGCCTCAGCCGGAGGCGGGACACCGGCGAGACACCGCGGGCCACCGGCCCCCGGAAAGGAATCATTTGGTGCGGCCGCGCCTCTGCCGGAGGAGACTTTCTTCTCGCCCGCCCACGCAGCTTCGCCTCGCCCGCACGCACGGCACGCACGAACACGAAACCGAAACCGATTTCCTGGTAGGGGGGCTCTCCGTTCCGCTTCGATCTCACCCCCCACCTCCGACTACAAAGTACCGCGACATCCACGACCAGTACCTCATCCTGTCCACTTACCGCAGATGGACCTCATCTGATCATGGTAGATTACAGGCGCGCTCACTTGCAGTGAGCTCCACCATAGCCCACTACTGATATGCAGTATACGTAGCACCCCGCTGATGCGGATGAGAGTGAGGGGGCGGTAGGGGCGTCGGACTCTGGAGAAGCCCGCCGCAGGCGCCAAAGTTTCACACATTATACAACGAGCCCGCCCGAGGCGCCGATTTTCTCTTCAAACCAATGTGGATCGGTCGCGGGTGGGTCGCGGATGGGTCGTTTGGTCGGTCGCGGGTGGGTCGCGTATGGGTCGCGGGGTGGGTCGCGGGTGGGTCGCGTGTGGGTCGCGGGGGGTCGTTCGCGGGTTTGTCGCGATGTCGGTCGCGGGTGGGTCGCGGGGTGCATCGCGGGTGGGTCGCGGGTTGGGTCGCGGGTGGGTCGTGGGGTGGGTCGCGGGGTGTGTCGCGGGGTGGGTCGCGGGTTGGGTCGCGGGGTGGGTCGTGGGTGGGTTGCGGGGGAGACGACGGCAACAAACAATAACAACAACAACAACAACAACAACAAAAACAACAAAAACAACCAACAGCAACAACCAACAGCAACAGCAACAGCAACAACAACAGCAGCAGCAACAGCAACAGCAACAACAACAATACCACCAACAACGCAACAATCATAATCCTCACCACGGGTTCTCACTTCGGCCACGCACCCAGGGACAGTGAATGACCGCTCGGCCTCCTCACTCTGACCTCTCATCCCTGTCCTTCGCGGCTCGACCGACACGCTGGCAGCACTCTCTCCCACGCAGGTCCGGGGTTATCCTACAACACCCTGGGTCGCAGCCCTGGGATTGCACAGTGCTTTTCGGTTCGGAGGGTTGGGGGTCAGCCCCAAAACCCTATCGCAGCATGCAGCGCAAAGCGTGCACATTCCGTCACTGTGCGTCTCCTCCCACAGTTACCTTTTGCACGGAGGAGACTCCTAGCACTAAGGTTTGGGGTCCTCCCACAAAGCCCCGCAGCGCACCTCGAAGTCTGCAAGATACTGTTTTGGGCCACGTCTACCACTGCTCAGATTTCTGCTGAGGTTCTTGTTGTCAAGGTTTCTACTTCTCCTAACAGCGGTGAGACACGAACAGCCGACTTTGAGGGACGCCCAAGATGCTCCCTCCATTGGCTCCAAACCAAAAGGCGCACAGGTACTAACGACGGATTGCAGGATGCCCCAACAGCGACACTTTAAGGAGCACCGAAGGTCTCACCCTCCTTTTACAGCCGCGCACGGCACGGATCTAGCATCAGACAGTAGTGTTGAGCATAACTTTGGCAGTCTACAGACGCCACTTATTTAAAACTACCCACCTCTTTGTTGCCAGACACTCAGCCAATGCATACTCTCATACTTTTCCGACCCACTCGTGTACGTGAGCAATCTGCCGATGTAAGAGTATTGGCTGCACAGAACGCACTATACAGAAGCAGTTTGTACTTACCTCGACTTCGGGTTATTGTTTGTACCTTCCCCTCGGGTTTTTCATTATGGTACAGGCTGCTTCTACAAGGTGCTCCAGGCCCCGCGCAGAGAGTACAATCATACAGTGCCTTTGCAGAAGTACCTATCTTTTACAGTTGGAACGGCAGTACTACCTCAAGCCAGCCCCATCCAGACACAGGCCGGCCTAACTTTGCTGCCAACTTGCAGCATACAGTGATAGGACGGTAATAATCAGTATGAGCCACAGGCCAGCATTCGACCTCACAGGCCGCGTACCAGACCGCACGCAGTTGACTTTCTCTTGCTCCCACTCCGCGTACCTACCCCCGCACTCCTGACATGACTACGGTGACGGCGGCCCCTCCACCTAGGAACCGAAGAGCGGGCTTACTCCTGGCTAAAAGAGCGGGCCTACTGCTGGCAAAAAGGACCGCACAAAGTACAAAGCTTACTGCGACCATTCTTGTTTCCACGCTGCATGCCAAGCGGCGCACTGAGAACATAGGTGGATGGCATGGAGCAGGTGGAGGAATATTGTGGTTTTGCAGCAGTATCTATCTTGAATATTTGGTGCAGTTAACCTACCTGGGCCAGCCTTGTCTTGTCACAGGCCGGCCTAAGTCTGCTGCCATCTCGCTGCGCAGTCATAGGAATGGGCCGGCCTTAGACCTGGCAGGCCAGCCTACCAGACCGCGCGCAGTTGCCATTTCAGCGCGCACAGACTCTTTGTTTTCTGGCTCAGACATCTACGTGGGCAAGCTGAAGGAGAAGGCCTTCTCAGGAGGTGGCGGGACTTCTCAGAAACTCTCGCGCCCTCTGAGAGGTTTCTCGCGTCTTCGGGGAAGGCTGAGACAACTTCTCAGAAGGCTGGGGGACTTCCGAGCCTTCTGAGAAGGCCCGCCTCTTCTCACTTCCACCCCTCGCTCGCTGCCGACTCACCTGTCTCCAAGGCGCGGCCGAGCACCTGCTCTTCAGGCAGGGCTCTCTACGCAAGTTAAAACTGAAACGCAATGTGTGAGGGTGCCATCGCGGAGGGCCTGTGCCATCCCCATGTTCTGAACATTTGCGAGAATTCCACGGATTGAAAGCGGGTCGCTTTTAAACTGCGGTTCTCACTTTAGCGCCGCGCGCATTCTTTGCAAAAATCTGCAAGAAATTCACGGGTTGAAAGCGGCTCGGTTTCAACATGTGGCTCTCGCTTTAGCGCCGGTTACATTCGTTTTAAAATATGAAAGAGTTTAACGGATTGAGGGCGGTTCGTTTACAAACTGTGGCTCCTGCTTTAGCGCCAGGTACATCCGAATTGTAGGAGTTCCACGGGTTCCCATGGTCAACGTACCAGGAAACGTGTCACGAGCATCCTCCACCTCCGAGGACGGGGGGTGAGGCTCAATCGAGGGAGTGGGGACATCCTTCTCCTCCAAGCCAGCAGCTTCGGCAGGGGCTGTATCTGCACCACCGCCTGTGGGTTGCACGAGCCTATCCTTAGGAGTGCCAAACCACTCACAGATAGAATACACGTTCACGGAAACATCGCGACGCCTGGGGTTCGGGTGGATGCCTCGGCAGAGGTCCCGCCATGAATACTCGGCGTACCTGGGGCAAAAGCAGCACCACGAGTGTGACGAGCACGACCGCTACCAGTAGCGCCACGACGCCTGGCACTTTTACGAGTAGTACGAACGAGAGCAGCACCACGAGTGTGACGGGCACGACCGAAACGGGATCCATTGCGACCCGAGGTGCCTCCAACGCAGACTCGCGTCCTCCATTCTGGCGTGGAGCAGGAACGAACCCATGCCCAGGCAGCAGCATGAGGCACCGACCGAGAGGCACATGTGGGCCGCATGGAGACAGGCGCGCAGCTTCGCGGACAGAAACTGCCCTGGGGCACCGCTTGCCGAACACCTTTTTCCCAGGAGACATAGTACGAACCATGCTGCAGCAGCAGCTTGCTGACCTCGGGCCGCCGCTCCCCTACCTAGACTCGCCTGAAGACCCAGGGACGCTGCGCCGCGCACAGGTACTAACGACGGATTGCAGGATGCCCCAACAGCGACACTTTAAGGAGCACCGAAGGTCTCACCCTCCTTTTACAGCCGCGCACGGCACGGATCTAGCATCAGACAGTAGTGTTGAGCATAACTTTGGCAGTCTACAGACGCCACTTATTTAAAACTACCCACCTCTTTGTTGCCAGACACTCAGCCAATGCATACTCTCATACTTTTCCGACCCACTCGTGTACGTGAGCAATTTGCCGATGTAAGAGTATTGGCTGCACAGAACGCACTATACAGAAGCAGTTTGTACTTACCTCGACTTCGGGTTATTGTTTGTACCTTCCCCTCGGGTTTTTCATTATGGTACAGGCTGCTTCTACAAGGTGCTCCAGGCCCCGCGCAGAGAGTACAATCATACAGTGCCTTTGCAGAAGTACCTATCTTTTACAGTTGGAACGGCAGTACTACCTCAAGCCAGCCCCATCCAGACACAGGCCGGCCTAACTTTGCTGCCAACTTGCAGCATACAGTGATAGGACGGTAATAATCAGTATGAGCCACAGGCCAGCATTCGACCTCACAGGCCGCGTACCAGACCGCACGCAGTTGACTTTCTCTTGCTCCCACTCCGCGTACCTACCCCCGCACTCCTGACATGACTACGGTGACGGCGGCCCCTCCACCTAGGAACCGAAGAGCGGGCTTACTCCTGGCTAAAAGAGCGGGCCTACTGCTGGCAAAAAGGACCGCACAAAGTACAAAGCTTACTGCGACCATTCTTGTTTCCACGCTGCATGCCAAGCGGCGCACTGAGAACATAGGTGGATGGCATGGAGCAGGTGGAGGAATATTGTGGTTTTGCAGCAGTATCTATCGTGAATATTTGGTGCAGTTAACCTACCTGGGCCAGCCTTGTCTTGTCACAGGCCGGCCTAAGTCTGCTGCCATCTCGCTGCGCAGTCATAGGAATGGGCCGGCCTTAGACCTGGCAGGCCAGCCTACCAGACCGCGCGCAGTTGCCATTTCAGCGCGCACAGACTCTTTGTTTTCTGGCTCAGACATCTACGTGGGCAAGCTGCCCAGGTAAACGTTTTGGCTGCACACAACGTAGTCGACAGAAGCAGCTTGCACCTACTTCGGTTCATGGTTGCTCTTATTACCTTACTCTCTGGCTATATCCTTGCTTTCCGATGCGGCACTACCGTTCTAGTAATTCTCAAGGGTCTCTATCACCTACAGGGGGTACTGCGGCGCCCGCCAGGCCAATTTTTTTTGGCGCCGAGTCGTCCGACTGCACGCTTGCATTTTTTTACATAGTGCGCAAACGCCACAGCGGTCGCGCTCAAGTCGGTCTATCTCACAAGGAGGAGAGGGACGCCGATGGAAATCGTGCGCGCATCCTACCCGTGCATCAGGAATGCGGGGGAGGAGATGCTCAACAGAGCGCTCGCGGATCCCAGCCCCTCAAACACTTGCCTCGTTTGCTTCGCCAGATGGGGGGACCTTTCGCCTCTACCACCACGCGGCCCCTTTCAAAGGGGGGAAGGGTCATGCGTCGCATCCGTAGGGATCCCGCTCCGCCACGGGTGGGCGGTCTCGTTCTGCGGCTGGGGTGGCGCCTCGCTGCGAGATGGGGCACTGCCACGAGCAGGCGCGGAGCTCGCGCGGGGGTCGCGCTTTGTGCATTGCAATGATCTGGAGAGTCGCTCCGCGACTTGTGAGGGTCTCGCTCCGCGGCTGTGCTGGCGCCTTGCCCCGCGACTCTGCGCCGTTCGCGCGGGGAGGCCGCCGGGCAGTTGAGACCCCAGGAGGGCCCAGTCTGAGACCCTAAGGAGAAGGAATCCCAAGTTTGGGGAACCGTCGGGCAGTTTAGCTAGGGAGGCGCTGGAGCCTTTAGTCTCGATGTGAGGTGTGCAGCGCCCTTCAGGCCGCCGCCCAGGGCCGCTCCGAGCTGATGATGATGGTGGTGATGATGATAATGATGATGGTGATGCTGTTGATGATGCTGCTGATGTGATGTTGATGGGTATGATGATGTGGGTATGATGATGTGGGTTGACGGTGTTGATGCTGATTCTGATGATGGTGATGATGTGGGTAAGGTGATGATGATGAGGATGAGGATGAGGATGAGGATGATGATGATGTTGTTGATGATGCTGCTGATGATGTTGATGGTGCCATCTGTGCCACGCGCGGGCAGGAGGAGGCGCAGCCTGCCTCCCTGCGTCGCCTGGAGGCGGGCGAGCTTGACCTCGACCTCGACCGCCCCCCTCGCCCGTCCCGCGCCACGCGGAACGCTCCGACCAACGGTCGCTCGCGCCCAGCGCTGGTGGCGCGGAGGAGGAGGAGGAAAGGAGGAAAGGGAGGAGGAGGAGGAAAGGGAGGAGGAGGAAAGGGAGGAGGAGGAGGAGGAGGAGGAGGAAAGGGAGGAGGAAAGGGAGGAGGAAGAGGCGGAGGAGGACCAGTGCAAACCCAAGCCTCATCAACGATATTGCGATCAACCCTCACTCCAAGTTTCCTCTTCAAAGGCCCCTACTACAAGGATTCATTTCCACTGGGAGAAGTGGCCCGTTGGAAGACAGCCGTTTGAAAATGTTGAATTGTGCCATGACGCAATTTGGGGGGACTTCAACACCGCGAATCACTCTTACTGTTGCGTGTTGACGTTCCTCGAATAGAGCCAGAAACTAATCCTGGGACTTCAACACCGCGAATCAACATAATTGTCGCGCCCTGACAGTCCGACATCGTGCCAAAACATTCTTGGGGGGACGGTAACCATGATAAGCATTGAAAGTGTTGTAGACTCTTCAGAAGAATGTGCCCGTCGCTCGGGCAAAAGCCACATTTTAAAAAGGAGACGCCCTCCATCCATGAAGATCTCGCAAATCTTTAGGACGATTGCGCGCGGTGCAGAGGCGACAGCCACATTGTGAAAGCGACTCGCCCTCCACCCGTGAAATTCTGCAATGCCTTTCGAATGTGCGCGGCGCAAAGGCGAGAGCCACATTTTGAAAGCCGCCCGCCCTCCATCCGTGAAGTTTTTACAACTGTTTTGACGAATGTGCGCGGCGCAGGGGCGAGAGCCAAAGGTTGAAAGCGGCCCGCCCTTCATCCGTGAAGTTGTTGTGAATCCTCAGCTGGAGGATCAAGTACGGCGAGGAAGTCTCGGGCGAATGTGCGCGGCGCAGGGGCGAGAGCCAAAGGTTGAAAGCGGCCCGCCCTTCATCCGTGAAGTTGTTGTGAATCCTCAGCTGGAGGATCCAGTACGGTGAGGAAGTCTCGGGCGAATCGCCGGGCCCGCCCTGCCGACACGCCCTGGGGCGTGACAGGCAGGAGTTCATAGCAAGGGGAAATAATCGAGGAGGAGGAGGAGGTGGAGGAGAAAGATAAGACGAAGAAGGAGGAGGAGGAGGAGGACCAGTGCAAACCCAAGACGCATCAACGATGTTGCAATCAGCCTTCCCTCCCAGTTCCGCATGTGAGGGGCGCTACGGCGAGAGCCACATCTTAAAAGGAGCTGCCGTCCATCCGTGAAGCCCTCGCAATTCACCGCAAATATGCGCGGCTCGAGGGCAAGCGCCACATTTTGAAAACCACCTGCCCACCATCCGTGAAACTCCTGCAGCTGTTTCCTACGAGCGTGCGCGGCTCTAGGGCTGGAGCCACATGTTGAAAACCACCCGCCCCCTATCAGTGAATCTCTTGCATGTCTTAAAACAGATGTGCGCGGCGCTGGGGCGAGAGCCTCATTTTGAAAACCGCCCGCCCTCCATCCGTGAAGCCGATGTCAACTCTTAGGCTTCAGGATCCTAAGTGGCAAGGAAGTCTCAGGCGAAACGCTCGGCCCGCCCTTCCGACCCTCCTCGGGGTGCGACAGGAGGAGTTATTCAGAAGGGAAAGGAATGGAGGAGGAGGAGGAGGAGGAGGAGGAGGTGGAGGAGGAGGAGGAGGAGCAGCAGCAGGAGCAAGAGCAGGAGCAAGAGAAGGAGAAGCAGGAGGAGGAGGAGGAGGAGGAGAAGCAGCAGGAGGAGGAGCAGGAGCAGGAGCAGGAGCAAGAGGAACAGGAGAAGCAGGAGGAGCAGGAGGAGCAGGAGGAGGAGGAAGAGGAGGAGGAGCAGGAGGAGGAGCAGGGAGGAGGAGGAGCAGGAGAGGAGGAGGAGGAGAGGAGGAGGAGAGGAGGAGGAGTAGGAGAGGAGAAGCAGGAGGAGGAGCAGGAGGAGGACGAGGAGGAGGAGGAGGAGGAGGAGGAGAAGCAGCAGGAGGAGGAGGAGCAGGAGCAGGAGGACGAGCAGGAGCAAGAGGAGCAGGAGAAGCAGGAGTAGCAGGAGGAGGGGCAGAGGGAGGAGGGAGGAGGAGGAGGGAGAGGGAGGAGGAGAGGAGGAGGGAGGAGGAGGAGGAGGAGGAGGAGGAGGAGGAGGAGGAGGAGGAGGAGGAGGAGGAGGAGGAGGGGGAGGAGGGGGAGCAGGAGGAGGAGCGCCGCCCTCCAGGCGCTGCCCGCGCCGCACCCCCCATCGACCCCGCCCCCGCCCGGGCTCCTGCCCGCCGGCAGCCGCCAGCCCGACGCCGCCCTCTCTGGCGCCGCGTGGTCGAAGCCCCCCCCGAGGAGCTCGGGGTTCGCGTAGAGGGAGGGTCGTCCCAAGCTGAACTCTCCACCCCACCTCCGCCCCTGCCCCACTTTTACGCCCCCCCGGAGGATGCCCCCGCCGCCCTCGGGGCCGCCGCCGAACGAGTTCTGCAAGGCGGCCGCGCCCGCCGCCCCGCCGCCCTTCGCGCCGCCCGGCGCCCCGCCGGACCTGGCCGCGTCGCAGGAGCCGGGGCGCTCGGAGGCGACGACAGGGGCGAATGGGCCAGGGGCGGGCAGTGCGCGTATCCCTCGGGGGGCCTCGCTGAAGGCGCGGACCATCGGCGCACTTGGATACCTGTATTCCTATCCCCTGGGCTATTCGCCCCCACTGCCGCCCCTGGGGCGCGCGGGGCGCAGCGGACCTCGGGCGCCTGCGGGTGGCAGCAGTCCGCCGGCGCTGGGAGCCCACCCCCGCTCCCATCGCCTGGGGCGTTTCGCATTGGGGAGGCGGCGATAGTTTTGGGGGGGGGGGCATTGCGGGTTGCAGGAAAGGGGCCCTGAGACGGGGCCCCCTCGGGCCCCGCAGGTGCACGAAAGGTGCACCTTTCTGAGTTCGCCTCTGTTGCCCCACCCCATCGAGCAACGCCCCATCCCTGGGCGGCGCCTTCGGCGCCTCTCTCGGCGCGCCCGGCGCGCCTGGGAGGGGAGGGCGTACGAGCGCTGGCGGAGAGCGGCTGGTCGCGGACACCCCAAGCTTGTGTTTCCGGGTGTTTTCCCGCCCTCCCGAGGGCGAGTTGGCGGACGGCGTTGCCGGCCTCGCCGGGCTCCCGACGATGGCTGCGGAGGACCTCCCTCCTTCCCGAGGGCTCGACGAGCGCACGCTGAACGAGCAGCAGACCAGCATCGTGAAGGAGCTCTCCTACGGGTGCCGCCTGCACGATCCGGCGCGCGACCGCTTCGCATCCAGGGAGCACGCTCGGAACACGTGCCTCGTGAACGTCTCGCGACTAAAGTTCTGCCACAGCACGATCAGCCCCACCTTCATGCACGGAGACCACCGGGGGAGGCCGGTGCTCTCGCTGCTGCGAGAGCTGCACTCTGGTCAGGCCGACCCTCGGCAGCTTCCGGCGCTGGTGGTGATGCAGACCAGCAAGGGTCTGGAGGTGTCGGGGGCGGCAAAGAGGGGGGTGATGACTAAAGGGGGTGGATATCATGGCGGGGGCCATGATACTTCCCCAGATATCATGGCGCCTCTTCTTATTTCAATACGTCCCAGGTCTCCCTTTGGGCCGCGCACATGCCGCCGGCCATGACTTGCGCCCCCCCCCCCCTCTTGGACGCCCCCCTCTTGGCCGCCCCCCAAGGTGGTCTGTGGCAACCGCCGCCTGTACTGCCTGAAGCGCTACGCCGCGGAGGCGAGCAAGAGCGTCGATGCATGGTGCATGGTGTACGATTGGAAGGCACAGGACACGCCTCGCCCCCTCCTCATGAAGTACATCTTGGCGTCCACCACCCAGGACGGCGGCAGTATCACTTTGCGCTCGCAGTGAGCCGCACCTGCCTGCCCACTGCCCCCGAGTGCAGCTTGCTGGGCTCGCTCGGAGACGTCGCGCGTCGATCCCAGTTCACTGCTCCTCTCCCTCCTGCTGCTCGTCGTCCCTCTCCTCTCCCTTCCCCTCCCCTCCACAGCTACTGTTTCTCTCCTCCCCTGAAGTTGTCTGGAAGATCTCCCGCCCCCTCCGCTGGCTATGTCCATAACTGGTGTTTGGTGTGTTCCCACAGCTTGCGTCGTTCGCGCGTGGGACACAGCGGGCGCGTGGGAATCCCCTTCCTGCGGTGTCGAAGAATTACTGACTTCGGAGATGAGGAAACGCACTTTCGCAAGTTTTCAGACTCAGAAAATTAATGTTTCTGTGGGTTCCCTGGAGTGGGAATTATGTTTTTCGGCAGTTTTCCTGGAGTAAAACATAGGTTTACGATCTTTTGTCGGACGCGAAAACTATGTTTTATCATTTTTCCTGAACGAGAAAGTGTGTTTCCGGTGATGCACTAACATCCGCTAGCATTGTCCAAGGCACGGGCCATCGTCTCTTTGGATCGCCCAACCTGGCCAGGCAGGCAGGTGGCGCACGCTTGCGCTCTCGTGACGGTGATGGAACCGCACATCAACAGTGACCTGCCTCCTCCACTTGCTTGTCCTCCTACTCATGGTCTTCCTCCTTCCTCCTCGTTAGGACAGTTTCGTTATCTTCGAGGGGCCTATCGAGCCGCGCCCGAAGTCTGAGCCGTTTGATTGGGGTTTTCCATGCTAGCCGCGCCTTTTGGGCCGCCATCCCGAACCAGACGGCTCGTCGTCATGATCGTTCTGGCGGCCCGCCCCCGCCGAGCTTGACGCCGCCGTCGGTCAGCTTTCTCCTCCTCTTCCCTTTTTCCTTTTCGTAGCTTCCTTTCTTCCTCCTCCTCCTCCCCTTCCTCCTCTTCCTCCTCCTCCGCCTCCTCCCCGGTTTCCTCCTCCTCCTCCTCCGTTTCTTGTTTCTTCTCCTCCTCCTCCTTTTCTTCCTCCTCCTCCCCCCCCTCCTCCTCTCCCTCGTCCTCCTCTTCTCCCTCGTCGTCGCCCTTCTCCTCCTCGCCCTCCTCCTCCTCCATCCTTGCAAGGGCCCGTTGGAGCGTGAGCGTCTGTTTCGGCTTGGCGTCTCCGTGCCCGGGAATGGTGTTGGCGAATCAAATTGACGAATCCTATTTTGAGGCCCCCCCAGGCCCCCAGGCCCCCAGCCTCGGACCGTGCTAGTGCGACTCGTAGTAGACTCTAAAGATTGTCCGCCAGCGGCAAGGCTCTTGCAGCGCTTCCAACAATGAGTAAACGCATTCTGCCATAGTTTCGGGATTAACGCATTGTTCTGCGGCGCGCGCCGCGCCCGAGGCGAACCCGAACTCCACAGAGGAGAAGAGCGACGGGAGGAGGAGGAATCCACATAATAATAAGATAAGGTCCTCCTCCTCATCCTCGCCCTTCCTTCTCCTCAACCTCCGCCTCCTCTTCCTTGCCGTGCTCGTCTGCCAGGCCCTCTCCTCGCCCTCCTCCTCCTCTACCCCCCTGCCCCCGCCCCACCTCGCATCGCGCTCCCCAGAGATGAGACTGGGTTCGGAGGGGCGGGGCGCGGCCGGCGCCCGAAGATTCGGGGGGCTCGCGTCGGCACGTCGGCGTCGCCCCGCAAATGCCCCCTCCTGTCACCCTCAGGCTTCCCCTCTCTTCTCTTATTGACTCTTAGTCCTCATACGTACCTGCCTTGCCGTCCTCCTCCTCCTGGTCCCCCTCAGCCTCCTCCTCCCTCCTCCGTTCTTCCTCCTCCTCCTCCTCCTCTTCCTCTTGCTCCTCCTCCTCCTCCTCCTCTTCATCTTGCCCCTCCTCTTGCTCCTCCTCGACTCCTCGCCCTCCTCCTTCCCTTTTCGCCGCCGCTGCTGCCCGCCGCCCCCGCAGTTGCGGCTCGCAGTTCACTTGCCGGCCCGGGCGGCCGGGCCAGCACGGCCCAGCACGGCCCAGCTCAGTTCAGCTCGGGCCCGCCGATGTCTCGGCGATGGCCGCTGGCCTTGGGCGCCGCGGGCAGGACGGCGCGGCGGCAATTTCCCCGGGCCCCCCCCCCTAGAGAGAGGGAGACAGAGAGAGAGAGTGAGAGAGAGAGAGGGAGAGAGAGAGAGAGAGAGAGTGTGAGAGAGAGAGAGTGAGTCCGAATGAGATAACAAAACATATAGATAGAGAATACGAAGGTGAGAGAGCGAGACAGAAAGAGAGAGATAGAAAGAAAGAGAGAGAGAGAGAGAGAGAGAGAGAGACAGAGAGAGGATAACCTTTACAAACAAAAGACAACAAACATAACACATGTCATGATATGCGACAGAGGGGGGAATAATGAGATAGAGAGAGAAAGAGAAAGATAAGGAGAAAGAGAGAGAAGGCAACTGAGAGAACGAGAAAGAGAGATGGAGAGAGAAATATAGATAGAGAGAGAGAGATAACATAATATAAAAGAGAAAGTGAAAGAGAGAGAGAGAGAGAGAGAGAGAGAGATAGAGAGAGAAAAAAACATATGGAGAGAGAGAGAGAGAGAGAGAGAGAGAGAGAGAGAGAGAGAAAGAGAGAGAGAGAGAAAAAAAAGGAGATACTCGGGCGTGGGAGCGTGGGAGGGCGAGAAGAGCCCCGAACCCCTTCCCATCCACGCCCGCCCATCCCTGGGGACCTCCTGGTCGCGGGGGAAGGGGGGCCCCGGGGTCCCGGGGGAGTTCGTTGCCGCGCCCCCAGAAGCGAGCAGCATCCTTTGGCGCTGACGATCGGGCGCCGCCGCCACGACTGGTCGACCCGCTGGAGTTTCGCCGGTTGGAGCTGGCGATCTCTCGGGCGGGGGGTTGTGCGGTCCGTGGCAGACGTCTGGACCAGGATGCTCTGTGCGATTTGGTGGAGCTGTTCGCCCCCGGCAACGTTCCAGCGCAGCGGTGCCGCAAGAGCGTTCAGACTCTCCTACGGAGGAATCCTCTCTACAGGCAGCGCGTTTCTCTGAGCGACGGAGTGGAGGTATTCCACGCTGACGTCATCCCAGCGCTGCTCCAGCAGGTGTGCGGCATCACTGTGCCCCTGGACTCGTGGGCGGGCCTCGTTGCTGGACTCGGCGAGGTGGCGACCCGTTCGTCACCGCCGCTGCCGCCCCAGGCCCTCCCGATTGCCGATGGCGCAGAGTCCGGCGTCCAGACAGAGGCGCGCGCCATCGTGCCAGCCGTCGATCAGCCTGATCGGCCCGATGATCAGCCTGCGGCTGCGGCGGTGGCAGAGAGACTTCTTCCGCCGGACCTTGCTCGAGAACATTACTCCCGGCTTGCCCACGAACAACTTGTGGGATTGGTGCTCCAGCGGGATGATGTCATTCGCGCGCTGAGGAGAGAGTTGAGAACTGAAGTGAGGAGGACGAGGAGCAAGTCTGACCAGTTACAAGTATCTAGGGCAGCGCCTCCAGTTGACGACAACACAGTCTTCGACCTTTCGACGCGACTGAATGGGAAAGGGGTTCGACTTACCGACCAGGGTTCCCTTGCCCTCGCACTGCGGACAGTTGTGTCCGGCGCTGCTGCGAACAGAGTTGGGTTGGGCTTACTGCGCGACGTCAGCCACCAGACTGTCTGCAGACATGTTATACTATTGGATGCTTGCCTGAAGCAGTTGGTGCGAGAACGGAATCTCATATGCCGCCATGGCCTCTTGAAGGCTGCGCAATGCGCGCGAGCTGCCAATCGCACGTGCCACCAAATATCCGCGTGCGCTTTCAGCAGCGACGCGACCAACAGTGCAGTGTGGTCCCGGTCGAAGTTACATACAACAGAAGTGGTGTCAATGTATTTGCCTGATGCGGACAGGACTTCGATTCATTCTTGGGATACTTGTGCAATTGCATTTCGCACCCTGTGCGACATCCAGCGCGTCCTCGACGGGTCCACGGAGTCGACCTACGCAATGCTCCAGAAGCAAGTTTCCAGCCTGGGGGCACCTTTGTGGAGTGAGGATTGGCCTGTCAGCGCAGAGCCAGCTCATCTGGTTCACTTAGTCAACTATTCAAGCGAGTGGGAGACCGAGCTGAATCGGGCCAAGGCCGACATGCGGGTCCACGTTAGCATTTTTCTGTACACGTCTGATGGCGGGAGCGACCAAGCTAAGTTCAAACGTGTTATGGCAGCCGCATGCATGTCAAGCTTGTTTACGCTGTATATAGATTTCCCTTGCGTATTACACGCGGGGGCTTTGGTCTCGAAGGGCGCTCTCAGCATTGTCGACGAGTGGCTTTTGCACAACGGGTTGCCCTGGCGGTTCTTCTCCACCACGGCGAAGATCATATACGCCTGGCGCGACAAGATGCGCGACGTCTTCAAAAGTTGGTGCAGGCTCATTGGGCCCGAGTCCGCGTTGGAGCACGCGAAGACGCTGCCCCCGGTGCCTTTATCGGGGCGTTGGGGCAGCATGTCCGCCGCCCTCGACAGGTTGGTCCCGTGTCAGCCCGAGCTCGCCGCAGTGCTCAAGGACGCCTTCGATCCTCGCATGGAGGACGCGGGATGCGGGAAACTATAATATTTTTACCCTGCCCGCCCCCGCCCCTCCCCGGCCCCAGGAGCGAGGGCGGCTGGAAGGGGGGGAAGTCGGGGGGGAAGGGCGGCGAGGATGAGGATGCCCGAGGAGGAGGAGGAGAGTCGAGAGGAAGGTGAAGGAAGAGGCCTGAGGAGCTGAGGAGGGCGAGGAAAGGGGGGGGCGGGGGGGGCGAGACGGCGAGACGAAGACAACGACGACGATGACGACGACGACGACGACAACTGCGACGAGACGACGACGACGACGATGACGACGACGACGACGACGACGACCGACGACGGCGACAACGACGACGACGAGAAAAAGCGGAGGGCCCCGGCCGCCTTCAGGGCCTTCTTCAGGGCCTTCTTCCACGCCGCACATGCTCCTGGGTGTTTCGGCGCGCATCCCCTTTTCCTAGTCCCCTTGCTTCTGCTGCCTCTGTTGTGTTACCCCCTGCTCCTTTCCTCGGCACCCCCGTCTATCCCTCCTCATCTCGCCCGTCGTCCTCGACCAGTTCTGCTCTGCCTCGGCCCATGTGCCCCCCCTCCCCCCGCGGGCCCCCTCCCCCCCGCCAGCCCGCCAGCCCCCCGCTCTCCGCCCCCTCCCTCCTCTCCTCCCCCTCCTCCTGCCCCTCCTCCTCCAGCTTGAGTTCCCCGACGGTCTGTCAGCTCAACCGCCGCTGCCCGCCGCCGCCCCAGGCTATCGCGGACGCGGCTGGAGCTGGAGCTGCCGGAGAGCTGGCCCCCGCGCTCGCCGACCCGCGGCAGGAGTCCCAGATGGAATACAGCAGGCGGATGGGGAGGTTCAGGGCCGACGCGGTGGCAAGGGTCGGCGACCCCCTCTATGCAGCCATCGCCCAGATCTTCAGACTTGCCCACGGAGAGATGGACCACCACCATAATTTTATCCAGAAGGTCGTTCCACCGTGGGAAGCGGCCGCGCATGGGAACACGGCCGCGCAACTCATCAGCGGCAAGGCACAGGAAATCAACAGTCGATTTGGGCAGAATCTTGTTCGGGTTCGGTGGTCGGCGGTGCTGGTGACTGCGCCTCCGCAGCATCTCACTGAACTTACATTTTTACTTGTGCACCTCCACATGCATCTGAGCACGGCGTACGAGCGCAGGACGCGTCACTCCTTCCTCCGTCCCTCGTTCATCTCCCCTTCCATCCTGCTCTCCCCAGTTCTCATCCTTCCCTGGTCCTGTCCTTCCCTCCGCCTCCGCCTCCTCCTCCGCCTCCTCCTACTCTCCCCCCCGGCCCCCCCCTCCTCATTCATTCTCCTCTTCCTGGGGAAGAGTCTTCCTCGTCTGTTTCGTCCTCCCTCCTCCTCCTTATCCTCGTCTTCCCCCTCCCCCTCCTCCACCTCCTCCTCTCCTCCTCCTCCCCCCCATCCGCCCCTCCATCCATCCCCTTAGGGCCCTTGCCTACCCTCGCTGGCCCCGCCCCCTTCCCCCACCTCCCCGGCCCGCCCTCCTATTCCTCGCATCCTCGCCCCCCCCCATCAGGCCCCCCGGCCCCTCCCCCTCTTCCTTCCAGGATTACGCAACTGGTATGCAAGCTCCCATGCACTTTGGTTTTATTTGCTGCGACCCCCGCCAACAGTTTCTGCGAGAGGAGGCAGAGGTTGGCGAGGGAGATCCTGAGCGTTTCACGTCGACGACTTGATGTCAACACTCGTAAAGTTCTAACAGTGTATCTCGACGGAGTAGTGGGCGCAGCTGAGCGAGGAACCACCACCCCGGAGCTGTGGTCGTTCGCCCAAACCCTCCGGACTCAGCTCATCGCTGACGTTCAGAGGAACGAGGGTATCAACGGGTGCATCAAACATATTTGCGCTCGCAACCGGCACATCGGGTTACCTCTGTTAAGCGCCAGGCTCGGCGTCAGGTCTCAGCTGGGTATTGTTGGCGTTGGCAAGGCTGCCTTGAAGTTTTCCCACATTCGCAAGGAGGCCGCCGCTCTCCTCAAGTCAGCGGCGACGTGCTTGCCAGCGGCTCGCCAGCTTCGGGATGATTCGCAGCGATGGCAGACGCCGCCGCCGCACGGGCTGCCGTCGAAGCAGGTTCTTGACATTTGCACGGAGCTGGCAGACCCTGCTGAGCTGGCAGGAACGCCTGCGTGGAGATGGGCGACGGCTCAAACGCTTCTTCTTGGACGGCATGTCAGGGACGTGAACCCTCGCGTGTGCTTGTCTTTTGGCACTGGGAGGCTTTCGGTTGGCGACGCTGTCTACTTTGTCACAGATCGAAATTTTTCTGTCAGGTCAACTACTAAGTGGGTGATGGTCGACGGCGACGACCCTGAGGGGCCGCCGAAGGCGTGGTGCCAGGCGCGGCTCTTGGTCCCATTCGAGCACGCCGCCAGCATCGACATGTTCGCTAGCATATACACCAGTCGATTTACGGGCGGAGTCGGCGAGGGCCCCCTCCAGGTTCGCCGCCACGCTGTCCAGAGTATGTCACAGCAGCCCGACGGGAACTTCCATGCCACGATCGACATGAACCATGAGGAGATCATGACTCTAAGCAAGGAGGTCCCGAAGGTCGGGCTGCAGCGGAAGACCGCCCACGAGACCATCGAGGACTGGCTCGAGGGCTCGGGGCCCCCCGGTGCCCCTGGAGATGTCGGGCCAGGCGCGGACTCCGGAGTCGTGGGAGCTGAGCCGGGGGCTGGGCCGGCAGCTGCTGGCAGCGGAGGCGACGGGGAGCTAGACTCGCTAGACCTTGCCGACGACGACGCCGCGCTGGCAGAGGTCGGGCAGGCCATGTACGCGCACGCGCACGGGGGCATCGAGGAGACCGGGCTGGGCTTCGACGCATTGGCGCAGGCGGACGCCGAAGAGGCCGGCGAGGCGGCGGTGAGAGCGCACGAGGACGAGATCATCGCGAAGGCGCTGAAGGCAGAGGGCGAGGGCGGCGACGCGACGGGCGCCGTTGTCGACGACGACTTCGCTGACGGGGCGGACTTGTCCGCGGAGCAGAGGGATGAGCTTCTTGCAGGTGCTATGGCAGAGGAGGGAGGGCCAACAAATCTAGGCTCGAAGCGCTCCCCGGGGCCCCTCTTGGGCCCTTGGGGGCCGCGGATCGCGGGGTCATGTCTTGGCGCCCAGGCTGTCCAGGCCCCCCGGTGCCAGGCGGGCGGGCGGTGTTTGTGTGTTTTTTCCAGTTGGGCCCCAGGGCGGACGTCTCGGCGGGACCCGGGACAGGGGCGGGGCCCGATGGGGGGGCGCGTCGAGTCGAGCCTTGTTGTTGCCAGAGGATGGCGGCGGCGGCGCTGGCGACGTGGAGATTGACATCGACGTCGCCGTCCTGGAGAAGTGGCGGGCCGAGCTCGAGCTTAGTCTCGCAGCGATTGAAAGCGCATCAGAGGTTGAGGCGGCTCGCCTGCGAGCGGGCTCGAACCCCGGCGGCGGCGCCAAGCCGCCGTGCGATCTCTCGTTGGTGATGAGCGACCACGTTGTAGCAGATGATCCTGGTCAGCGGAAGATTGTTTACCTGGCTTGGACCCAGCCGTCGCAACTTGTTGGTCGCATCTGCGACGTCAGGGACAGGAGCGTGATCTGGTCCGTCACCCTGCATAAGAGCTCCGCGTGGCCGAGGGCCATCATGCTCCACCCTGCGGTAGGGGCCACGATGAACAAGGAGAAGTCGCATCGCCCCAGGGTGCCTGAGCCAGTGGATCGGCTACGGCAGTCGGCAGAGACAGTGCTGGCCTGCAGCCAAGATGGACCAGCTGAAGGGTTCGGCTGGGGCACGTCCACCATGCAGGCTGCGGTCTTCCTTTTTTCCTCCGCCACGCCCACCATTCCACCCGCCCCTCCTCCTTGGAGGGGTGGAGGGGTGGAGGAGTCGAGGAGGAGCAGGGGCTTCCAGGGTCGAAGAGGAGGAAAAAGGAGGGGCAGGAAGAGGAGGGGGAGCAGGAGGGGGGGAGCCTCCCTACCGACTCCCTACCCCGCTAGGCTATAGGTGGCGGAGAAGGAGGAGGAGGAGGAGGAGGAGGAGGAGGAGGAGGAGGAGGAGGAGGAGGAGGAGGGGGCCGCGGGTCGGGAGGAAGAGAGGGGAGGATGGAGGAGGAGGACGAGGAGCCTGAGGAGGAGGAGGAGGAGGAGGAGGAACCTGAGGAGAGGGAGGAGGAGAAGAAGATTAGGGGAGTCCCAAGGAGGGGGGGGGGGGAGGGGGGAGGGGGGAGGAGACGGAGGACGAGGAGTAGGAGAATTGGAAGGACAGGGGGGAGATTGGGGAGAGGGGGAGAGGGGGCGGAGGGGAGGAGGAGGAGGAGGAGGGGAAAGGAGGAAGAGGAAGATGAGGAGGAGGAGGAGGAGGACGACGACGCGAGGGGGGGGCTAGGGGGAGGGAGACCCCGGGATGAGAGGAGGAAGGGGGGGGAGGGGGAGGAGGAGGAGGAGGAGGAGAGGAGGAGGGGAGGAAGGAAGGGGAGGAGGAGGAGAGGAGGAGGGGAGGAGGAGGAGGAGGGAGGAGGAGGGGAGGAGGAGGAGGAGGAGGAGGATGAGGAGGAGGAGGAGGAGGGGGTAGGGGGAGGAGAAGGAGGAGGATGGAGGAGGAGGAGGAGGAGAGGAAGGAGGAGGAGGAGAGGAGGGAGGAGGATGGAGGAGGAGGGAGGAAGGAGGAGGAGGAGTAGGAGGAGGAGGAGGAGGATGGAGGATGGAAGGAGGAGGAGGAGGGGAGGGGAGAGGAGGAGGAGGAGGGAGGAGGAGGGAGGGAGGGGAGGAGGAAGGAGGAGGAGGAGGAGGAGGAGGAGGAGGGGGAGGAGGAGGAGGAAAAGGAGGAGGAGGAGGAAGAGGAGGAGAAGGAGGTTTCTGGGTTCAAACGGCGGGCCCCGCCTTTCCGGGCCACAACTGCGGGCCTCAATCGGGGGGGCGAGACGAGGAAGCAGGAGGGGGAGGGGAAGGCCATCCACCAGCGCAACCTCCTGCACAAAACCCAGCACACCCCCTTGGCACACCAGCACGACCCCCCAGCGTCACTTCCCGGCGCAGCTCCCCAGCACAACCCCTCAGCGCAACCCATCATCGCAACCTCCCAGCACAATTCCCCAGCACGACCCCTCAGCACAATCCCCCAGCACCCCCTAGCTCAGCACAGCTCCCCAACATGACCCCCCAACAATCCCCCAGCACAGCCCCCAGCATAATTCCCTGGCACAACCGCACAACACCCGGCACAACCCCCCAGCATAATCTTCCAACGCAGCTCCCAGCACAACCCCGTGACACAACCCCCAGCACAACCCTTCAGCATAGCTCAGCATAGCATTAGCATAACTCCCTGGCGCAATCCCCTAGCACAACCGCTCAGCACAATTTGCTCAGCACAACCCCTCATCACAACCCATCAGCCAAGCCCCCCCAGCACAATCCACCAGGAGAACCCGGAGAACCCCCAGCACAACCCCCCAGCACACCCCCCTCAGCACACACACACACACAGCACAACCCCCCAGCACAACCCCCCAGCACAACACAATCACCCAGCACAACCCCCCAGCACAACCACCAGCACAACCCCTTGGCACAAACCCCCAGCACTCAGCACAACCTCCAAGCACGACCTCCAAGGGGCTTGTGCTGGGAAGCTGGGGGCCTGTGCTGAGCTGGGGTTTGTGCTGAGGCGTTATGCCGGGGGGTTGTGCTGAGCTGAGCTGGGGGAGGGCCCGTGCGGAAGGGGGGTTGTGCTGCGTGGTCGTGCTGTGCGTGTGCTTGTGCTGACCTGACGGGCCCGACGGGTCACTTAAACTGTTGCTTGCGCGCCTGGTGCTCGCTGGTTTGGTTCCTCGTTTTGTCGGTGGCCCGCAGTGGCCCGCGGCCGTGCCGCCGTTCTTTCATGCGCTATGTTTTTTGTTTTCGCTCACACTTTGCTTGTAAACGAAAACGAAACGTAAACAGAAAACGCCGTTCAGGTTGGGCCCCGGGGAAAAGGCAGGGATAACGGGGGCAACTAGCGAGCAGCCCGTGCCCCGCAGCCCCGCAGCAGCGAGAGTGACGAGAAAGCTCCAAGATGGCGCCCAAAGGCCCCCAAGTTGGCCTGGCCATAGCCTGGCCATCAGAATATCTCCTCGGCCCATTTTGGTGGGCGTCGGGCCGCGTCGGGCGTTGCGGGGTCCATTTGGGGGCGTCCTGGAGCGTTTTGGGGGCTCTGGCTCTCCGGGGCTTCGAGGGGCCGCTTGGGGGCAGTTGGGCGCCACGTTGGGGCGAGGAGAGGAGAGACCTGACCGCCCTCCCACGCTCCGGCAGGAGTGCGCCGCGTGCCCTGGGCGGCCCGCGGAGTCCTTGGACGAGACGTCCACCTGCTCGCTCTGCCAGATGACCTGGCACGCCAAGTGTTGCGCCGGGGTCGCGCGTCTCACTCGCGACCAGGGTCGGGACATTAGGGCTGTTAAGATGCCACAACTCGAATTCGTTGCAAGCATGTTCTCGAAGGTTCGCGGCGGGGGGGCCCACCGCGACAGGGACTGCTTCTCGTCAATGTGCCCAGCGTGCGCTCAGATATTTCCCCCCAGGGGACAGGGGGGCGAGTGACACGCAGGCGCGCGGTGCTCGCGCTCCTCTTTTGGATCGCCGCCCGCTGCGTCGAATCGCGCTTCGCAGGGCGCAGGGCGCGCTGAAATGATGCGCAGTCGCACTGGTTCGTCTTGCCCAGGGCCGAGCAACTCAACGATGCGACGCCCCCCCGAGGAAGAGGAGGGGGAGGGGCCTACTCTACGCAGGGGCAGAAGGGCAGGGGGGGGATGGGCCACCGGGGATGGACGGGGAGGAAAGAGGAGGGGCCGGCATAAGCCATGCCCATGGACACTTGAAAGCTTTCGAATGAATCAGCTGTCCGAACATGCAACCCCCCGCGCAGTGTTTGCCCCCCCCCCCCCCCCCTCAAACTCTCGGGGGCCCGGGGTCTGGGGCGCATGGGAATCAGATAAACAACGAACCCCCTGTCTCGGCTTCGTCTTTGCGCAGATTGACAGACGGACGGCGCATCAAACAAAACGCAGGGGGTGGGCAGAAGAGCAGAGGCCTCGGGCCAAGGAGGAGGAGGAGGAGGGATGCCGAGGAGGAACAGGAGGAGGAAGAGGAGGAGGAGGAAGAGGAGGAAATTAAGGAGCAGGAGGAGGAGGTGGAGGAGGAGGAGGGGCTCCGTGGAGCGGGGGGGTCTTCCTCCCCCGCCCTCAAGTCTCAGATGCGCCGAGCGAGGGTGCGCGATGGAACTCCCCCCCTCCCTCCTGCGCTGCGCGCGCCCCCGCCTCGTCGAAGACCGGCGGCCGGCGGCGGCCCGGCGGCGGCGAGAGAGTCCTGGCCGGCGGCCGGCGGCGGCGAGGATCAGAGGGAGGAAGGAGGAAGGCAACGAAGCATGCCCAGCGGTCGCCAGGTTGCAGCCGGGCGAGTCTCTCGTTCCCAAACTTTGCTTGCACTCATGCCCTTCTGGGTGTTTTGAGTTCTCGACTCGACGACTTCCCACTTGCTTTCTAGGTAAACGGTTGCGTTGTGGCTCGCCGGGCTCGCTGACGTTTCGCGCTGGTGGCTGCGGTGGCGGGTGGTGGCGATAGTGGTGGTGGTGGCGGCTGGTCTGGTGGCGGCGGGGTTGGGGCGCTCCTGCTGCTCGTGGATGGCTTCATCCATGACTTCAGCGCGCAGACGTTGCGCGACGTAGCTCGCGCTGCGTAGGTCGCGCCGCGCGCGTTGCACACTGCGCATCTTGCACCACCTAGATTACGCATCCTCAGCGGACAGCTGGCGAATCGAACGAAAGGTTCGTCTCTCTTTTCTTGGGGGATGGGGCCCGGGATGGGGGTGCACCAGTTTGGCTCCAGAAGCCTGCGCCATGCAATTCGCAAGAGAGGGGGGGGTCCTGACCATTTCGCGCCCCGCGCGCGTGGAAATGACTCGCTGTTTGGGGTCCAAGACTAACGAACGTTGCTCTCGCAATCCAGGGCCCGCTAAGTCATCGAGCGCGCCTCGCCGAAAGCGGTCTGGGGGCGCTGGGATATTTGGTGCCAGCGTCGGCAACGGCCCGGGGCCCGAGGGGCCCTTGCTAAATTGTGCCCGCGCCGTCTCGCCCGAATAGGTCGGCCACGCCGCTCCCCGCCAGGTCGAGCCAGGTTGGGGGCAAGGAGGGGCGGGGGGGAGGGGGGGGGGAGGGGGGGGGAGGAGGAGGAGGAGGAGGAGGAGGAGGAGGAGGAAAGGAGGAGGAGGAGGATGAGGAGGAGGAGGAGGAGGAATAATCAGCACCTCGGTGCCCTTGCGCATCGCTGCAAGGCTGGAGCGGGATTGCCCCGTCTCGCCGCCGACGAAAACCAACGCAGATTGCAGAGGGGAGTGCCGTGACTCTGGACGTCGCCTTGCGGCAAGCGCCCCCCCCCCCCCCCGGTCAGCGGCCAGCGCCCTCTTGCAGCCGCTCGCTGTGCGCTATGAGGGAGGGGGGTGGCGGCTCGCGCTGCCTGGGGCCAGGCTTCGGGAAGTCGGAATCACCGTCCAACCTGCCCCTGACTTTACGAACTCAGCGTCCTTCCTCCTCCTCCTCCTCCTGCGCTGCTCCTCCTCCTCCTCCTCCTCCTCCTCCTCCTCCCGCCTCCTCCTCCTCCTCCTCCCCCCGCAACTCGAGGACGCGAATACAGTTCAGGCTGGCTTGGGGGCGAGTAGCCTTCTGGCTGTCACGGAGTCTGCGCTTTCAGTTTCCCTCTTCATTCCCACTCTGGGTGCCCATCTGCGGCCCCAGAGCCTATGCAAAGTCATAGCACGCCACACGCGTGGAGACACGCAGAGCACGACCCAGCGCCCCAGCCTGCGTCTTACCTACCCCCTCTCCTCCTCCCTCCGCCAGGCCGAGGCCTCCGGGTCAGAGCCGCCTCCGCCCCCCCCCCTCGCCAGGCCGAGACCTCTGGGTCAGAGCCGCCTCCGCCACCCTCTGCTAGGCCGAGACCTCCGGGTCAGAGCCGCCTCCGCCCCCCCCCCCTCGCCAGGCCGAGACCTCCGGGCCAAGGCCGCCTCCGCCAGAAACGCTCCGAAGCCGTCTCCGGGTCACCCGGAGGCGCTCCGCAGCCGCCTCCGGGTGACCCGGAGACGGTCCAGACCAACCTCCGGGTGACCCGGAGGCGCTCCGAAGCCGCCTCCGGGTGACCCGGAGGCGCTCCGAGGCCGTCTCCGGGTCACCCGGAGGCGCTCCGCTGCCGCCTCCGGGTGACCCGGAGACGGTCCAGACCCACCTCCGGGTGACCCGGAGGCGCTCCGAAGCCGCCTCCGGGTGACCCGGAGACGGTCCAGACCCACCTCCAGGTGACCTGGAGGCGCTCCGAAGCAGCCTCCGGGTGACCCGGAGGCGCTCCGAAGCCGTCTCCAGGTCACCCGGAGGCGCTCCGCAGCCGCCTCCGGGTGACCCGGAGACGGTCCAGACCCACCTCCAGGCCGAGGCCTCTGAGTCAGAGCCGCCTCCGCCCCCCCCCCCTGCCAGGCCGAGACCTCCGGGTCAGAGTGCCCTGGGGCCCTCTGGGAGCGTCTGAGTGCCCGCGACCCATTCCTGGCGGGGGAAAGTTAATTCCCACACGCGGCGCTCGCGTGTGGGAATTAGGTTTCTGCCCCAGGCTCCCAAGATGACACTTGAGGGCTTCCTGGGATGCGGCACGGCCGCCAACCTGCATCTCTTGATCAGCTGCAGGGAGGCAGCCGGCAGGAAGGTCATCTGTTAGGGGAATGGGGGGGGCCACCGATATTTGCCAGTCCCTCGTCGACGCAGGCTGGCGCCCACTGCTGGGAAGAAGGCGCCCTCCTCATCTGGAGGCAGAGCAGCCGTCGGTAGGGGAGCCGCCACTGAAAACGACGAAGGGAGCCCCAGGGAGCCCTGGTGCATGCGCGGGTGCCGCCACTAAACACGACGAACCAAGCCCTGGCACATGCGCGGGTGCCGCCACTGAAAACGACGAACCAAGCCCTGGTACATGCGCGGGTGCCGCCACTGCAAAAGATGAAGCAAACCCTGGCAAACCCTGGTACATGCGCGGGCGCCGCCACTGAAACCGAGTGAAACCGACGAACCAAGCCCTGGTGCATGAGCGGGTGCCGCCACAGAAGTCGACGAACCAAGCTCTTGTACATGGGCGGGTGGATCCGCCTGCGACGGCATGTCTGGATGTAGGAGGAGGAGGAGGAGGAGGAGGAGGAGGAGGGGGAGGAGGAGGAGGAGGAGGAGGAAGAGGAAGAGGATGAGGTGTGGTGGAGGAGGTGGTGGAGGAGTGGAGGAGCTACTCGACGAGAGGCACAATGCCATTGGGCATCTATGGATGCTGCGTGCTGGGCGAGAGGCCGGCAGTGCTGGCAATGGCAGGCAGCCAGGCAGCAGCGATGCTGGGCACCCAATGTGTTCTCGGCCTCTCGGCGTCACATGCAATGCACGAGCGCTCAACGTTGGAAGAGCTGGGGGAGGGGGGTGCGCGAGGTTGCCCCACAGTGCCACCGACGGTCTCACCTCTCACAGGAAGTGGAGGAGGAGGAGGAGGAGGAGGAGGAGGAGGAAGAGTGCGCGCTGGGCACTCGAAGACAGCAGCGCGCCATCCGAGGAGTTTCATGGTGATTCTGGCGTTGGGAGGTCCTTTGCCACCGGGCAGCCCGGACATCCGCGCTGCGTGGGCTCTTGGTGTAATATTCCCCGGGGCCCGAACATAATCTCTGGTTCGGAGATGAGAGAAGCTGATTTGGAAACGAGTTAGCATTTCGGAAGCGCGTTGCCCAAGCGAGCAGTCGATCCAGGGGGGGATTTTCAAACTTAGTTGGTTTTGGAGACGATCCACCAAATCAGCAGATTGATGTGGTGATTTCGGAGACATGTTGCCGAGGTCAGTTACCCATTCGGAAACAAGTTCTCAAATCTAGGTGGTTTCGGACACGAGTTGCCAAATGTGTGTGCGTATCCAAAACAGTGCTTTCACGCGCAGGAGACTTTGGCAACTACTTGCCAAATCGAGCTGTCGGTTGGAAACAAGCTCTCAAACACGACAAATGTTGGAGACAAGTTTCCAAGGCAAAGTGTTGTTGTGGAAACAACTTCTCAAACCCAAGAGATTTCGGAGATGAGTTGCCGAGATGGGCAACATATTTGCGAACACGTTTGCAAATCCGGATGACGCTGGGTGTGAATTGCTGATGCGGCCGGCAGATTCGGGAACACATCCTCAAAACCAATGGATTTCGGAGACGAGTTGCCAAACCCAACTGCTGATTCGGGAATGTGTTTCCATTCGCATATGATTTTGCAGACGAGTTGCCGAGACGATATGTCGATTCGGAAACGTGTTTCCAAATCCAGTGCGTGGCGTACATGAATTGCCGATGTGAACTGCCGATTCGGGAATACGTTCTCAAACCGAGTGAATGTCGGAAACGAGTTGCCGAGGCGAGCTGCCGATTCGGCAACGCATCCTCAAATCCACAGTAGTTTGGAGACGAGTTGCCAAAGGGAGCGATCGATTCGGAAACTACTTCTCAAACATAGGTAGGTTCGGGAACGAGTTGCCAAATCGAGGCGTCGATTTGAAAACATATTCCCAAATCTAGTGGCTTTTGGAGACATGTTGCCGGATCGAGCAGCAGATTGGGAACTAGTTTCCCAAAGGCAACCCAGATTTGGAGACGAGTTCTCAAACGTAGTATATTTCGGAGACGAGTTGCCAAACCCGCTGCTGATTTGGGAACTTGTTCTCAAACGCAATTGATTTTGGAGACGAGTTGCCGAGGCAAGTGGTCGATTCGGAAACTAGTTCGCAATCCGAGCTGATTTCGGAAACTAGTTGCCGAGGTGTGCGGTTGATTCGGAGACGAGTTCTCAATTGCGCGGCATTTTGGAGACGAGTTGCCGAGACGCAACGCCGATTTGGGAACAAGTTCTCAAATCCAGAGGGATTTGGAGACAAGTTGCCGAGACAAACGGCCGATTCGGAAACGACTTCGCAAATCCAGTGGATTTGGGAGACGAGTTGCCAAATCGAGCTGCCGATTCGGGAACTCGTTCTCAAATCTCGGGCCATTCGGAAACAGTTCTCAACCGACAGTGGGTGTGTTAAAAGCCTACCTCTTCTGCCGACTGCGTCACAAGCATTCCTCCCTCTTCTCCAGTGGCTGTTGTGGCTCGCCAAGCTCATCCAGGCAGTTGGCCATGTCGCACCAACTCAACATCAGTGCATTCGCGAACAAAGCTGCTGGGAAGAGGGCACACCCAAAATCATCGCCCACGCAGTCCTCGTCGCAGGCAGCTGCCGTTCCAGCTGAGATGCCAGCGCCAGCGGCGGCTGCGACCTGCCGGGCGCGGCAGCGGCAGGATGCACGTGCAGCCCAGCTTCGCACCACTGCGCAATCTACGCCTGCCCTTCTCGCAGCCCCCCCCCTCGTCGTTCTCCGCGCGCAGCCCTGTCTCCGATCTCCTGCCTTCTTGCCACCCTTATGCGCGAGCCTAACTGATGCGAGCTACACTTGCGATGTTATGCCGGCGAGGGGGGGGGGATGAGACGTGGCGGGTAACCAGAGGCAGACCAAGCTCTGGGGGGACTGCGCAGTTGTGTATCGGCTAGACGCAGGAGTGACCCTGGGTGAGAGTGACCATTGGCGCGCGGCTTTAGGATGGCTCGAGGGGGCCAAACCCATGCTCGCAGGCCGCTGCTATCGCATCGCGCTCAGCGATCGGCGGGGCCTCGATGTGCCCGATGGGCCCGCGCCAAATGCCACTCCGGCGACGGGTCACTCTAGCGCGTGGTCGAGTGCAGTAGCTGGCCCCAGGACCCAAACCTTGAACAACTCGGCGAGGTAGCAGCCCCGGCCAAGCGGGCGCGGCGGGCACCCGCGACGGCAGCGCGGGCACGGTCGGGAACTGCGCCCACGCTGACCTCAGAGGCTGTGGCCAATGCTGCGACCGCAGCGTCGACGCCGCTCGCGCTTTGCCAACCAGCGCCAGGTTCAGTTGAGGCAGAGGTAGCAGCTGACCGCGCCGAGGAGACGGCCGCGCCTCCTCGGCGCGAGGCGTCGCCAGAGGCGGCGGCCGAGGCAACTGGCGCGGCTGCGCAGGCTAAACTGGCGGCGGCGGCGTCAGGAGCAGATGTGCCTGACGCATCGTCGCCGGCGCCGGGCGCGGCCGAGACGCCCGCGCCGGAGGCGCCCCCAGACGCCCGCGCGCTGGCCGCCTCGGCGGCAGCAGATGCGCCTCAGGCCGCGACGACGGCAATGGCAGGAGGGTTGGGGGCGCCCGTGGCCGATGGAGGTGCCGGGGCGCCAGCTGCGCAGACGTCGTCCTCGGCGGGGCCGTGTGGCGGGGCCGCGGCGGCCGAGGCGCCTGGCGATTCAGACACCCGCTCGCGCTCCGCCCCAGTGGCGGCCGAGGCGCCCGCGCCCGCGGTGACGGCCTTGGTCGAGTTGGGAACGTTTGCAGCCGATGGCGCCGATGGCGAAGGCACCGGGAGGGCGCCGGCGGCGCCGGCCGCCCTTGTTTGGGCAACGGCGCCAGTGGCCGCCGCCTTGGCGGCAGAGCAGGCCGAGCCGCAGATGCCTGCGGCCGCAGCCGCTTGGCCCGGCGACGCAGCAGCGGCTTCGGCCGAGCGGCCCAAGGCAGCAGCGCAGGCCGACGGAGACGCCTTGGCGCCCGCGGGCGGCGCGGCGACAGGCTCGGCTGCCCCGACGGCCCAGCCGACCGCGGCCGAGGGCCCGCCCGCGGCAGCTTGGGCAGCCCAAGCCAGGGCCGAGCCCGCGCCAGGCGAGCCGAAGCCAGGCGATGGGCAGGCACGCGCGCAGCGCCCACCAGTCCGCCAGCTCAGCCAGCTCCGCACAGCGGCGGCGGCACCGCCGCCGGGGCAGGCGCCAGCGCCGCGGCCGCGGCCGGCAGCCCGGGGAGCGGCGCCGCCGCCGCCTGCGGCGCCAGCGCCGGCGCCGGCGCAGCCGCCCCCAGCGGCGCGGGCGCCGCTGCCGCCGCCGCCGCCGCCACCAGCGGGCGCGGCGCCTTCGGGCGAAAACATTCGCATCGGGCTCAGCTACATATTCAACTGGGCTAGCAGGGACATCCAGAACTTGATCAGGACCCAGGGTATGGGAATTCTGGATCTTGTGGCCAATCAGATGATAGGGTGCACCTACTCCACTGCCTGCTCAGGCATAGACGCCCCTGGCACGGCCTTGCACATGCTGGGCGCGACTCTTGCAGAGGCCATTGGGTCCGACGATCTCCTCGCAGACATCAGGCACCTTCACGCGACTGAAATATCAGATGAATGTTGCCGGGAGCTCCTTGCGCACCCATGTCCACCCGCTTGCGTGTTCAAAGATGTGAACGACTATTGGGACCCCAAGGTGGCGGCCAAGCTCCATGTCTATGTCCAGTCGGGCCGCAGCATCCCGATCGAGGAGCTGATTCCCGTGGTGAAGTCCAAGAGAGCAGTGCGGCGGTGCCTGCCCTGCGAGCGCCACGGGCGCAGCTGCCAGATGAAGCAGGCCAAGGTCCACTTCGGGGGACTCCCATGCGTAGACTGGTCGCCTCAAGGCCAGAATGCGAAGTCCAACGGCGTCACTATGATGATATTGCTGGCGTGGGCTGCAATGCGACTCGCGTTGCAAGACCTGGTGATCGTTCATGAGAACGCGGCCCAGTTCGACCCCGCGATCCTTATCGAGCTGTTCGACGAGGACTACGTCGTGGAGAGCATCGTGCTGAAGGCGACCGACAGGGGGCTGCCAGTTCGGCGCGATCGCCGCTGGACCATCATGATCCATAGGGAGCTCATTCTCGAAGTCACTTCCAAGATCTCCAATGTCATCCCGCTCTTCATGTACGGCTTGAACTCTTCATGGCAGGTGCTTCTTGTGGCTTGCGAGGAGGATCAGCTTGCAGAGCTGCAGTGGGGTGCTCGCGCAACCAACCCTAGGCGATCGAAATCCTTGTGGCCAGAGGGCGTGGACGTATCCCTTGCAGTGCCGGACGCGTTCAGGCTAGCCCTGTCTCAGTTCGAACAGGGCAATTTGAAAAAATACATGGCGGCAAACCCAAAGGCCACCGCCCATCTATTGATGCAGGATCCAGACCGCCATGCGCACTCGAGCAGCGTGCAGATCTTGTGCACGATAATTAAGAATATTGCCATCTGTTTCAGCGTTCCGCACAATCGGTGGATGACGGGTTCAGAGTGCCTGATAGCACAAGGCTTCCCTACCAATGATGTCTTGCGGGTCGTCAATTCTGGCGTCTTCCGCCCAGGTGCAAGATTCTGCAGTTTCAACGGCCCTCTTGAGGGCAGGAACCACAACCGCGTCAAGGAACAGGCGGGGAACTCTATGGCGATTCCAGTTGCAGGCTTCCTGTGGGTCTATATTTTTGGTTTCCTCAGGTTCATTTAGTTCCAGTCTTCCTCCTCTTTCTCTCTGTCAGCTCTCGCTCTCAGCGGCAGCAGCAGTCCATGTATGCTTGTATACAACTTGTAAATCTCTTACTATTTCTGTCTTTCTCGTCTTTCTCTTGTTTTTCTCTCTTTCTCCCTCTCTCTCTCTCTCCCGCTCTCTCTCTCGCTCGCTCTCTCTCTCTCTCTCTCTCTCTCTCTCTCTCTCTCTCTCTCTCTCTCTCTCTCTCTCTCTCTCGATTGGCTTGCGACAGGCAGGCCGCTGGCCGCCAAGTTCTCGCGGCCGAGAAGCTCGTAGGGTCTCTTCGGTCGGGGGTTGACCGAGATGAAGCTGCGCGTGCGTCGAAGGCACGCGAGTTGCGCTGGGCTTGGGTTGGCCCCGGAGAGCGCGGCATGCTCCTCAGTCTAGTCTCCTCCTCCCTCTCCTCCTCCTCCTCGAGTCTTCGAGTTCGAGCGTCGAGCGGCGAAACCTCGACCGACTCGCCGACTCGCCAGGCCGACCCACCCAGGGGGGCCCACCCAATAGTTTGCGGGCCATTGGCAGCCATTGGGCCCCTGCCCCTGGGGCCCCGGACGCAGGCCCAATAGGCCCGATGGGGGGGCTCTCAGCGCGATTCTCTGGGGGCCCAGGGCCCAGTCTGACCCAGGCGGTTGGGGCGAAAAGATTAGGCCGCGGGCCGCCGCCCTGGAAGCGCTCCGTTCCGCTGCCCCATCTACTAGGGACCATCCCCTTCGAACCTCGCGCCCCCCGTCGCTCTCCCCCCCCTTTTCTCGAAGCCCGCCGCTGCCATTAATCTCGCCGTTCTCCTGTGCCTCCTGCGCTGCAATTGCTGGCCCTCTATTGGCCCTCTCTCGATTCGATTCCCCACTTCGACTTCGTGACTCCCCCGCCCTCGCCCCTCGCCCGCCCCCCCCCCCGGCGCCTCGCGACTGGCGTCGATCGCGGCGTCGATCAGCCCGCCAGACGCCAGACCGAGCCTTGCGAGGCGCGCGGTCGCGGCCCGGGGGCGCAGGAGGGGCGCCCGCATATCCTCCGACCCCCCTCCTCCCCCCTCTTCTCCTCTCCCTCCTCACCTTCTCCAGCTCCCTCCTCCTTTCCCGTCCTCCTGGGCCCCCTGGGCCTCGACTCCTGAGCCCCTCGGCGTCCTCCTCGGCCTCCCCCCTCCTATTCACCCACCGCTTTCGCACTTCGCCGCTCAACCCCGAGACCTCCCCCCTCTGCCTCGGTAAACCCCTCTCCTCCTCCTTCTCTTCTCCGGTCCGCCGGTCCGCAGCCGCGCTGCTCAGTCGGTCCGGGCCCCGGCCTGACCGCCCAGAGAACACAGGCCACCCGCTCTCGCGCGCAGGCGCGCCGCATCTGCAGACCCCCCGCCATGGGGAAGAAGGCCGCCACGACGGCCGCCGTCGCCCCCGGCCAGTCCGAGTCCAAGAGCTTCGTTGGAGGCGTCGGAAGCTGCCTCGGAGGCTCGGCCGCGGCGGGCTCGGCGACGGCGCCGCCGCCGCTGCCGGGGCAGCACGAGAAGCAGGATAAGCCGACTCGCCGGCTCAAGGGCAAGACGAGCATGTCGGAGGATGACGAGCGCCAGCTCGAGTCGCTCTACGGCCCGCGCGACTCGATCTCCGATCGTTTTCCCGGCCTGCAAGGCCTCCGTCTGTTGAACAAGGTGAACCGCTGGTACCGCTGCGAGAAAGATAAGCACTTGGCGTTCTTCGACGGCGAGGACGGGCTGTCGGGCAACAGGCTGCTCGTGATGCACGAGGACAACGAGCGCCATCAGGATTCGGTGGAAGACGAATACGTTGAGAGCGTCAAGGCGATGGGCAACGTGCCTGGCGTCCGCGGCCAGCCGTGGGCGCAGCTGAGCGCCCCGCCCGAAGGCAGGGACGGCGACGGACGCCCCCCGTACCGCATGATCACGTATGGCACCCTCACGAGGGCATGCTACCGAGCCTTCGAGGAGGACCCGTCCAACCTGTCCGTCCGCATGTCGATTGAAGCGGGCTTGGAGAATGCCCAGATATACCGCCACAAGACGCCTAAGGACGTGACCGACTTCCTGCGGGACTTCCACAACGACTTCCACGGCGGCAGCGGGTTCAGCGCCATCGACTATCTCAAACTTTCCCTGAAGGCGGAGAGCCAGTGGACGGCCCACGCTGCATTGAATGGCATGGAGGTGAGCAATCAAAACGCCCGCCAGAAGTGGCTGCAGGAGAAGTTCCCGGGGAGGTTCAAGACTTCGAACCTCTTCAACGAGGCCAAGTCGACGGCCCACCTGCTGAAGAGGATGAACATGTTCGACGAAGTGCTGATGCTACTCGGCAGCTGCTGCGACTTCACCGAGGCCAAGAACGACCAGCTGATTCACGCGATCCACGAGATCGCAGCGCTCGTCAACTCCAAATTCTCTGGCGCTTTTTCAGAGCGCATGACCCGCATCATCTTGACAGAGTTGATCAAGTTCGCCGTCCCCACCCTGGCGCAGAAGGCAGCGCGGGCAGGTGAGCCGGCGCCGAAGAGGTCCAAGAAGGGCAACGAGCACATGAAGGAATTCTGCTGTGAGCGGGAGGTCCCGTATTTGCTGAACAGCCGGGCGAATGTCAAGGAACGCCCTGGCACATTGAAAACGTACTCGTCCCCGTCGGCCCGTCGGCCCGGCCTTGCCTCCCTCGCGCGGCCTCGCCCGGGCCCGCCCCCCCCCGCCCGAGTCGGGCGGGGGCGGCTGGGCCGGCGGGCTGGAGGTGGGGGAGGAAGAGGAGGAGGAGGAGGGAGGAGGAGGAGGAGGAGGAGGAGGACCTCGGAGGAGGAGGGGGAGGAGGAGGAGGAGGAGCAGGAGGCCTGAGGAGGAGGGGGAGGAGGGGAAGAGGGGGGGGAGGACGAGGAGTGGGGAGGGGGAGGAGGAGCAGGGATGAGGAGGAGAGGAGGCGGAGGAGGAGGAGGAGGAGGAGGAGGAGGAGGGGGTTGAGGAGAGGAGGAGGCGGAGGCGGAGGAGGGGAGGAGGAGAGGAGGGGAGGAGGAGGAGGAGTCTTGAAGGAGGAGGACGATGGGGGAGGGTGGAAGAAGGGAAAGGAGGAGGGGAGGGGGGGGATGAGGAGGAGGAGGAGGGGGGGGAGGAGGAGGAGGAGGAGGAGGAGGAGGAGGAGGAGGGGAGGAGGAGGAGGAGAGGAGGAGGCACAAGGAGGAGGATTGCCGCCGACCCCCCAGTCGGGCCAGGACCAGCTCAAGAAGCTGTTGACCAAGATGGAGGGGTCGGTCGCGATCAAGAAGCTGGCGAATCCCAAGAAGCAGGCCAAGAAGGCGAAGCCGAACCAGGGCTCTTCTGCCGCGACCGCGACAGAGGTGCGCCGAGACGAGATGGGGCCCAGGAGGGAGGAGGAGGAGGAGGAGGGGGAGGAGGAGGATGAGGAGGAGGAGCAGGAGGAGTTGAAAAAAGGAGGGCCAGGGAGGACGAGGAGGATGAGGAGGAGCGGAAGGGGGGGGGAAGGAAAGGGGAGGAGGGCGAGAAAAGCCCAGAGACAAAGCCCTGGGGCCCCTGGCGGCCCCTACCATATCATGCCCTAACACGTCACCGCGCCGTCGGATAATTTTGGGGAGGGGGGGCATGAGGCATGAGGGGGAGGAGATAGGAGGAGGAGGAGCTCAGACGGTGTCTGATGCCAGGATCTGTCGCGCGCCGGGCCGTCGCAGCGATGCGCGGGGCAACCGACAGAAGCTTGCGGCTGGCGGGGGAAACGGGGGGCAGGAGGAGGAGTCGGAGGAGTCGGGGGAGGACAAGGAGGAGGATAAGGAGGAGTAGGAGAGGGGAGAGGAGGATGAGAAGGAGGCGGAGGAGGACGAGGGGGGCCAGACACGCGAACCTGGGATCTGGAACCACGACGCGCGGATAGGAGGAGGAGGAGGAGGAGGAGGAGGGCGAGGGGGAGGAAGGCGAGCAGGTGGAGGACTAGGAGGAGGCGGCATAAGCCATGCCCATGGGCCCACAAATCTGAACAACCCCAAGCGCAATTTCCAGCTCAAGCCCCCAGCGCAATCCCCCAGCACAACCTCGCAGCACATCGTGCACATCCCACCAGCACAACGCCCCGGCGCGACCTCCCAGCACATGCCCCAACCCACTTCCCCAACCCACTTCCCCAACGCACTCCCCCAGCACAACCTCCAGCACAACCGCTCAGCGCAATCCCCTGGCACAATCGCCAGCGCAGCGCAATCCCCTCAGCGCACCCCCCCAGCGCAACCCACCAGCACTCCAGCACAGCACGCACCTCTCCCCCGCATCGAGGGGCAAAGTTCGGGGCCGATCCGCGATCACCTCGAGTGGCAAAGCTCGGGGCCGATCCGAGGTCACCTCGAGGGGTAAACCTCGGGACCGATCCGAGGTCACCTCGACTCGAGGGGTAGAGCTCGTAGAGCTCGGGACCGATCCGCGGTCACCTCGAGGGGTAAAGTTCGGGGCCGATCCGCGGTCACCTCGAGTGGCCAAATCGCCTCGAGGGACTCGAGGGGCCCGAGGGGCAAAGCTCGGAACCGATCCGAGGTAAAGTTCGGGGCCGATCCGCGGTCAGCTCGAGCGGCAAAGCTCGGGACCGATCCGAGGTCACTTTGAGGGGCCCAAAGTTCGGGACCGATCCGCGGCCCCGAAAATGGTTCACCGAGCCCCCCCCCCCCCCGGTGCACCAAGCCCCCCCCGGTACACCGAGGGGGGGGGCTCAGTATACCATTTTGGTCGGTTTCAGTGGCTGGGAGCTGGGAACCCCCCTCTGAAACCCCAGGGCGGGGTCGGAGATCGCCCCGAGCGGGCCCCGACAGGGCGCTGGCAGGGCTCCAAGAAGGACCCATGAGTGGGACCCATGAGGGCCCCCAACAGATTCATGCGTCTGTTGGTTCAGGCGGCCCTCCCGGGGGCTCCCGCGGTCACCTCTCGAGGGAACAAGTTGGAGGCCGGCCGATCCGCCGATCCGCGGTCACCTCGAGCGGCAATGTTCGGGGCCGATCCGAGGTCACCTCGAGGGGTAAGGCTCGGGACCGATCTGAGGTCACCTCGAGGGGTGCAGCTCGGGGCTGCCGATCCGCGGTCACCGCGAGGGGTAAAGTTCGGGGCCGATCCGAGGTCACCTCGAGCGGCGCAGCTCGGGGCCGATCCGAGGTCGCCTCAGGGGTGAAGCGCGGGGCCGATACGCGGCCACCTCGAGGGGTAAAGGAGGAGAGGGGGAGGGGGTGAGGATCACGGTGAGGAGTGAGGAGGAGGAGGAGGAGGAGGAGGAGGAGGAGGAGGAAGGAGGAGGAGGAGGAGGAGGAGGAGGAGCAGGAGGGACAGAGGAAAAGGGGGAGGAGGAGGAGGAGGGGGGAGGGAGGAAGGAGAAGGAATGTAGGCGGAGGAGGAAAGAGGAGGAGGAGGAGGAGGGGAGGAGAGGAGGGAGGAGGAGGGAGGAGAGAGGAGGAGGAGGAGGAGGGAGAGGAGGAGGAGGAGGAGGAGCGGGAGGACGAGGAGGAGGGGGGGGAGGAGGCTGATGGAGGAGGAGGAGGAGGAGGAGGAGGAAGGCGCGCGGTGCGGGTTTGAGAATCTGCCCACGCAGGCGAATCTGCCTCGACGACGATCGGGAGGGGGGAGAGGAGGAGGAGGAGGAGGAGGAGGAGGAGGAGGAGGAGGAGAAGAAGAGGGGGGAAGAGGAGGAGGGCGTGGCTACGAGGAGGGATGGAGGAGGAGAGGAGAGGAGGAGGAGGGTGAGGAGGAGGAGGAGGAGGGGGGGGAAAGAGAGGAGGAGGAGGAGGGGGAGGATGAGGAGGAGAAGGAGGGCGAGGACGAGGGGGGGAGGAGGAGGAGGAGAAGGAGGAGGAGGAGGAGGAGGAGGAGGAGGAGGAGGAGGAGGGGGAGGAGGGTAGAGGAACGTAGTAGTAGGGTCGCAGTTGTTTGAGAAGCCGAGAAGCCGAGGTGAAAGAGAGCGCAGACACGAAGGTTGCTAGCGGCGACACTGTCCGGGAGAAGTACTGGTTGGCGGCGACACTGTCCGGGAGAAGTACTGGTTGGACGACGTCGCCCACTGCGTCGAGCACGAGCTGTCCAAGCTGGTCTCCACGCCGCCGGAGAGCTACGCGGTCAATTGCATGGCCACCCTCATTTCGATTGCTCTGGAGTTTTGCTTCATGCACGTCATCGTCGTCGGGCGTCTGAAGTACGAGGCCTGGTCGGCGCTGCGATCCAAGATGCAGGAGACCGTTGCACAGGCCATGGCGCCGTACAGCGCGTTGGGCTTGCAGGAAGACTCAGGAGTCGGAGACAGGGTGATGGCCAGTCTGAACAACGAGCCCGCGCCTGCGGAGCCCGGGGAGGGCGGCGAGGAGGTCAGGGAGGAGGGGCCCTACAAGACGACGGGCCTGAGCCAGCTTGTCGACGACACGGCCCGCAAGTCCACCTTGAAAGCGTTCGTCGCTCAGAGCATCGACAAGAAGATCCCCCCGCGGGCCCACCCAGCCTTCGCCAACTTCAGGTCCAAGTTATGCATGGCGCTTCGTTTCGAGAACAGAGAGAGCAAGCCTGGCGCCGTGGCCGAGCGCGTCGCCAATTGCCTCCTCGACGTCATGCCGAGTGGTTGGCAGCTTCTATCGGCGGGCCTATCGGAAGGCAAGGAGTCTAACTTGTCTCCCCCAGAGCACTGGGCGTGGGTCAGTGATATCATTCCAAAGGGCGACATCGGCTACTTCATGTCCGTGCACGGCCACTACGTGCTGGAGGCGTTGGCAGAAATCGGGAGGGAGGATCCCGAGGACGCCTGCAGCGCCAACATCACCGACGAGGCCCGCGCGTCTTTATTTGCCTTCAGCGCCGCATGCAGGAACCCGGACGAGGGCAAGAAGGCGCTCGCGACCTTCATGAATTGCGAGATGTTCCCGAAGATGAACGCGATGCCCCGCGAGCTCTACGCCAAGCAGTGGCACGACATTGCGAGCGTGGGCTTCACGAAGGATGTCGACTTAACGGGTCTGAAGGCGTTCAAGGCGTCCTTCAACAAGGCGCTGGCGGACGCGTGCCCCGCGCTGTGCAAGGCGGAGCCCGCGAAGGACTGCCAGCGGGGAAGGGTGGGTCGGAGGAGCCAGAGTAAGAGGAGGAGGAGGAGGAGGAGGAGGAGGAGGAGGAGGGAGATGAGGAGGTCGGAGGACAAGGAGAAGGAGAAGGAGGAGGAGGAGGAGGAGGAGGAGGAGGAGGAGGAGGCGGGAGGAGGCAAGGATTGGGCGGTTAGCTAAGTTTTATTAGAGCAGGAGGAGGAGAAGGAGGAGGAGGAGGAGGAGGAGGAGGAGGAGACGGGGGAGACGAGGAGGGGCCCCCCGGCCCCGCGGCCTCTCCGCCAGGACGCCGGCGGCGAGGGCGGGCCCGGCGCCGGCGCTGGCGGGGAGGTCCTGGTGCGAGCCGGCACTCTCCGCAGCCTCCGCCTCTCCACCTCCTCGACTCCTCGACTCCTCAACTCCTAAACCTCCTCCTCCTCCTCGCCCGCGTCCTCTAGCTCCTTCCTCCTCTCCTTCCCTGTCTTCTCCTTCCCCCTACTCCTGCTTGTTCATCCTCCTCATCTCCCTTTCCTCCTCCTCCTCCTCCTCCTCCTCCTCCCCCTCCGCCTCCTCCTCATCATCGTCGTCATCATCATCATCATCGTCATCATCATCATCACCATCACCATCATCATGATCTTCATCATCAACATCATCATCATCCTCGTCCTCATCATCATCATCATCATCATCATGCTGCTCGTCCTCCTCCTTCTCCTTCTCTCCCCCTCCTTTTTTTTCCCCCCCCCTCCCTTTTTTCTGAACCTCGAGCCCTCCTCATTCCCCCTATCCCCCCCCTCCTCCCTCCATCTCCTTCCGCCTCCACCGTGACCCCCTACCGCCCCAGCTACTCCCTCACTCGTCCTCTCCTTATCTCTTCCTCCTCCTGACATCATCTTCCATTTTTTATCCTACCTCTTCCCCTTCGTTCCTCGCCCTCTCCTTTTCTCCTTACCCCACTCTCCCTGTCCTGCCCTCCCCATCTTCCCTCCTCGGCCCCCCCTCCCCTTCTCCTCCTCCACCTCTTCTTCCTGCCTGTGTCCTTACCTCCCTCCTCCTCCTCCGACCTCCTCAGGTGACCTCCCTCCTCCTCCTCCTCCTCCTCCTCCTCCTCCTCCTCCTCCTCATCCTCATCATCCTCAGGATCCTCCTCATCCTCGTCTTCGTCCTCATCTTCCCCCACCTACCTCCTCGTCCTCCTCCTCCTCCCCCCCCTCCTCCTCTTCCTCCTCCTCTCCTCCTCCTCCTCTCCTCGTTCGTCCTTTCGTCCTCCGCTGTATTCCTCCTCCTGAGGCTCAGGACTCTGGAGGTCCTCCCTCCTCCCTCCTCATCCTCCTCCTCCTCTTCTTCCTCCTCCTCCTCCTCCTCTTCCCCCTCCTCTTCCTCCTCTTCCCCCTCCTCCTCCCTCCTACTCCTCTTCACCCGGCCCCGGCCTCGCCAAGGTCTACCAGTCTGGCTGGCCCCTCCCCGGGGAGTTGCACCCTCAGGCCGATCGGGCCCTCGGCCGGGGGGGGGGGGCTGGCCGGGGTTTGGCGTTGCGTTGCGCCGGGGCCCAGAAGCTGCTTCGAAGCTGCCAGGCTGCCAGAGGCCTGTAGAGCCTGAGCTCGGGCCTCCTACTCCTCCTCCACCTCCTTCCCCTCGTCCTCCGTCCTCCTCCTGCCCCGCCTTCACCTCCTCCTCCTCCTCCTCCTCCTCCTCCTCCTCCTCCGCCTCCTCCTCCTCCTCACTCCCCTCCTCCTCCTTTGCCGCCTCTGCCCGCCTCCTCTGGGCCCCTCGGGCCCCTCCACCTCCTCCTCCTCCTCCGCCCTCCTCCGACTCCGACTCCGACTCCGATTCCGACTCCGACTCCGGTCCGACTCCCCCTCCTCCTCTGCCTTCCTCCTCTCCTCCTCCGCCTCCCCCTCCTCCCCCACCTTCTCCCCCTCCTCCTCCCCTCCTCCCTCCTGGGCCCCCTCCGCCTCCGCCGTCTCTGCTTCCTGCTCCTGCTCCTCGAAAGAGGTCAGTGTCTCGCAGCGGCGGTGGAGGAACCTTTGGGGCTTGCTGAGCTTCAGGGACAACTCCAAGCTGGCTTTCTCCAGCGAGGTGCCGAAAACTTGGGCCCCAATCGAGGGCGACCCCGTGGCCGAGCACAAGAGGCAGTTCGTCGACGAGGCGAGGTTCCCGATCGAGGTGCGTCCGTCTGGCAGCAAGTTCTGCTTGGACTGGTCCCATCGTCTCTGCGGCTACCTCGAATGGATGATCTCGCAGCAAAACGAGATGACCGTCGCGAAATACGAGGATGTGACCAGCCGCATGATGGTGAATGCTGCGGCCCACAAGTCCGGCAAGCCCAAGAAGGAGGAGAGTCAGGACCTGATCGCGAGCAGCCTCCCCCCGACCCAGAACACGTCCGTGGCGGTCCCTTTCAACGGGAAGGTCACTTTGTCCAGGACGCCGCTGTGCACCCAGATCGGGGCCATCGCCGTGCACGTGCGCGCGAAGCAGGCCCCCGAGCAGAAGAAGGAGATGGTGCCGCTCCAGACGTGCGGTGGCGAGGTGGCCGACGAGGCCGCGCGCTCCGATTCCCCGCTTCTTTTCCTCCTCCTCCTCAGGGACTCCTCCTCCTTCCCACCCTCGGCCTTCGGTTTCCAGGGTCGAGGCCGCCTCAGCCTCGACGCCTCCTCGACCCCTCCTCCTCCACCTCCCCCTCTTCCACCTCCTCCTCCTCCTCCTCCTCCCCTCCTCCTCCTCCCTCGAGGTCCTCCTTCCTCCTCGTTCTCTTGCTCATCTTCTGACCGTCTCTGACCTCGTCCTTCCGAGGCTCCTCCGCGTCTACTCCTGAGCCTGCAGTCTCCTCCTCCTCCTCGTCTCCTCCTCGTCTCCTCCTCTTCCTCGTCGTCTCCTCCTCTTCCTCCTCCGTCGCCGTCTCCTCCTCCTCCATCTCCCCCTCCTCTCCTCCCTCCTCCTCCTCCTCCGAGTCCTCCTCCTCCTCCTCCTCGTCCTCCTCCGACCCTCCTCCTCTCCTCCCCGCGGCCGCGCAGGCTGCCGCGGCGGTGAACGTCGAGGAGAGCCCGGCCGACAGTGGGCCGCAGCAGCTGCCGCAGCTGATGGAGCTGGTGGAGGACGACGGCATATCGTCTGAGTACGAGTTCCTTATCCCTCTCTTCCTGAGCGGCCACGGGATGACCGATCCCCTCGGCCAGCGCTTCGTGCCGGCGTGGGCCGTCAGCGTGAGCAAGGAGCCGTCCGAGCCCACGACCGATATCGAGAGCGACGTCATCGAATACGAAGTTCCGGAGTGTTTGAGGTTCGACGGGTGCCCGCCCAAGATCCCGATCGTCCACTACGCCCTCAGGGGCGTCGAGCTCGCGAAGCCCGAAGCGTTCGCCGTCGAGGGCGGGACGAAGCTGACCAGGCCGGCCTTCCCCGATGAGACCCTGCCCACGGAGAAGAAAAGCCAGGCCCGTCAGTTGAACAAGCTTTCCGAGGATATGATTGCTCTCTTAGGGGGCGCGGCGGCCCTCAACACCCTGCCGGAGGACGAGGAGGCCCCCGCGCCGGCCGCCGCCCCCGCTGGCCCGGAGGATGGCCCAGCCAAGCACACTGTGAAGCATCTCCTGAAGTAGGGGGTGAGGTGAGGGTGAGGGGGCGGCCCTAGACGGGCTCCTCAGGCGGCGGCCGCAGCGGCCCCAGCGGCGGCGGCCGCGGCCCGGGGCCCGCGGCATCGCCTGACGGGAGTGGGGTGATCCTCCCTCCGGCCCGCGGCATGCGACAGTGCAGCTAGCCCGGCTAGCCCAGCCACCACGGGGAGGGACATGGGGAGGGACCCAGGGAGGGAGGGGGAGGGGAGGCACGATGAGGAGGGAGAAGAGGAGGAAAGGCGGAGGAGGGGAGGAGGGAATTGGAGTACAGTTTAGATAACATCAACAGCAACATCGATATGCCATTAAAGTTAAGATAACAAACAACAACATCGATATGATATTGACTGGAACTGCTG
>CAUYUJ010018886.1:105000-130000 GCA_963575745.1 Prorocentrum cordatum | reverse complement strand
AACAGATGGTGATCTACCATATCTCGGAATGCCGACCATTTATAAGCCACGTATCCCACGTGCGCCGACAAGACGGCCCGCTCCTCGGACACCCGATCCCGAAGAGCTGGTGGCCACACCTGCCGAGCACACTGCTCCCGCGGACGATGGACCCCAACAAAAGGCAGGCCAATCTGTTGAACCTCTGGTTACCGTCATTGTGGATATATCAAACATGCCACTCACTGCCGAGGAGAAAGCGGCAAATGACAACATGAGAGCAGATCTATCAGCAGAGATCCAAGCAGATGAGCACGTCGACGCGAGCATCCTCGACAATATTATCGACCCGCCAGAAAACTTCCTCAACCACCCCGACTACGACCCAGAGGAGGACACAAAGCGGATCAAACAATCATACGACCACCGCATATACCGCTGGACATCGCAGTTGTTGGTGACTCACCTATGATAAAGGTGAAACAAATCATTGAGGTGCACACTGGCGCGGACAGATTTGTGGTGGATAAAGCATAGTCGTATTTACGATTTGAAATCCAATTCGGATCCAAAACATGGAACGCTGAGACATACTATTTGTATTACAATCATACCTGCAAGTGGGCACGTGACTTACCAATTTGCAGCGCATAAAGCTTCTTCAAAAAGTTGGTACACTACCTGGACCCAGAGGTCATCGAGGAGTCGGCTACAGGCGTCTTCCAATGGATCTCTAAAGTGTATCAAATCATATTGCTGGACAATATTGGAGGGCTCCGTGACTTCACGAAAGATGCTATTCATCAGAACCATCCTGCACTCCAGACGTTGCGTGATCTATTTACACATTGCATCAACACATTCGGCAACCCAGGCATCCCCGTATGGACGGAGCTGGTGGAAACACCTGCCGCGCCACGTGACCCAGGCGCGGAGCAGGGCATTCCCCAGGATCCAGGCAGCATTGCATCCGCAGCTCCAGATCAGGAAACCATGGTACGGATCATAGCCGAGCAGAAGGGAATCAACCGCGAGGAGGGTGACAACGAGTCCGCCTTGCAGGAAGAGGCTAACCGTATCCGTACAGAAAACGTATGCCATGGCAATGCTGATGACGCGGACAACGACACGACTCAGTGCGTAGGACTGTCAGGGGAAAGATTGTCTAGGATCGAGATCGAGGGAATGAGCAGATCGATAGCTTCCCGACCGAACGCCGAGATCAACCGCGATGCCATGGATCAGATCGGCCGCAGTCTTGCTCGTGGTCGGGAAACTCGCTGGGGATCTCGTGAGCACCTCACGATTGACGGAGCCCCAGAAGATATTCAGCATGATATCGCGCGATGTCGGGATTGCGATCGCATCTTATCCCGAGGGATCGTTACAGATGAAGGTACCCTTTGTGACATCTGCTGGCAGTACACTGTTGCCGTAGGTGCTGCGGGTAAAAGTACTGCCGCCGAGAGCGACTTGGCATACCTCCAGAAGCTGACCCACTGGATCAAGACGACGCTCTCCCAGGATGACATCACAAGGTACATGAGAGACGGAGCGCAGGTCATCATGACAGGCAAGCGCTCTATTCCAGGCAATGAGGAAGACGTGCTGAGGAGAATGGCCAATTCCGCTAGGAAGAGGTATGAGAAGTGGGTCGCCTCTGGCTCCCCTCCTGCACACATGTGCAGATTGATGGGCGAGCGAGAGAACGACAGACCTCTGTACCATCCATTTGCCAATCTCATTCAGCGCTTTCTCGATGATTTGTAGTTCCACCACCAAATGACAGGCGCTCGTATTAATAAAGGCAAGAACGCCTATGCCATTGAGGACATGCGCGACGCATGTGAAATCCTCGAGACCAGCATCAGGACTGGCCAAGATGGTCGGAAGAAGTGGCGGTTGACCGCAGGCAGACTCGACAGAAGCACGCGACAGGCACGCGGACTTGTCACGATTGCCCTCCCCAGGGGGGATGGCACCCGTGAGAGAGTCACGCAGCGCAAGCTTGCCGCGCTTGCTTATGTTCGGCCCGCCTTGGGTTCCACTGACCAGAGGGGCGTTGATTCAGGGATGGGAACCGATCCGATCGAACCTGATACACACTCCCAGTACTCGTGATGATGCCATGGAGCCACGCATGCCGCGGCGCCCGCCGCCGCCGCCGCGCCCCGCTCCTGGCGATGGTGCAGGGTCCAGCGCCTCTGGCGCGCAGGACTACATGCCCGCGAGGCCGCGCGGCACTGCAGCGCAGCGGCAGGACAGCGACGACAGCCGCAGACCTACTACACCTCCCCGCGCCAAGAGGGCGCGCATGGCGGAGGACTACGCTACATGGTGGCGCGACGAGCTGGAGGACAGCCAGTGGGGCCCCATAGACTGGAGCTACTACATCAAATGCTGGATATACATCACGGACAACAGCGACGAGTTCGTCTACGTCCGCGACATCCAGTACAATGAGTGGTTCCGCCACTGGATCCCGAGGACTCCTTGGGAGACCTTCAAGACGAGCTACGTGTCGTACGATGGCCACAGGATGTGGGACCGCAGGTTCTACGAGAGGGGCAACGCGTAGTAGAGTCGGCCGCCAGGCCCACCGCTCGAAAGGCTTGAACTTCATCATAATACAAGCTCGCCTTGAGCGGTGGCTATTATATTCTTTTAGGCCACTTCACTATCTAAGACAAGTGGCCACACATACAGACATATTTTGCGATAACCAAGGCAGCCTCCTAAGGAGCAACGCCAACGGGAGTCGCCAAATAGAGAATTTATACATATACAACTTTCTCGTGTTTATCAACGCGACTTTGCGTCTGGCCAGACATTTGCTTTGATATATAGATGTGTTTCGTAACACGATCGTGTTCATCAGCACGATCTCATAATACATGTTTTACAGTTTACTCTTTAGACTCTTCGTACATTGCGTTGAGAATTATCTGACGGACAGCTCTCCACAGACAGCTGGTGGCAACACCTGCCCCGCTTAGGCGAGGCAGATTCTGATGTTGCTTTAACTTGCTCAGATCCTCTTTCTCCGCCCACCCGTGTCTCATTCTTCTCTGCCCTCGAGTGCCGAAGCGTTTTTTGGGGGCGCACCGAGGGGGCACCAAAGCGTGCTTGGCGAAGAAATAGGGACCCTGGGTGTTCCTTCTTACCTTACCCTGCAGCTGAGGCTATACTGATCTTGCGCCCAGCTGCCTGCAGACTTGAGGATTGAAGGAGTAAAAGGGTGACGGATTATTTTCTTCTGTTCCCGAGTCCTACCCTCACGGGCGGGATTCGGGACGGGGGGTGCGAATGGAACCCGTGTAATACCCTCATAAAATACTCCTTATCCTCACCTCTCGTGCGCCTGGCCGTTTGGGCTCAGGTATTGGGGCAGATCGATCAGACCTTTGATCGTGCAGGAGGGAAAGACATCCATCTATCCCTCCTTCCCTCTACCAGCGGATCGGGGGTTCTGTACCCTTGTACTTCAACCCCATACACAGGGCAGGCGCACGAGCTAATGGCCGCCATGTCCCTGGACAGCGTCATCGGCTCCGGCGGACACCTAGTGTTGGTTGACGACCCCAGGCAGCTCCCCCCCGCAGTCATCTCCAGGAAAGCAGCGGACCAAGGGTTATGCCTCTCCATCTTTGACCGCTTCCACCATGCCCTGGGGGGGCACCAGTCTGCCGTGGTATACCTCTGCCTCTGCTACCGTATGCGCCGCCTGCTATTGGCCTGGCCAAACTGTGTCTTTTACAACGACACAATGCACACCGGCCTAACCGACCCTCTGGCACAGAGACCCCTGATCGAGGGGCTCCCATGGCGGGACTTCCTCCCCTGGAACGACACCAGAGTCGTCGACCTAGCAATGGCAGCGGGCACCACTAAGGACGACATGGAGCACGTGTTACGCGGCCTGGGCCCAGGGAATCAGCGCGAAGAGGAGCGGCACCGCTTCCTACTGGTGGACAACCCCTCCTTGGAAGTCACTTCGAGGCTACACGCAGGATGCGCCAACCTACCAGAGGCAGCGCAGACTGTTGACATAGTACGGGCCCTCCTGCCCGCCATGCGGAACGGCGCCGCGGTGCAGGTGGTCGTCGGCTACCAGCTGCAGTGCGCCATCCTTGAGAACGGATGGCCGCAAAGCGCACGCAGCATCAGTGGCGCCCTCAGGCAAACCAAGGCCAAGGGCAAAGGGAAAGGGAAAGACGGGGCAGCCTTAGGCAATGACCCCCCCCCCCCCGACCGTTCCACCAACGCCAGCGATCACCTGGGCTGCGGAGCCTCGCTGAGGAGCACCTGGCAAGCGGCGAGCGCACCATTTGAAGCATTGACTCTAGCCAAGGCGGCGAAGCCGACCTGGTCATCTTTCTGACAACCAGGTCTAACAGTTGGCACGACTGGGGCTTCATGGACAATGCCAACAGGGTGAATGTGGCAATCGCCCGCGCCACCCGCAATGTGGTCATCATCGGTGACGGGAGGATGTTCGGCGCCGCTACAGGTTCGCGCCTACGAGAGCTCTCTGAGTATGGAAGATTCGCCAATTTCTGGGTTCGCTTTTCGCACTCGGGGGACATGGGCAACAGGTGGGCACTGGCGGCCGACAAGGGATTCGACCCCATCACAGATCTCACCACATGGATCCCGGCGTCGCCCTCCCACGCAGGAGACGAGGTCATCAAGGGACTCGACAATGCCATCGGGGAAGCCCGTGCCTCCATGGAAAAGAACTTTGCAGATCGGATAGCAGCGCCGCTCGACCCGGAGTTCTCATGGGACAATCTAGGTGACGCCATCAGAAGCAGTCTGCAGAGGCTCGTCGAGGACCCAGCCATGGGAGTTGTTCTATACACCGTCTCTGGGCTTCACCCCCACCAATGGTCCATAGCCGACGCGCCGAGGCAGCCGGGCCGGGTCGACCGCAAAGCATGGGGCCATCTAGGATTCTGAACCGACGTCGAGCTGGGCATTGACGCAAGCAACCTGGTCTACAATATTACGTGGGCTGCCCTGGTCTGGTTCCTTCGCGCCTGGCCGTCCCCGAGGCGTCGCCCCCCCCCCCCCCCCCCCCCACCCTTCGTGAAGGGCATCAGCCATCGCCCCAAGAGCACCAGCCGATGCACTCCCAAGGGCGTATTACAGCAACTCCCAGAGGCTTGGAGCCAAGAGACAGGGAAATGCAAGCGGCACCGTGCACACCCAGGGATGCAGCACCTGAAGTCCCTTCTCCGCCCAGGCCAAGCTGATTCGGAGCTACGGCAATCCCTCCTCAGCAGCGACGGGCTCCCCATGGACACCCCCGCGCTCAGGGTCCTCCCGGTAGTTGCGATGCTCCAACTGCGCGAGCCCCGAGCGACGCTATGGCCGTTCCCACGCCCTGAGGCCACGGGGGACATCATCGAAGCAGCCATGGGCCTCTGCTACCCCTGGCAGAGTGCCCACAAAGAGTGCAGGGCACAGTTCGCAGAGGCCTGGGGCTTCGACTTGTGTGGCCTCGCATCCCTCCACGGGAAGATGGAGGGCACCATCAAGCATATAAGTACGCTCGCCACCTACGCCCACCACCACCAGGTTGCGACCAGCCACGGGTGCCCAACCACGTGGGCAGCGATGCTGAACTACAAGTTCACGCTGGAGGCCCCCATGAGGGTCCTGGAAGCAATCGTCAAGCCAGCCGTCATCAAATCCCTGAGCAAGGGAAGTTGCTCCATCTGCACACTACACAAAGTGCTCAGCGGGGCCGAAGACGGGCTCGGCTGCCCAGACACAATGGCAGACCTGGAATGTATCAGCGGGGGAATCGCCATGTCCAACAAGCGCCTCGACGAAGACTCCCCTGCATCTCCGACCCCCGGTACGGCACTCAACCCACCCAGGGCAAGTGACGACAGGTTCCTCACCAGGCAACAGGTCGGCAGCTTCGACTGCGACGGGCGCCCGAACACGGGGCTCCAAGGCGCGGCAGGCGCCTGGAAGGACGACGACACAAGTGAGCTACTGGCGCAGAACCGCTCCCAAGCGTATTTGCAAGGCCGAAACTGTAGGTGGCTGTGCGACCAGTGCTGGATCAAGTCGCTGGAAAAAAGAAGCATCGAGGTCACCCTGGCCGAAAGCAAAGACCTCAGCAACAAGAAGTCGCTCCAGCAGCGCCTACTGACGTACAAACGCACAGTGGACGAGGCTCGCTACCGAAAGAGAGCCCGTGCTCTCCCCCCCTGGACCGGCTCCCAATCGGGCGCGGGCAACCGGGTACGGCGCAGTTCCCCTCCTGCCTGCGTGACCTTGTCATGAACACCCCGCCCGTCTACAGGCCGCAGGCGGTCGGCGCCACCCTCCCGGCCCACCAGCTATCCGACGGCAGATTCGGGCCCGACTCCCACCGTGCGAACACCTACTCCGCCATGTGCGACACCTGCCCTGCGGGGTCGCCACTGCTCGTGCGGTCGGCAAACAGTCCCGCACTCGGCTGTTCCACGTGGAGCGCGGAGCCAGGTGCGCCGCGCGACGACGAGACAGGGCTACCGCCTTGGGATGCCATGCCCACGCTCTGGGCCCAGCAGCAGTGGAATGCAGGTTTGGCCTGCAGGCGATGCCTCATCCACATCTGGAACGTGGCGCCCGGCACGCTCGACCGCATCCTGGACCAGCGCTCCTCAAGGGCATGCCCCATCGCCCCCACCAAGCGCGCAGTAACAGCAGAAGTGCAGGAGGAAAGCTACGACATCAGCGTCCACCTCCCCCCAGCGGGCGTCAACGCAGCGGCAGAGGACACGTGCTCAAGACAATCGGCCCCAAGGGGCGAGCTCACCCCCAGCGACAGGGAGCACAACAGCGCGGCAGGAGAAAGCAGCGAACCAGTCAGGGTCGGGCGCGACAGCAAATCCGTGTTCCCCAACGTGGACCCGCCAGAGCGCCCCGTCCTACCAACCCAATCCACCTTCAGGCTCTCCGGGGTGGAGTCCGACGGCCCCGTTCACTCCCTGGTGAAGTACCTGCTGGAATGGAACCATTCCGTCTACATATGTTGGGCTGATTTCGTACAGCGGTACGGAGAAGGCATCCCAGGGGACAGAGACGACGAGGGGTCGTGGTTCACAGCAAGCCTGCTCCCCTTCCTGGGAATGATCTACGGGGAGTCGATCCCAAACAACTGCCACCCCCCCGACATCCCATGGGATGGGCAACGCGCCGCAGTGGCCCGAGTGGTTTACCACCTAATGAAATCCAACGGGAAGTACCAAGACAAATGGGATAGCTACGCTGCAGTCCTTGCAGAGCAGAGAGTCCAGTGCCCCCCCCCGACAGCGGATCAGCACGCTGCTGACATTCCTCATGGGAGTTGACACGGCCGCCCTGGCCTACGGTACCATCACCGTCCTGGCCAACCGAGACCCACGCGAGGCGGACGCAGGCCCCTCAGCGGCGGGTGATTCCCCAACAGCAACCTGGTTGAACAGAGCAGTCGAAACCGAGGCCCCCCCCCAGCAGACAGCTTAGGACCTGCACAGGAGGACGCCTCTGCCCGTGCTCCCAGAGCGAACCCGCCCGCCACAGGCGCAGACGGGGGACGCGACCCGCCGGCACAGGGGGGGGCTCCAACCGGCCAGGCATGCAACATCGAAGGCGAACCAGATGGGATCGACTGGGGAGGGGAAGGCGGCACAAGCGAATCCGACACAGCTGAGGACCCGAGCCCGGAGCTCAGCCCAACCCCGGTGGCAGACGAGGAAGAAGGGGACAGCCCTGACCCCCTCAAACTCTTCCTGGAACCACTCAGCAGGCCCGACGCCTGGTCCCCATACGATCGGGTCGTTGATACAAGCGCCATCCGTGCAGTCAGGGGCGCGAGAGACAGCCCACACAGAGCAGACAGCGCAGCCTGGAGCATCGACGACGCTAGGGATGACCGAACCCTCAGCCGCGCGAGCGGTGACAAGGGCCGCCAGCGACCCGTGTGGGAAGACACCAAGGTCGGGGATGGCCGTGCCACCAAATTGACAAGAGGCGACCCAGCGCGGTTACACATTTCCGAGGCGCCCTGGAGGGACGTAAGGGCCACACAGCCACCCCGAGGCGACCCAAGCGATCCCATGGGAGGTATTCCCATGTACATGTGCCCTGTCACCGATGCGGACGTTACGAAGGATGCTTTGGTGCAGGATAAGAGAATACGCTTGCAAAAGACGCTGGGAGAAGCGTTCAATGGAGTTTGGGCCGTGGGTGAAGAAGGCTGCCATGAGGCAGGGGACCAAAGGAAGCGAAAAACACTACCCTAAACGGAACACGGTTCAGTCGTGCAACGAATTCATCCAGGCGCGGGACAGTGCAGGGTACGACGCCTACAAGATGGACAGCGACCTAGGGCTCAACGTCCACTGGCCGTCGGTCAAGGACAAGCACATCAAGCTCCTCCAACGCGAACCCAGAACCCACGCTCAGCGCGGACCCGACAGCAGCGGTGGACCCGCCCCATGGACAGCAGAAGGCAGGGCAGCCACGGAGGCAGCCGTACATGATCGATGGGCAGGTGCCGTCGGCTCTGCCACCCCCACCCGGTGGCAGGGATGGCAGGAGTGGAATTCCTGGAACCACCAGAAAGCACCGTGGACGGAAACGGATTGGAAAGAGAAGGGCAAGCGCCACTCCCCCAGGGGAGACGATCGATACACAGACAAGCGCGCACGATGGTGGGACAGGGAGGACTAGTACGTCCAGGGCTAGCAGGGTCGGGTTGGCCTGACAGCGCGCCCCCTGCACTCCCGGCCCGTCACGTCGCCCGCGCCTCTCCCCGCTGGGGATGGTTTCACCTCGCAGCGCCCGGCCTCGGCCGCGATGCCCTGGGGCAACTCTCGCTGGGGCGGGGGCCTCCCCGCATCTCACCCCTGGCGCAGCATAGCTAGACAGCCCACACTGGAGAAGTGGACCTTGCCTGGGCATCTCACCCCCCCTCAGCCTCAGCAGATGGGGACTAGCCCGCAGGCCTCACCAGTCCCGGGACCACCTACTTTGCTGTCCCACGGCGACAGCCAATTCTCTGTCGGTGAAAAGGGGACGGCCGCAGATGCATCCCCCCAGCGCACCCCGCCTTTGCTGTCCAGCTTGGCAGCCTCCCGCTCTCGGTGGCAGGGGGCAGTCGTCTGAAATAGTCGCCCCCCCTGCACGCCGCTCGGTGCCTGGGCCCAGTTTGCAGCTCCAGCTACGGTGCGTGCGGCTGCGGTACATGAACCCCCCCATGGGGCGCGTCCGACGCTGGCGCGCTCCAGCTCGGACCGCATCGGCGAGGTTCTGCCGCCCCCCCTCGCTGTAATTGTGTTTCGTGGCGGTTAGCTGCACCCCCCCCCCTCATGCGCAGATGTTCTCGGCGTGCAGCTGCTATCAAGTTACTTGTATCTTGCGGCGGTTAGCTGCACCCCCTTCTCCACTGAAGGTGCTCTCCGCGGGTGGCACCCGCCCCTGGACAAACCGGGTGACAGGAGACGCCCCGGCGCTGCTGCGGGCTGGCCGCGGTGTGGGGCGGCGCGCCTCCCGCCGCTTTGGCCCGGTGGGTGCCCCCCACTGTGCCTCAGGGGTTCGCCCGCGGCGACCGTGGAGGCCATGTCGGAAGACCCGTCGTGCAGGCAGCTCGGGCCCCCCCCCCCCCCCCGCGGGCCGACCCTCTGCGTTGTCCGCGGCTGGCATCGGTGGGCCTCTCCGCAGCAGGGCGGCACGGTGGTGCTCGGGCAGTCGCTGGTGTCCACCGGCACTAGGGGTTGTGTGCCCGAAGGCCTCGCTTTGAGTGTTGCAGCCTGGCGCAGCCCGCGTCTAACGCACCGTCGCATCCACCCCGGGCCATTCGACGCAGGCGCCGGACTCGATGCGAGGGGTGCCGCTGGCCCCTTCAACTCAGCGGTGGAGTTAGAGGGCTGCGCGCTGAGTGGTTCAGCCTTCCACGTCTTTTGCCTCTTGTTATCCACCGCCGACAGCCCGGTTTCCAGGGCTCGGACTGGCTGCTTGGCGTTTGGCGCCGCGCGAGCGACTCACTCCGTTGCACTCGCGCCCGCGGCCGCTTGTGCACTTTGGCTTGCTGGGCGGCGCCTAGGTGCGTCTGCTGTTGAATGCAGGGCATTCTGTTCAGTGCATGTGCAACTGCACGCTTGTTGTGCAGGTGCGATCCGGCCTGCCAACGTGGCGGTTGGGGTCGCCAATGCGCTTTGTGCCGCCCGCCCCGGACATTGCCTTTCGCCGTCAGACCGTTGTCGCGCGGCCGCAAACCAAAAAAGTATCCCCACCAGCCCATCCAGAAACGATGTCCAGGCGAGTTGAGGTGATCAGGGAAGTGCGGCAGCAAAGAGGGGGACGGCCGAACCGTGCAAAGGAGTGAGGAGGAGAAGGAGGAGGTAGATGGATGGATGGATGAGGGAGTGGGAAGAAGGAGGATGAATCGGATGATGAGGAGGGGGCGGAGGAGGAGGAGGAAGAGGAATATAATAAGTAGGAACAGGAAGGAGGAGCAGGATGAGAAGGAGGGTAAACACAAGTGCCAGATGTCTCTTTGGTGCCTCTGAGAGCCTCTTGGGGTATCTCTTGGCGATTATTGATGGCTTCTTTTGACGTCTGTGGGATCTCTTGGCGATCCTGGGGGGCTCTTCGAGGTCTTGGGTGCTTCGGGGGGGGGGTGTGGGGGGGGGGGGGGGGGGGGCTCTTGAGGACGCTGAGGGCCTTCTTGGGGGCCTCCTGGGGGCCTCCTGGGTGCCTCTTGGGGCCATCTTGGGGCCATCCTGGGACCTCTCGGGGCTTCCTGGGTGCTTCTTGGGGCCGTCTTGGAGGAGATCGGTCAACCGAGGGGGGGTTCTTGATCCCCCCCCCCCAGGGGGCCAACACTTTAAACGGAGAAGGTTAAAGGCGAGGTATAAATCGAGCATGCACCGCTGCCGTGCCTGGCTCAAGCCGGGCCCGGCCAAATATATGACTGTGCCTCACCGAGGCGCACGACTGGTATCTGAGATCGGAAAATACCTTTTCCATTGAAGATGCCTCTTCTATCCTTTACTCCAGATCCCATGCTTCGTCTCGCTCTCTTGCTCATGCGATATGAGCCAAAGCCTGGGATATGGCAACGCTTGAAGCGTAACACATACCTAAGCTTACCAGCATGTTTTCGACTTGGTAGCGGAGCTGGCTACACTCTCGTGTGGCTGGCTCTCGCTCTGATTCCTGTAATCCACGGCACAACTTGGTGGACTACTACTACGGTGGAATACCATGTTGCGCCGGCTCTGCGAGGAGCGGAGCCAGTCCGCGATCGAGCTAGCGGGGCAACCCGCGAACTCGAGACGCTCTCTCCTACTTCACTGCGCTACTTCACTCTCGACTTCCACCAGCTGCCAATCGGCAACTCGATCGAGAACGTGGTCACCCTGCGGGGCTACCCGCAGCGGGGCCACCTGCATCCCGTGCCAGTCAGGCGCCTCACGGCTACTACGCCAGAGCCTGACAAACCACAGCCTAAACCAATCACCGAAGCCGAAATGCACATGCACTGGATTAAGATAACTATCTTCGGCATTCTGTGGGTAATAATGGGATGTGCTGTGGGATACATGCGGCAGGGGATGGACGACACGCGTACTACTGGCCCTTCATGGGACCCTGCCGGTACTACGCCTTTTCGCGAATACGTTCGCGAAGTACATGCATGGATAAACGTAACGAGCGGCAATATGACGCCACCACAACAAGCTGCAGCACTACAACGAGGCCTTCAAGGTCTTGCTCGTCGTATCGCCATGCAGGTCCCCTCCCAGATCATCAACTATGGTGTAACTGTCAATGGACAGCCAACGGATGCAGTCACATATATACTGTACCTACTGAGCACCAAATTTGAAAATCTGGAAGATGAGCGCCAGCTCAACTCTGGCACTGCCCTTATCGACTTTCGCGTCGAAAGGGGCGAGCGAATCGACTCAGTGTTAGCTCGATTCGAGATGGCCCGTGACGAGGCTAACTCTGTTGGCTTTGTCATCCCCAACTTTCAGATCCTAACGCTGATTCTTTTCAGAGCGTTAGGCGTTGGCGCGTCACGAGCCCAACACCTGCTGGAGCCTTTTAATCATCAGATGCCCAGAACACAAGCAGACTATGACAGGCTGCTGACCAGGATGAGGAACTACGGACATGTTGCCGAGCGCTCTCCTGGCAACATTGCGGGTATCTTCACAGGGCACCACTCACATGCAGGTGTCTACGCCACGACTGCGGGGTCACCCGCTGGTCCTGGCGAGCCAAGTCCCTGGGCTGACCCAGCCGATATGCCCAACGAGGCCACTGCCTTCTTAGGGCAGACCGGCCAGGCATCGGCAGAGGCAGCTGAGGCGAACGCCTGGTCGAACTACTCGCCAGGCGCCGCCTACACTGCAAGCCCGCCCTCGGGCACAACCCTCTGGGGCCAAGCGGAGTCATCCGCTCAAGGGTCTCAGCCACCCTCACCGTTTGAATCTGGCACTGACACAGACACCTCATCTGACGATGAGCACAATGGCATAGTCTCTGCTGGTAATGACTATCCAGCGGATGACACTCACCTTTCTGAACAACAAAGAGCGGAAGCCGCTTTTATGGCCTATCGCAAATCAAAACGCCGTTGGAGGCGCTTTATGAAGAAACCAGTCAGAAAAGCGAGACGTGCAGTACGCCGACATTTCAAACGATATGGAAAGGGTCGTGGCAAAGGGGGTCGCAGACGCCGTATGCATGGTAGGGGTATCACTGCTTTCCTCACGTCCTTAACTGATATAGTCTTTGAGGAAGTTCTTATCGGAGGCAAAGGTCGGGGTCACAGGCGGACCTCCGGTAAGGGAAAAGGGCGGAGGGGCAACCCTAGGGACGCTTCTGGCAATACTATGAAGTGTCATACATGCGGCAGCACAGAGCACTTGCGCGATCAATGCCCGAAAGGGAAAGGAAAGGGATCCGTACATTTGGCTCAAAATTCTTTTATGGATGACATAGACTACATTGACTACGAGTTTTACGTCAATCCAGAAGCGGCTCCCGCCGCGGGCTCCTCCACGTACTACGTGATGGCCCGCTACGCTGAAGTGACCGTAGCCCTGGAAGACTACGCAGTGACCCTCTTCGACGAGTTCCACGGCTGGGACGAAGTCGACGAGGTCGCGTTCAATGCTTGGTTCGGTCTTCCAGCGGGGCCACCCGCCGACGACGAGATCTCCGAAGCTGAGACCGTCCCGGCGACCGAGGAAGAGCTCACCGCCGCGCTGGCACCGCAGGTGATTGGCATGCCGTTGCTGCCAGATCTTCCGCGAGCTGGCTCGGAAGCGGGAGACGCTGATGACGAAATGCGGGGCCATCCCGCGTATTCTGACTCCGAAGAGGCCGAAGAGGACTATAAGGACATGCTCCAAGAGCAGGTCGCAGAAGCAATCCGGCTCCTGAGTGCGCCAGCACATCAGCAGATAACCATGAACGACCTGCTGTCGCGCCCAGGGGCCGCACGGCTGCGTCCATACCTGGATTCGGACATGTCGGCACCTCAGATGCTGACAGCACTCCAGGCTCTAGCGGGGTCACCCGCCGAAGTGACGCCAGCCGCAGCAGCGGGGCCACCCGCTTGGTCTATGGATGTATTTATGCAGGGCTGCGACCAGATGGACCTCAACGACCTCACGATGGAGCAGCTAAACGACATCGGGTACTTCCGAAGCCCGTATCAGCACGTATTCATGGTCCAGGACAGCTCAGAGGACTCGGAGGACATGCGCTATGCCAAGAGGGACAGACGACCATCGCCTCCCCGAGACTCAGAGCATGACGATCAAAGGCCCATGGAACGTGGTAGTGCGTCAGCGGGGCCAGCCCGCAGGAGGAGCCGTTCAGCTCCCCGACGCCCTACACATGATGCATCGGGCTACCCGTACAGTACGGAGCACTCCGTTGGTGTATCCGCTCAGTACGTGCCGGAGTGGTACATCAATTGGTACCCCGGCTACTCGATGGACGTGATCCGCCACTGGTATTCTAAGGAATACTGCACCAAAAGGGACGAAACTGGCATGATAATACGTACCAAGGGTGGCAAGACCAAAACGCCAGAGGCTTGGGACAAAAGGGCTAAGAAACAGGAGATCATCAACGATCGCAAGACATACAGAAAACAAGTATGTCAGTGCGAGCCCTTCAAAGGTCACATGCGCAGTTGTCCAATGGACCGCCCCTCCAGGAGTCCTCATCACGGTGAGACCCCGTGGAATTGGTCTCATGGAGATGACGCTGGCAACGTCCATGATCCTAACAAGGAGGTCCCTGGAGGAGGAAAGCGCATCACAGAAGCCGATCGCGTCCCTATGACCGAAGAGGTTGCCAACACTGTCAGGGAAAATTGGGTACAGCTTCCCAATGACCATCGCCTCAAGGAATGGAACCGCCGATTCCATAAAGAGGCGGGGTCACCCGCAGGATCCAGCAAAGAAGCGGGGTCACCCGCAGACGCGGCGCCAGCCGCTGGGTCCGCGGACGAAGATTGGATAGCTGTTGCATCTGCTGCCGGGTCCGCCGCCGGTACTGACCACGCCGAACTGAATGAAGAATGGGCGGCGGAAGACGGCTCAGAGAATCCATTCCCTGATGGATGCGCCCGTTGGTACTACAGCTCCTCGGCGCAGAAGTGGTTTTGCACGAGGGTAATTCACCGCCACGAAAATGGCAAGTACAAGCTGGCCATAAAAGGTACTGCCGACATCGACCAGATGAGGCAGATCATCCATGATCATGGCCAGCCAGAAGGCCCTCCTAAAGACCCTCCTGGTCCACAACCAGGCAAGGGCAGCAGACCACCTCCAAGACCTGAAGCCGACTCCTCGTCTTCACCGACTCCTGCGAAGAGGCACCCGTCCAAGAGCCCCGAAGGCACACAGGGGCGGGCGAAGGCCAGAGGGATCGCCAAGACGGACGACCCTGAGCTGGGAGATCCTCCCGGTCTGTCCGTGACGGAGAGGAGGAAGGCTTTTGCTGGACCATCGACCCCGATGCCACCGGCGACCCAAGGCGATGTCAAGGACGAAGTTCGCGACAAGCCTAAGGCAGCTTTCCGAGGTGACTGGACTCCAACTTTGCATCAGCCGCGCCTTGCACCACGACCAGGTTCGGCACGAATGAAAGCACAGCCGAAGCCCGAAGCTGGGATGAGGTCGGTGCGGGCAGAAGCAGCCGCCAAGGCTAAGGAGGACAAGGGCTCTGCGGGGCCACCCGCTAAAGCGGCGCCAGCTGCAGCAGCGGGGACACCCGCAGAAGGCACTCTCTCAAGAGAAGAACGCTTCAAAGTCCTCAAAGAATTTGGCGACCGACAGAAACTAGCCGATGATGCAGTGGCTGACCAAGGTCACCCGCACCCTGGCGCGGAGTCATCCGCTGGAGCTGCCTCGTCAGCCGCAGGCTCTGCGGGGCCACCCGTTAAAGCGCCGCCAGCTGCATTAGCGGGGCCACCCGCGCGCTGGCAGCCAGTAATGTCTGTTCTTAGGAACATCCCTCTGGGAGCCATGGAATATTGGCAAGGCATTGAAGGCAAAGGCCCGAAGCGCACCATAAACCCACGAGTCACTCGAGACGATACAGACCGATACGAGGTCATTAATTGCCCTGATCGTCGTAACTTCGAGTGCCGCAACGACTGGGAACGTGAACAACAAGCCGTGGGAAATATGTTGCGAGACAGGCCGCCATTGCGCGTCGCGCAGCATAAGGCAGAGCTCATGAAGGTCATGGAGAGGTTCGGCATGGATCCGACTCTGCCGCGCGATGGGCAAATGACCAAGGTGTCAATATGGTTCTCTACAGCCCTACGCCATAGTCCGTATTGGAAGGACGGATTCAGCCGACACTTCGAAAAGATTAGCACTTTCGATCCATACGATGGCTGGGTTGTTGTTGACGATTTGCTGACAAACTGGACTGAAAATGATCAGTGGAAAGGCTATCGTGAAATGCACGAGGTGCTGATCAAGGGCAGGCCCCACACGTCATACGTGTATTGGGTGCTGCTAAACTGCTGTGAGATGATTGACCATCACGGCATGCAGAAGGGCAGGCTCCAGATGAAGTGCGTTGATGACAGCATGCTGCTGCCTCCCAGGTTTCGACCAACGGCACGCAGGCCACAGTACTTCATCAGAGCCACGAACGGCCACAGCAGTCCAGGCATCCACTGTCCCGAGTCGCTTTATAAGCCGATCACAACATGGATGAAAGAACCAGACGACCCAGTATATTTCATCCACGGGACACAGTGGGAGTATGTCAAGGACATCCTTGCTAATGGCCTTTCATGCCTCGCACAGGACAACCCTAAAAGGAAGGGGGGGCGCCAATTTGTACACGGCTGCCCCTACCTCCCGGGCGACCCGAGGATTCAATCGGGCATCCGTCCTGACTCGGAGGTGCTCATATTCTGCAGCATCAACAAGATGCTGTCCAGTGGCTTTTCCCTATGGAGGTCAGCAAATGACATCGTCATGACACGGGGCCACGACGGCCGTATACCGCCCGATCATATCCTCCAGATTGTGAGCATTGCGAAATATCGGGTCGGTGAAGCCTGGAGCAATCCGCTGGCTTATGACAAGTCGCGGAGGCGGGGCCAACCCGCGGACAGGATTCGCACCGATGACTACCTGCCACTTAAATTATGTGACAGAACTCTGGGTGTAATGGAAGATCACGCCATGTACCTAAAGGGCTGGTCTAAGACGGACGGTCGCCCATTCAACTTGATCATGACCGAGCAAGATGTTGCTCCACGACCGTACGACACACAGACGGTCCTCATGATAAATGCCCAGGAAGACGAGGTCATGCCTGAAGCGGGGCCACCCGCAGGTGCGGGGACACCCGCGGTAGACACCTCGGACGGTTCATGGCAACAAGTGGTCACACCAGTAGCAACGGTAGCATCTCCTTGGAGGCCGGATCAGCAGGCATGGGTCCAGGCCCTCAACAGCTACTTGACACCAGCCGACGTTTCTGGACTGACCGATCAGCTATATCGTGCTGACCCGTGGGCAGTGCATACAGGTATCCAAGACGCACAGCAGAGGAACCTGCGCACTCCTGCGGGGCCACCAGGCGTCCTAGGACCACAGCCACAACGCCCTCCGCAGCAGGCTGGAGGTGCGAGGTTTGTCCCTATGGGCGGCTCAGATGGTGGCTCGCCGTTTCGGACTCCGCCGTCTGAAACGAGCGAGAACAGCTTGTGGCAAAGACTCCAGGCGATTCGCGGGAATCCGGCACTCGCAGCAGCACTCCAAGCAACCACTCCCTTTGGCACTCCGAGGGGTAGTGAAGGAGGAGTGGCTGCGGGGTCACCCGCCGAGCGAACGCCTGCGGAGCCACCCGCACATGCGGGGCCACCCGCTGACGGACAGCAAGGTTCAGACTACGAACGTCGGGCAGCCAACTTAAGAGCACAGGCTACTTTTCTGCAGCAACAAGCTGATAGAGTGCCCAGCCTGTTGCGGAACCGCAACATAGATGTTACGAATCATGGCGACTTTCGGCCTCTCTGGAGCTGGACTTCTGAAGATGCTCCAAATGCTGATCCCACGAATCCATATCGACAGGTGTTTATTCCAGGAATAGCATCACACCCAATATATGGATGGGACAATCATGGACCAGCAGAGGCACAGGCCATGGACGCGCCGATGTACCCGGAGTACTACGCGCAGATGAATAACACTCCTATGATTGCGGGGCCACCTGCGAACGAATACACTCGGAATCTAGCCAATGAGATGTTTCGTTTGCAGTTTACACGAGCGGTCGATGCGCAGTCTATGCCGCACTACGCCTACATGCCCACGCCGACGGACCCCGAGACCGTAGTTCAGCCAGCTGGTCTCGCGGTGCCAGCCGCTATGGGCAGCATGCCAGACTACATCCGCGACGTGCACAACACGCAGCAAGCGATACTGGCATCTAGGCAGCAGGCTCGGGACAACACCAGGCTGCGCCAACAACGCGCGATCCAGAGAAGGATTGAGCGTGAGACCCAAGCGGGGACACCCGCAGACGCGGGGCCACCCGCTGAACGGCCAGATAGACGGCCGCCACCGACGCCATATCGGGAGGGCGAAACCACTTTCGAGCGCCAAGCTCGGACTCGCCCAGACGTGCCTGCTCCAGTCATTTCAGACTACAACTTCACACAGTGCCCAATCTGTATGGACAACTACGAGATGGGCACTACAGTGTGGAGACTGGCGTGTGGGCACTTCTTTCACGATATATGCTGGGATCGTGTTGCACAGCAGCACGTCCGCAATCAGCGGCCAGGTGCGCCGAATGAGGCCCCCTGCGCTGTATGTCGTGGGCCGGGCATAGTTATAGCACACTTCCCGTATGCTGGACAGCGCGACGCTGAATCAGAACAAGCGCGCCAGCAGGAAAGGTGCGTGGCAGATGCCCGGGAAATGCGTCGGCTACGTGAAGCAGTGGAGGCACTGGAGGCTCGAGCCGCACAATCGGCGGAGCCATCCGCACGTGCCCCAGCTGCACAGGCATACCCCTGGCCAGCGCCAGAGCAAGGCATTCAGATGCCCATCCTGCCTACGCTTCGAGCGCAGGAGCCCCCAGCTGCGGGGCCACCCGCTGAAGCGGCTCCCGCCGCCCAAGCGGGGCCACCCGCAAATGGACCTCCAAATCCAGGTTTCCTGAGGGCAATGGAGGCCAACATCAGGCGGAGTGGCAGGAGCGGAGGCGGGACTCGAAGGCCAACTGGATCAACCAGGACCTCGCGAGTGGCAAGCCCGGTCAGCGCCAGGAGCCGTGCAAGCGCTGAGAGCGCAGAGGCAGCCCAGTTCCATACCACATTCATGATCGATACAGAGGGGCTGACCTACGCACGTGACGACACGGACACGCTGCCACCAGGAGGTGAATGGATGTCCACGCTATCTGCGAATTATTGGGTCCTTGAGCAGGAACCAATTACCGTGGAGGAGCGCCGCCAGTATGAGCAGATGTGGTGCACCGAGCTAACCATGAGTCAATGGGTGCTTGAACAGCGCCTGTTGAAAGGTACACTCGGTTCGCAGATCACGTACCACACCAATGACCATGGGACAATGGCTCTGGCAGCGCGAAATGGGACATTCTTTCCTGACGAAGACGGTATGCCCTGCATCTCGTTCATGCTAGACATTGGGTCCAATGTGAACATCATTGGATCCAATACGGCGCGAACCTTCCAGGAGATTATGGCCAGGTACAATCACCGACCTGCCATATGCACCCTGAGTAAGACCCTCTACATCAATGGTGTTGGTGAGGGCGCTGCGATATGTCGGAAGATGGGCAACTTCAAGATCGGGGTACAATATGCCAATGAGGCAAGCCCCCGTATTGAGGAGTATGCCTCCAACATCGCAGAAGGCTCGGGTGCCAATCTCCCGGCCATCTGGGGCCTAGGAGCCATGGAAGCACGTGATACGATCATCGTGCTGAAGCCAGGCTACCAGAAGGTTATCTTCCCCAGCGGTGACTACACCCTGAAGCTGGGAAGAGGCGCCAAGGTCCTGAAGGCGAAGAAAACACCCTCGGGACATCTCGCGATTCCCTGCGGTTTGTATGACGGGGCTAAAAGCCAGACGGTCACGAACACATTCACAATCCGCAGCAGTCGAGATGGCTATACCGAGACGGAGAACGAAGAGGACCCCGTCAGTGCGGGGCCACCCGCCGAAGCAACAGCGGGGCCACCCGCGACGGGACAGTCCATGACCGTCACGACCGATACGTACATTGTCGAGCCGTACATCGACAAGCAGCTCCTGGAAGACACGACCCGTTTGATCGTGGACAGGACGCTGAACAGCTGGTGGGAGGGCCAACAGTGTCCCGAAGGGACCTGGCCACATATGAAGGATGCTCTGAAGTCTAAGATATTCTGGGCAGTCCAGGAAGGCGGTGAATAAATGGACACCTGAGGACCAAGCGGGGCCACCCGCGTCACCGCCACCACCACCAAGCTACACGGGCGGAGGTTCGTCGGACTCTGCGGGGCCAACCCGCGTGGAGATCGTGAGCGTAGCCGCACCAGCGACTCCTGCGGAGCCATCCGCTAACAGCATGCCTCCGAGTCAGACGGCAACGTGGTCACACGACCGCCGCTGACGGGGGCAGGCGGGCGCGCCGGCGGCGCTCGCTTGCGAAGAGAAGCCGAATACCGGCCTCCTCGCTACATACGTTGGCCGCGCTGAGGCCCGAGAGGAAAAATATCATTCAAAATGTCTTGTCATCGAAGATATTCGCACAGCTTGCGCTGAACTCCGAACCCGTGGATATATATGCGACCGGATTACCCATAATGAGGTAATGACTTCAACTGGAACACAGTATTTGGGAAATTTGTTGGCAGGAGACTACAATATGTTGTGGGTGGCCACACCCTCTGATTGGTACGTTCGTACTCCAGGAAAGAGGGCGGGACCACATTATCAACGTATACAAAATCTCCTGATCAAAGCGCGTGCTCTGAGAATGCAGATTGTTATCCTGGGGCCACCCGGGTATTTCTGGAAACAGGGTCCGATCAAAGATGTTATCGAAGATTTGAAGCTAAGCATTATACGAATGAGACTCTGTCATTTCGGTATCAAGTTTGACCGCTCCAGTAAATATCCCAGTGGTTCTTATATACAAGTTGCTACATCTTGTCCTCATATACCGATGAACTTATGGAGATGTACTTGTGGCTCACACAAAGAGCATGATTTGGATTGGTATGGCCAAGATCAGCAACGTGCCGAGTTTCGGCATAAAACTTTGGCTATCATTATTGCACGCTTCCTTGATCAACTCAATAAAGCCAACATGATCAGGAATGAGCGGAGTGCGGTACACCTCAGTGTGTGTACTCGCGTTGACAAAAAGATAAGACACTACGTCCAATGTCCACAAAAGGGCCCTCAATGGGACCATGTTGTTCGTAGAGTCACGACCGACCTGGACACGAATAAGATCGTTCAAGATATCAGAATCCAGGATCAGCCAACTGGGTACAATTATGTAGCTCCATTACCTGATGGGGTTACAAACATCAGTACTCGGTTATACTGGGAGCCTCCGGCTCCAGTTCTTCACGGCGACGGTGAGTCGCGAAGGCCACGCCCAAAGCGTGTGACGATCGTCGATGACGATCGATCTCCTCCCCCTTCGATTGAGCGTTGCCAAACGCGACCCACCAACAACTTTCCTGAAATTCCGCCATTTCCTGACTTAACAGCGGATTCCTCCGCAGCGGATCTCTCCGCGGAAACTGCGTTGCCCACTGATGCCAGGATAAAACAGAAAGAAAAGCAGAAAGCTGACAAAGAGGCCGGCATCAAACCGAAGAAAATCCCGAAGAAAGTGGAAGACGGTAACGACGACTGTGGAGAGGACCTCAAAGGGCTTGACTGCTCCACATATTTCAACGACGTTCCTCTTGACGACTCGGACTCGGACAGCGAATCAGAGGACATCTTCATGATGTTACCGGCGGGGCAACCCGCTGACTCACATGCTGATGTCTTCTCGATGGTCCAGTCATTATGCTACGGCAGAAACAATCAAGTGGACATGCTTGAATTATGTGGGGGCAAGGGTGGTATATCCATATTAGCCTTCAAGAGGGGACTCTCGTCAGGCGGGAACCTTGACAAGATATCTATGGTTGACCTTGGAAACTCGGAAGTACAAAGAGCAGTCCTCCACTACCTCAAGACTTGCTTTGTTAAGATCACGATTCTGCAGCCAAGCTGCAGAACTACTGGACTTCCTTCCTATTTCAATGCACAGGTCAATCATGATACGTGGCTTAAACACCACAAAGAGGACCTGCCTCACATCACGTTCTGTGGAACAGTCGCTCTATTACAAGACGACCTAAGACGTTTCTTTCTCAGGGAACAACCAATGGGCACGTGGGTGGATGAGATCCAGCCATGGAAGGAACTGGCACAACGCAAGGTCACTTGCCAAACGATTATTGATCAGTGCACGACTGGTCTCAAAGATTCATTTGGACAATACATCCGCAAGCCAACACAGATGATGGCAAACAAAGAAGAGTTGTTGGCACCTTTCAGAGGCAAGCGTTGTCCAGGTAATCATGTGCACGCCAATGCTTGCAACAAAGAACTAGCAAGGGCGGCACAGTATACCTACATAATGCAGTCACTGATCGTTGATGCGGTGCAAATCGCCAAAGATCTGTTTGCTTACGGTCGCGATCCATTCGCGAATCGCGAACGCAGCTATGCGTTCGTAACAAACAGTGCTGGCTACGACTTGGACGACCCAACAATCCGGAGACACCCGAACGGAGAAATCTGGCGACCACCACCTGGCGGTCTTGGGTGCCATGGCTGCGTGGACAACAACTACAAGCAATCACCAAAGCACAGCAGGGATCCGAAGATGTGTCGGTGGTATGATGTTGAACCATACTACTGGGACTGTCCAAGCTGTAAGAAGGAATATCAGAAGAGTAATCCTCACCACACCAAGATATCTGGCCAATGCAGATTCGCCGAAAAATGGAAGCTGCCAGATAACTTTGGCCAGCCGCGCCCGGCGGGGCAAGCCGCTCCTGCGGCGCCAGCCGCGGAAGCGGCTCCAGCCGCAGAAGCGGCGCCAGCCGCAAAAGCGGCGCCGGCCGCGAGAGCGCGCATACGCGCGCCTAGGCCGCCACGGCCTGGTGAGGGCGATCCAACCGCAGGCGCCAGCAGCCATGACATCACCAGAGCCGAAGGGGCTAATGGTGGCAACACTGGCGCTGGCAGCTCTGACGATCACCGTAGACTGCCACAAGTTGCAGCAAGGCGCGGACGCATGGAGGGAGGAGATCCTCCACCACCGCCGCAGCCTCAAGCAGAGCCGAGGCCAAGGCCAAGGCTCCCTGATTGGACTCGCTTCGACGTTCAGCTCAGCCTCCAAAACCTGCGCAGCTTTGACCCAGCTGTAGTGCAGCGAGAACTCCGCAAACTCCACTTGAGATGGTTTCATGCCAAGGAGCCAAAAATGCGGATGATTCTAACTAAGGTTGGTCTGGGTGAAACCCGTTTGAGTCTGATCAAAGGCATTTGCGACTCGTGTAGAGAATGTCGAGCCTGGGACAAACCAGGCAACACGGTGATGCCTTCTGTGTCACTGCCAGGACGTTTCAACGAGGAAGTCGAATGTGATCTTTTCTTTTACAAACAGGAACATATTGTTTTTCACATCATCGACCGTTGTATTCGCTGGGCAGCTGGCACAGAGATTCCTGATAAGACCATGCATACTGTTCTCGATGCCTATCACACAACTTGGATGCAACATGGCCCTGCTAAAATCTTATACTCCGATGGGGAAGGAGCACTGAATAACGATACAGCAAAGGCCATCCTTAAGGCTAAGGGAACAGAGCTTCGTATCCGAGCGCGTGGCCAACACGCCACGACTATCGAAGCTAGGAACGGCATCCTGCGACACCTCATACACGTGATGGGAGAAGAATTGAATAGATTAAATATTCCTCTGAATTTCACTCGTCTTTTACATGAAGCCTTGTTTGCCAGCAACGCATTTACCTTCTACAATGAAGTGTCTCCGTACAATGCGCTGTATGGCAGACAACCAGCTATGCTTCCCGATTTCCCTGTCTTGGATCATGATCAGTCCGCTGAATCATCAGATCACTCAAGGGAGGAAACAATCAGGAGGGTTAGTCTGGAGGCAATCACGCAGGCCACTGCGGTTGCCAAGACGAACAGGGCTCTCCGTACGAAGACTACTGCTACGGGTGAATTTCACTACAAAGAGGGAGATCTCGTGGACTATCATCGCCCGACCACCACGAAAGACGACTGGGGTGGATGGAGTGGTCCATACCCGGTCATCCGCAACGAACCTGACCGAGGCCAGGTCATCGTGAAGGTCGGCAGTCGCGAGGTGCGAGTACAGTATCCTGACACACGACACACGCTGTACATCGAAGCACTTATGGTCCGCGAGATAGGATCGGACAATACGGCCCTTCGGACAGTATTGGCCTTTATTGCCGGTCTGCCAGCGGGGAAACCCGCCATGACTTTCGGATATCTACCAGCGAAACAGGGTCGGCTGCAGATGACTGCTGCGAGCCGACTTTCGCCTAAGGTGCACTTGGCTCTTCAGTACCTCATACGCAACTACTTTCGTATTGAAAACGTTGTTGCTGTACGACTTGCCAAGAGCCTGACGAAGTTGCCTGCTGCACCCTATGCAGACAGCTGTACACTAGTGCACTATGATAATGATGTGACCCCTGGTTTTCATTACTATGAAGCTGATGGCACTGCCTTGAACATCTACGACATCACAGGATCTACACACTCACGCATCATCCAGTGTCTTAAATCCAGGAAGCCGCCTGCTGGATTTGACCGAGACCTCACTAAGTTTGAGGAACTCGCTGATGGTCCACCACCAAGCGAGTCACTTCCAGCAGCTGCTCCTGAGCAGCCTCCTGCGGAGAACGATGGTCGGCTCCCGACCATCATAGAAGAAACAGAAGAAGATCTGGATGCCTTTGTCTTGAAGTCGTGGTATGCTGAACTGATGGATGACAGAACACTCCTTGAAGCTGACACAGAAGAAGTCATGCATACAGTTCCCACATACATGACAGACACACAGTGTGTGTTAGTCTCTACGACCTGTGAAGATGTGCAAGGCCACTTGCCGGAGCGGGGTCACCCGCCAGGATACGACATGGACACTTCTTACTACGTTCCTTTATGCTCCACGGATCCGGATAGCAAATATGATCTGGACTCCGATGAGCACGGGAAGTACATCGAGCTCTGCTTCACAGCAGACATGTCCAAAGTCGTCCTGTCCGAGCAGCAACGCCGATTGTTGGATGACAGCAGCGTCACAACCATGCGAGTATACGTCAGTGCTGCCTCCAAACGTGCCGTGGTCGTCAAGGAAGACGATCTACTCACGAAGGCCGACA
>CAUYUJ010018886.1:0-100000 GCA_963575745.1 Prorocentrum cordatum | reverse complement strand
GGAAAAGAGGGTACGACCAAATGCGTGCCCGCTCGCACCGAATGGGCTAAGAGGGGAAAAGAGGGTACGACCAAATGCGTACCCGCTCGCATTTGGTGGGAAAAGAGAATACGCGAGAGGCCCTGAGGGCCCCTCGCGTACCTTCTTTTCCTTCCAAATGCGAGCGGGCACGCGTTTGGTGAGCCTAAGGGGAAAAGAGGGTACGACCAAATGCGTGCCCGCTCGCATTTGGTGGCTAAGCGGGGAAAAGAGGGTACGACCAAATGCGTGCCCGCTCGCATTTGGTGGCAATTTAGCACGCGGAACGCGATCTGCGATCTAGGGTTTAGGGTTTAGGGTTTAGAGTTAGGGTTAGGGTTAGGGTTAGGGTTAGGGTTTAGGGTTAGGGTTAGGGTTAGGGTTAGGGTTTAGGGTTTAGGGTTAGAGTTAGGGTTAGGGTTAGGGTTAGGGTTAGGGTTAGGGTTAGGGTTAGGGTTAGGTTAGGGTTGGGGTTGGAGTTGGGGTTAGGGTGAGGGTTAGGGTTAGAGTTAGGATTATGATTAGGGTTAAGGGTTAAGGGTTAAGGGTTAAGGGTTAGGGTTAGGGGTTAGGGGTTAGGGTTAGGGTTAGGGTTTGGGTTAGGGTTGGGTATAGGGTTAGGGTTAGGGTTAGGGTTAGGGTTAGGGTTTAGGGCTTAGGGTTTAGGGTCTAACAGGGCAAGGCCAGGAGTACCTACCTGCATAGGCACTCACCTGCGGTGGCTATCAATCCCCCCCGCATCTCCACCCCCACATAAAGATCATCTCTCCTCTCATGTTATACCGTGGCTGTAGCATAGCATAGCATACCATAGCAAGCGTGGCTCGATCCAGGAGTGCGCCTGTGAGCAAGCGCTTAGCAAAGAGGCGGCGGCCGCGCGCGTGTGCACTTTGTCGTTTTTTTGCAATTGAATATGAGCATGGCCACATTCGCCGTGCGCTCAAAAGTTTGTGCCGCCCCGATTTACAAGAATGTTGCAAAACCCGCTGGCTTTTTTTCAATGATTCAGGATGCACGCGGAGGGCGATCCTGCACAATTATGGTATGAGAAAATCATATGTTTTCGTGTGTTTTGCTGATATCGCTTCTGAACATATTGAAACACATTGTGTTTCAACAGGTTTCGCCATGATCGCGCGGCCGCCGCGCGCGTGTGCACTTTGTCGTATTTTTTGCAATGGAATTTGAGCATGGACACATCTTGCAATAGCAGAATGTTAAGTTTATAATTTTTTACAATATAAAACCCGGGTTTACATACCGGGTTGCAACCGGGGCCGGGCACTTTGTATTGTTAAAAATTTGGTTTTATGAGCATGGACACATCTTGCAAGAGCAGAATGTTAAGTTATAGTATTTTTTACAATATAAAACCCGGGTTTACATGCCGGGTCGCAACCGGGGCCGGGCACTTTGTATTGTAAAAATATGGTTTTCTAATCGCACGATCAGGATATAGTATTTTTTGCAATGGATAGAGCGGGGCCGCGACTGGGACCGGGCACAATGTATTGTAAAAAATATGGCTTTCTGATCGCATGATCAGGAAATGAGATTTTTGCATAGGATGGATGGGGGGTTGCATAGCGGCCGGTTTTGAAGGATTCAGGGTTTAATAATTATAAGGATTAAAGATTTAGGATTTAGGGCCTGCATTGGCGCAAGCGCGCGCTGGCTGCGATCCCCCCCGCATCAAGGTTGTTGGGGGGGATCGCTGCCCAAGCCGCGCGCGCCACGGTTAGTCGCACTCCCGCCCCAGACCACCCAGAGTGCAGCTTTTTAGGGTTTAGGGTTTCTCCCCCCAACCCCCCTATCACGGGGGGGCTGTCGAAGTGGCGCGCGCGGGCGATCGCCAACGCGGCCGTGGCACTGCGCATCCACGTGAGCACGCGCGCAGGGCGCGTGGCGTAGGCGGCGCTTCGGCTCGTCGCCCCGTTGAAGAGGCAGCCGTTGGCGATGCCGGCGATTAGCTTCGCCGTTGGGCTGCCGCTGGCGCAGCATGTCCATGCGTTGACGCCTTTGCCTTCGGCACTGGGTTGTGACACTGGGCTGCGAATGCTGGGAAGCGCGCGCGGCCGCGGCCGTAGCAATGCGCGCCGATGCGAGCACGCGCGCAGGGTGCATGGCGCTGGCGCGCCAGCTCGCCTTGTCGATGAGGCAGCCGTTTGCGCCTTCGGCGTGGAGCTTCGCCGTTGGGCTGCCGCTGGCACAGCAGATCCACGGGGGTCTGGCATTTGCCGTCGGCATTGGAAAGCAGCACTGCAAGGGCGCTGGCGGGACAATACTATGGGTTCCCCTGCGCCTCAAGCGAGTGGTTGCGCCGTCGGGCTCCTCGCTGACGGCGACGCGCACGGCAGTTGCATTCGCCCGCGGCTTTGGGTTTCGCCTTTGGGGTCGCCCCCCCGCTGAAGCGATTGCAATCATCGACGCAGCCGCCTTCGGCGCGAGCTTCGGACGGCTGGAGGGGGGGCGCGAGGGGGTGGGTCTGGCACCCCCTCGCCACGATGCGCGCGCATGGTTGCGGCAGCACCTCCATGGCAGAGCCCGTGGAATGCCTTGGGGGGCCCTCTGGCAGCGCTGGGAGAGCGCTTGGAGCTTCCCCCAGGAGCCCTGGGACTGCCTGGAACCGCCTGGGCACGCTTGGGAGCGCGCGGGAGCGCATGGGAGCACCGCGTGGCGCCTTGGAGCGCTTGTGGGTGCTGAAGAGCGCGTGGGAATGCTTGGGCGCCCGGTAGCACTTGGGAGCGCCGGGGAGCGCTTAGGAGCGCTTCGGAGTTGTGGCAGCGCTGGAAACGCTGGGGAGCGCCTGCGAGCGCCTGGGAGCGCGCCAGGAGCGTGCTGGGAGCGCTTGGGAGCGCTTGCGAGCGCCTGGGAGCGCCTGGGGGCGTGCCGGGAGCGCTTGGGAGCGCGTGGGGGCGCCTGGGAGCGCAGCCAGCGCGCGCCTGGGAACGCGCCTGGGTGCGTGCCGGGAGCGCCCAGGAGCGCCCAGGAGCGCTTGGGAGCGCTTGGGAGCGCCTGGGAGCGCCTGGGAGCGCGTGGGAGCGTGCCGAGAGCGCCTGGGAGCGTGCCGGGAGCGCCTGGGAGCGCCTGGGAGCGCTTGGGAGCGTGCCGGGAGCGCTTGGGAAAGCTTGGAGGCGCCTGGGAGCGCCTGGGAGCGCTTGGGAGCACTTGGGAGCGCCTGGGAGCGCCGGGGAGCGCCTGGGAACGCTTGGGAGCGCCTGGGGGCGCGCCGGGAGCGCTTGGAGAGCCCTTGGGAGCGCCTGGAGCGTTTGGAAGCGTTTGGAGCGCCGTATGCGGTAACTTCAAAGGTTTGGAGCAACCAGGGAGCACCGCAGGTTTGGAGCCCCAGGGGATGGTACCGATCGTAGGGAACCCTTTGGCTGGGGTCTGAGGTTAAGGGTTCTTTTCATTAAGCGAACAAGCGGCGGCCGCATACGCGCGGCGAGCGAATGCCTCCTCAGCGCTGCACGCTTCGTCGGTGCCACGTACGTGGAATTGGGCAGGCTCGCTGAGCGCTCGGCCAGGCGCCACGGGCTACGGGCGTTGCACCGCCCGTGGCTTGCAGTTGAGGGTTTAGTGTTTAGGGTGAGGGTTAGGGTTAGGGTTAGGGTTAGGGCGAGGGTGAGGGTTAGGGTTTAGGGTTAGGGTTTAGGGTTTAGGGTTTAGGGCATCGCTGGGCGGAAGCAGCTCGACCCCCCTCCTTCAAGAGGTTGAGGGGGGGGGGGGGCCGGCTGCTATGCGATCCCGCTCCCACCCCCCACCCAAAAGTACCAGTTTAGGGTTGTCCTACCCCCCTCGCTCCCCCCTTCTCATGGGGGGAAGTTCCATGCTGGCGGTCATGTTCCTTGGGCATCAACTATCGGTCCAGCTACCCCCCCTTCGCCCCCCCTTCGGAGGAAGGGGGGGAGGTCTTGCAGGCGGCTCTCGTGCTGGAATATCCGACGCGCAGCAGCCGCACTTGTGGGCAGGTGGCTGAGGCCGTGGAGAACAGTGTCTGGGCGCGCCACGCGGCTCGTGTCGCCGCCGACCTGTGTCGCCGGCGGCGTCTGCGGTGGCCCCCACGCGCGCGTGCTGCGGGCCCGCTCAGGAGGGATCCATCCAGGTGGCGGGCACGAAGTGCTCGGGCGTCAACGCGCCCGCGAGCTTGTAGTCGGCAGCGCGCTCCACGCGCGACAACGCCGTGTATCCCGCCGACGGGCAGAACTGCTTATCGAGCACGACGGTGATGTGCTTGAACTCATCGCCCTGCACCTGATCGGGTTGGCAGACGCAGCGCGTTCCCTTCTGCCAGCGCTCGCCAGTCTGGGGCGCCCCGAACGCAGCGCGAGAGGACTCGTCTCTCGCTCGCGTCGCGCTCGGGGTGTCCGACAAGCGAGCACGTCTGCCAGGGGGGGGGCGCTGCCTCTGCCATCCCCCGTGTCCTTGCCTTGTGGATGGTGCTCGCGTAGCCGAGCCTGACGGGGAAGTGGCGCACGTTGCGGCCATCGATCTTCTTGTTGGTCCACTTGGTGATGGGCAGGAGCTGATTCGTCTTGGTGCGGACGAGGAGCGCGCCGCCGTCGCCGTTCGGCGTGAACCTCTCGACCGCGCAGGCCATGCCGTTGACGTAGTCGTCCTCCTTGCGCACGCTCTGTGCGAGGTAGAGACGAGCACCTCTGTAGATCGGCACCTTGGCAGGAATGGGCCTGCGGTCGTCGCGGAAGCCGTCCTTGGTGCAGTTATCGGGGTTGATGTCGATGTCCCCGTCGATCACCGCGATGGGCCTGCGCCCCGCGAAGAGGCCCTCCACGGCGAGATTGTTGATCTCCTCCGCTTTGTGGCGCGTGCACGTGACGATGACGGTCTCTGGATGCTCGTCGAGGTGGCGCTTGATGTCGTCCGCGTCGGGGTGCTCCCAGTTCCAGGCTTTGCGGCCGCGGCGCATGGTCCTGAGCATTTTCTTGCTGGGCTTGTCCACGCGGAGCTTGTCGAGGACCTTGAGGAACTCGGGGTCCTTGCAGCGCCAGGCCTGGTGCAGGGTGATCACTCTGCACTTTTTCCAGGCGGCGTTCTCCCACGGGCGACCGTTCTTGACCGCGTCAATGGCGGGCAGCTGGTACTTGTCGCCCAGGATGACAAAGGCTGGGAGCTTCTGCGCCGCGGCCCACATCTTCATCAGCTTCTCGGAGTGGGGCATGTCGAGAAGCGAGACCTCGTCGACCACGGCCATGTCGTAGGAGCTCATCAGGTGCAGCGCCTCGGACTCGGGCTGGCCGAACTTGAAGGCCGCGTGGCAGGTGTCCACGCAGACGTTCTGGATGCCGCGGAGGGACACCTTCATGCGGCTCGCAAGCTGCGCCTTGGGCAGGGCGAAGAGGACCTGGGCGCCCTTCTCGCAGGCGCGGCGGGTGCACTCCTTCACGACGGTGGTCTTGCCCGTGCCTGGCTTGCCAAGGACGATGGTCGGCGTGTTGTTCTGCCAAGCATCGTCGCCCGCCCTCTCGACCGCGGAGGCGCTGTCGCTGTGGTTATAGATGGCGGCGCGGTCAACGGCCTTGTTGACCGCCTTCTCCACCTTCTTCTGCTGGGCGTTGAACTGGTGCGGGGCGGCGGGGCCAGCGCCCCCGCGGCGGCCGCTCGCCGCCGCCGCAGCCACCGCGGCTGTCTCCTCCTCGGCGCGGTTGCGTGCGCCCGGCAGGTATCGTCCACCAGTTCAATCTGCCCGTGGACCATCTCCTGGACGTCCTCGATGTGGTCGTCGGTGCTGGCCTCCTGCTTCATCTCGCTCCTGATCCTGTGGGGCAGCCTCCAGAAGTCGCGGAGCTGGACGGGCGCGCGGTCGTGGTCGTCGCAGCGCCGCAGCGCCGCGGCGAACCAGCGGTACTTCTTGGGCACCAGGCGATCGACGTCCGCGTCCAGGAGCTCGTCCATGCTGTTCGAGACAGGCACGTGCAGCGCCAGCCACTGGCCGAAGAACTTGTCGTTCAGGCGGTAGACGTGGTCGGCAGCGACGATCTTCTCGCCGTTCATCGGGTAGTCGTTGGCAAAGTCTGCGAGCGAGCCCACCTCGAGCGGGTCGATCTGCACCTGCGCGCTCATCTCCGCGTTGAGCTTCTCCTCGACGTGCCACTTGGCGAACGCGCGGAAGTCGTCGGCGCCTTGCTCCTCTCTCCCAGCAAAGGCCTTGAACTCCTTCTTCGTGGCGCCGGCGCGGAACTTTGGAATGGCAGCTTGCCGCCCTTCTTGACGTATGTTGCGAATGCCACGACGAGCACCTCCTCGCGCCACGGCTTCTGAATCCAGTGGACGATCTGGCCATCGTCTCCAGCCTTCCGCAGGAACTCCAGCAGGGGCATGTCGGCACGGCGCCAGGTGCGGCTGGCCGCGCAGTACTGGTCCACGTATGCGGGCGGCGTCTCCATGCCCGGCCAGGGCGCCTGGATGTCGCGTTTGCCCCTGCTCACGGTGGAGAAGTGCCACTGCTTGAAGTTCTGACCGTTGAGCTGGAGCCACATCTCGGGCTCGTAGGGGTGGTACTCGTTGACCATGCGGCGCGCCACCGAGGTCGCAGATCCCTCGTCGTTGAACCACTCGTCGAAGGAGGAGTCGGAGAATTTGGCAGCGTACTTCGCCACGTACTGAAGCAGCATGGACTCTCCGTCTGAGACCTGGAGGTCTTGGTGGCAAGGGAAGCCGTCCATGACGTCCACGAAGAAGGCGCGGTGGACGCCCTCGTCCCTGTCCTCCGCGGAGTGCTTCAGCTTGAGCGTGCCGTCGTCCTCGTTCCAGCCCTCGGGGCCGTCGTAGATGGGCCACTTGCAGTCCTCGTCGCGGTCCTTCTGCGAGCACTTGACTTTGCCCTTCAGCGCCAGGTCCTCTGCCACGGGCATGCTCGCCTTGACGAACTGCTCCAGCCTCGCGGGTTCGAGCTCGTCAGCGAATATCAGGATGTGCGCGTGCGGTCGCCCGCTCCCCTGGTAGCGGAACGTGCCCTCTTTGCGGCTCCCATCCTGGAGTTCGATGCGCGTGAAGACGATGAGCTTGATGGGCTTGCCACCCTCCGCCTTGCTGCTGAGGATGTGCTTCTTCCACGCGCCTCCGCCCAGCTGCTTCGCTCGCCCTGTGCGGTTGACGCCCGTGAGGAGCCCGTGCGTGATCTGCAATAATGCGCGCGTCACGTGGAGGCTCTCCGCCGCGGGGAGGTGCATCCGCTTGCTCAGACTCTTGGACATCTCGTCCTGGACCCACTCGTGGTAGGGCGCGAGGTACTCGTAGGGGGACATCGTCCAGAACATCTTGGGCATGCCCACTTGGCGCACCAGGTCGATGAGCCCGTTGTGCACCTCCTTCCAGTATAGCGGGCTGAAGGAATTGTCCTTCATGAGCACGCGCATGGGGACCTTGTCCCGAGGCCGAGGTTCTTGCGACTGCCCGGCGTGCTCCGCAGGTTCAGATCATAGACGTATTGGAGCAGCTCGAACGAGGTCCCGTAGCCGATGAGCGGGGACAGGACCTTTGCCATGAAGCTCTTCTTGATGCTGTGACGCCCAGAGCCTTCTGCCTCGCCTGCATCATCCTCTGCCTCTTGGTCGCTGTCGCCGTCAGCTGCCTCGCTGCCAGAGTCGGAGGACTCGCCGTCGCCGTGCTCACTGTCATGATCGCTGTCCTGCCTGTCGTGCGGGTCGCGGCCTGCGCTCGCGGACTGCGCGTCATCGTCGTTGCTCTCGATGTTCGAGTCATCCTCGTCCTCTGCCGCAGCGCCGCGGCCGCCCTTCTTGCGGGCGCGCCGCTCCTCGCGGCGCTCGTCCGTGTAGCGCTCGTACGACTCGCACATCTTCTTCGTCCAATACAGGTGGGGCCAGATGGCGCACTCGAGACCGACCTAAGGGCGGACTCTGGGGGCCCCTGCCGGTGTACAGGAGGCAAACCTATCGAGCCTCGAGCACGCTGGACAGTGTGTTCGGGGCAAGGTTGCTCCCTGTTGCCCGAACGGGGTTCCCTAGTCTGCCCTTTTGCGCCTGCTCGATGAAGTTGATCGGGCGCCTCCGCTGGCGCTCGTCGGGTTTGCGACTCTTGCCGTCGAAGAACTTCCCGCGCAGCATCTTGAAGTCCTTGTAGCAGCTCTCCTTGCTGTCCATCAGGTAATCGTAGGCGGCCTTCGCCTTCTCGCGGTCCGCGTGCGGGACGTTCCTGAACTTCTTCTTCGGGGCGTGCTCCGACCAGGAGAAGCGGATCATCTTCGCTTTCTTGCGGTAGCCGTTGGGTTTCCCCTTGGCGTCGTGGGAGCGGACCACCGCGCCGACGTCCACGTCCAGCAGGCTCAGCGCACTGATGATCTCGGGCGTGAGGTCCTGCAGCGGCTTCGGGACGTCCTCGGGCTTTGGGACGTAGTGCTTGCGCTTCGCGTTGCAGAGCTTGCACTGCGACTTGGCCAGCTCGGGCTTGCGCTCGCGCCTGAGGTCCGCCTCGTAGAACTCGCGCGGCTGCATCGCTTGGCACTTCGGGCACATGCCCCAGGAGCCGCGGAGGCACCAGGCCTCCAAGGCCTTGGAGTAGTCGGAGTACTCCGCAGGCGGGAGGCCAGTCCCGTTGTCCAGGTGCGCATCCAGCTCCGCCCCAGAGGCGCGCTCGCGCCTCTCCGACCCAGGGAAGACCAGGTTCTTAGCGTACCGCTGGTCCTCGAGCACCTCCTGGCGGAACTTTCGCTTCTGCTTGCGGTCGGGCGGCTCCTGGGTGGTCTGCCGCTTCGCCCTGGCATCGGCCCAGTCCGCCACTTTCTTCTCGGCGGGCGTGCGGCCGCGCTTCGGCTGCCTCACGCGGTCCTCGGGGATCTCGAACCCGGCCTTCTCCACCCTCGTCTTGAAGAGGTCGTGCGGGGTCTTGCCCTCGAACTGGTGGAGCGCCCTCAGGTAGCGCATGGCGCTCTCCCTGCCCTTGACGTTCTTCACCTTCTCTGGCAGGGCATCGACGTCGCAGCAGAAGCAGTGTTTCTTTCCGCCGCGTCCCCGCCGTACCTTGGCGCCAGGAGTGGAGGTGGAGAACGCGCAGTCCTGCTGGATGACCTCGTCGGAGCCTTCCTGCGGCTGCTTCCAGCCGATGCAGAAGTCAGACGAGCCGCGTTGCCCTGCCGGCTTCTTCACCACTGGGCCCGCCGCCACGGCGTCGTCGACCTCCGCGTCGTTCTCGATCCTCGGGTGCTTGGGCGCCCTGGCGCCAGGCTGAGACGCCGGGCGTTTCTGCGGGTGCGGGGGCGGCGGCGGGGGCGGCGCGACAGCCTCGCCGGGCTGCTTCCCGCTCAGGCGGCGCCGCACCGCCGCCGCCGCCATCGGCGCGGCGCTGGCTGGCCGCTTCCGCACGGCCGGCGCCACGTGATCCGCTTCCACGTACTCAGCATCAACATCCGCCTTCATGATGTCGCGCGCGCCCTTGCACAGCTGGGAGATGCGCGGCGGCGGGCATCCGCGGGCCTGGAGGTCGGCGCGAATGGCTTCCTCAGCCTCCCCGCGGCGGAGCGCGGCGAGCACGTCAACCTGTCGGAACTTGGGCGGCATGGTCTCCAAGCTCGGTAGCGGCTGCTCGGTGCGGGGCGTGCTGTTCGGGTAGCAAAGCAGCGCGAGGCGCCGGCAGTTTCGCTTCGAGCCAGATGGCAACGGCGGGAAAGCAGGGGCGAGGAGCAGCGGCAGGGGGCATCGGGCCTCGAGCATTATATTCTGGGGCCAATCTGAGTCTGCCCGTGGCTTGGGAAAGTCCTGGCTGGAGCTCGCACATGGCGCCCTCGAAGATTTGGCGGGTGGGGGAGCGCGAGGGGGCGGGTCTGGCGCCCCCTCGCATCTCATTGTGCTCTACGGACTTCTCTGGTGCCCTTCGCAGTACCCCTTCCAACGCGGGCCTGGCCTGGTCTGTCCTCACTGGGGCTGAGCTGGGCTGGGCCCCCAAGCGCTCCCAGGCGCTCCCAGGCGCTCCCAGGCGCCCCCAGACGCTCCCAAGCGCTTCCCAGGCGCTCCCCAGCGCTCCCAGGCGCTCCCAGGCGCTCCCAGGCGCCCCGGGGCGCTCCCCGGCGCTCCCAAGCGCTCCCATGCGCTCCCAGGTTCTCAACCCAAGCGCTCCCAGGCGCTCCCAGGCGCTCCTCGGCGCTCCCAGGCGCTCCCCGGCGCTCCCAAGCGCTCGCGCGTCGAAATGTCTGTCACATAAAGAAATATATTCGTCGAAATGTCTACTCTACGACATCAAGGAGACGTCAGCCCGTCGAAATGTCTGCGACAGTAGGGGGTGCTGGGGCGTCGAAATGTCTACCACATCAAGAGATGCGTTGCCGTCGAAATGTCTGCGACGTCTTCGAGAGTGAAGCGGGCCGAAATGTCTGCGCCTCGCATGTCTTCTGCGTAGACGTTTCGACGGTCGAAACGTTGAAATGTCTACGGTGTCTTCGGGGCTCGTTTTGTCGAAATGTCTACGACAACAAGACTGCCTTTGTCGAAATGGCTGCGGGGCAGGTCCGGGCACCAGGTCCCCTTCGTTTCGACATTCCTATTTTTCTGATGTCGCAGACATTTCGACATTCTGACCCTTCACTGTCGTAGACATTTCGACGAGCAGATGCGCCCCCGGTCCTGGCCGGCGACAGGCGCTCCAGGGCGCTCCCAGGCGCTCCCAGGCGCTCCCAAGCGCTCCCAGGCGCTCCCCAGGCGTTCTCAGGCGCTCCCAAGCGCTCCCAAGCGCTCCCAGGCGCTCCCAGGCGTTCCCAAGCGCTGCCCAGCGCTCTCCCATGCTTGTTGTGCCGGGCTGAGCGGGTAGGGGTGTCACGCGCGGGCCTGGCCTGGCTTGGCGCTCCCAGGCGCTCCCGGCGCCCCCAGGCGCTCCCGGCGCTGCCTCCGTCCCACCTCACTGCGCCAGCGCGGGACGTGCCGCCTGCGTGATTTCGGTCTGGCGGCTCGCCCCCGTGATTTCGGTCCGCCAGATCGCCCAGGCGCTCCCAAACGCTCCCAGGCGCTCCCAGGCGCTCCCAGGCGCTCCCAAGCGCTCCCAGGCGCCCCCAGGCGCTGCACAGCGTTCCCCGGCGCTCCCAGGCGCTCCCAGGCGCCCCCAAGCGCTGCCAGGCGCTCCCAGGCGCCCCCAGGCGCTCCCGGCGCTGCCTCCGTTCCGCCTCACTGCGCCAGCGCAGGACGTGCCGCCCGCGTGATTTCGGTCTGCCAGCTCGCCCCCGTGATTTCGGTCTGCCAGATCGCCCAGGCGCTCCCGAGCGCTCCCAGGCGCTCCCAGGCGCTGCACAGTGTTCCCCGGCGCTCCCAGGCGCTCCCAGGCGCCCCCAAGCGCTGCCAGGCGCTCCCAGGCGCTCCCAGGCGCTCCCAAGCGCTCCCAGCCGTTCTCCGGCGCTCCCAAGCGCTTCCAAGCGCTCCCAAGCGCTCGCACGCGCTCCAGGCGCTCCCAAGCGCTTCCAGGCGCTTCCAGGCGTTCCCAAGCGCTCCCGACGCTCCCAAGCGCTCCCAGGCGCTCCCAGGCGCTCCCAGGCGATCCCAAGCGCTCCCAGGCGCTCCCAGGCGCTCCCAAGCGCTCCCAAGCGCTCCCAGGAGCCCCCAGGCGCTCCCCAGGCGTTCTCAGGCGCTCCCAAGCGCTCCCAAGCGCTCCCAAGAGCTGCAACCACTTCCCACCCCCGGCCGCATGGCCGGCGACCTCCCAAACTAAAGCCTTTTAGGGTTTAGGGCCGCTGGCCCCTAAATTCCCAATGCGTTCCAAGCGCTCCCAGGCGCTCCCAGGCGCTCCCAGGCGCTCCCAGGCGCTCCCAGGCGCTCCCAGGCGCTCCCAGGCGCTCCCAAGCGCTCCCAAGCGCTCCCAGGCGCTCACAGGCGCTCCCAGGCGTTCCCCGGCGATCCCAGGCGCTCCCAGGCGCTCCCAAGCGTTCCCAGGCGCTCCCAAGCGCTTCCCGCACGCTCCCAGGCGCTCCCAGGCGCTCCCAGGCGCTCCCAGACGCTCCCAGGCGCCCCCAGGCGCTCCCACATGCGCCCAGAGGCGCTCGGAGCGCTCCACACGTGTTTTTACGTGTCGGAGAAGCAGAGGGGCGAACTACAAGTCAAAAGTCTTTGGGTTTAGGGTGTTATATTTTTCGAGGACCAGGAGGAGTTTATCTTTGAATCGCGACTCCCAAGGGGCAGCCTACGGCTGCATGGGCGACCCAGTCTGGCAACCAGCTGACGCTTCTCAGAGATGCCCTGTCTCTCGTAGACGGCGACGGTGATGCGCGGTGGGTGGACAGAAGCACAACGAGGCGCTTGGGAATTTAGGGTTAGGGTTAGGGTTAGGGTTAGGTTAGGGTTAGGGTTAGGGTTAGGGTTTAGGGTTAGGGTTTAGGGTTTCGGGTTTAGGGTTTAGGGTCTAACAAGGCAAGGCCAGGAATACCTACCTGCATAGGCACTCACCTGCGGTGGCTATCAATCCCCCCCGCATCTCCACCCCCACATAAATATCATCTCTCCTCTCATGTTATACCCTAGCGGGCGGGTCGGGCGGGCGGGGCCCTAACGGGCGGGTCGGGCGGGCGGGGCCCTAACGGGCGGGTCGGGCGGGCGGGGCCCTAAACGTTAAATCCTCACCATGCACCTATCTCACAATGCAAAAGCCCGTGGGAGCCTGCAGGAAACACTCGGACCCCAATGGAAGCACCTGGCAACCGCGGGACCCTAACAGGCGGGTCGCGCGGGCGGGACCCTAAACCCTAAATCCTCACCATGCACCTATCTCACAATGCAAAAACCCTGGGAGCCTAGAACATTCGGACCCCCATGGAAGCACCTGGCAACCACTAGCAGCCAATTGGAACCCGGCGACATCTTGGGAACCTCTGGAGCAACTAGTAGCCCCTGGAACTCCTGTGAGCCCCTTGGGGAGAAACCCAGCACAGACCGCGGGAGACCTTGGGAGCTTCCCGAAGCCCCTGAGAGCCCCTGAGAGCCCCCTGGAAACCCCTGAAACACATTAAGCACAGGGGAGGCCTTGGGAACATCTGGGAGGCCCCGTCTTGGAGGTCTCGTTGGCCGTCTTGGAGCCCTCTTGGGGTATCTTGTCAGGGTGGGGGGTCTTGAGCTCTCTTGAGGCTGTCTCAGGTCCTTCTTGGGCTGTCTTGGATTGTCAGAAGCCAAAAAATAATTCACAGTTCGACATGGGTCTCCACCTTGATGCATTGTGTTGTTTCGGCACGCTTGGTGTTATGCGACAGCCGCGCTAGAAGCTGAGGTTACCCAGATGATGTGGAACTCGCCTTTTGTAATATATGTTATGCTGGCATAGCATACGAGAGGCGTGGCATAACCTATCACGTCCACACTATTGCGATGTCTATATCATGGTCTTTGGCATGGCATTCCATTGGACTGTGCTATTATTTCTACCATGTCCAGTGTTGTCTATGTCTCATTTTCTGTGCATATGCGCATGCGATGTTTCGATTTATTTCAACGGCGTGTCTCTTCTTAGGCGGTTACCCTCTGCTATGCTCTGCTTCAACCACTCTATGCTTAGATTTTCATAGATGTTCTGGTTTAATCACTCTATAACGCCAGTTCACTTATTGAATCGCTTCGCTCATACCGCCGGCCCATCGTGTAGCGTCGCTGGCACTTTCTTGCATGTTGGGGGAGGCATGTGGGTGGCCTGCAGGAGCCGCTTTGGGGCCTCTTGGGGGCCTCCTGAGGGCTTGTTGGGACCCTCCTGGTGCCTCTTATGGCCCTCTTGGGGCCTCCTGGACTTCTGAGAGCCGAGGGCTCGAATATTTTTTTGCTGATTCCCCCCTGGGGCCTCTCTTGTGGTGTTCTTGGGGCCTTCTTGTGCCGTCTTAGAGATCTCGTGGGCCGTCTTGGAGCCATCTTGGGACATATTCTTGGGGGTGGGGCTCTTGGGCCCTCTGGAGGGTGTCTTGGGCGCTTCTTGGGCTGTCTTGGGTTGTCGTGAAGCCGAAAGGGTGGAAACGCCAGACAATCTTTCCAATACCTATGGCAAAGCATTGCTTCTTGTGTCCCTCTCGGAAGTGATCTTGGAGGCCTCTTGGGGCGTCTGTGGTCCATCCTGGGCGTCTTGGCGCATGTTTTGGTTTTGAGTTCACACATATATATATATTTCGAGGCTTGCCTTATCGCTCTGTCATGTTCTGGTAGCAACCCTTATGACACCAGGTGCGGCGGTTGTTGCGGGATCTCGTGTGTTTGCTATTTCCTGCTCCAGCCACTCTATAACTAGATGCCAGCAGGGTTTGCGGGCAGCTCGCCTTTATGCTTGGTCATGCTATGCCATGCTACACCCAAACTGTACCATGAGAGACGCCAAGAGACGCCAAGAGACGTCAATTGCAGGATTGAAACGCAGGTGGGTGCCTATGCGGTTATTCATGGCCTTGCCTCGTTAGACCCTACCTGGACCTCCAAGACGGCACAAGAGAGCCCCAATAACACCCCAAGAAAGGCACCAGGGGGGGGAACACGAAACAATATTTGTTGCCCTCGCCCCTCAGAAGTCCCCGGGAGGCCCCAATAGGCCCATAAGAGACGCCAAGAGGCTCCCAACAATCCCTCAGGAGGCCCCCAAGAGGCCACAAGGCGGCCCCCGCAGAGTTTTTGCAATGGAATGCAAGCATGGACACATCTTGCAAGGGCAGAATGTTAAGTCTACGTTATTTTTTCAAATGGAAAGTGCACATCGGAAACGAGGAATGATCAGGATATAGCATTTGTTGCAAAGGATGGAGCATGTTGAAAGGCAGAATGTTAAGGTTATAGTATTTTTTACAATATAAAATTCCGGTTTACATGCGGGTTCGCGAACCGGGGCCGGGCGCTTTGTATTGTAAAAAATAATATTTTCTGATCGCATGATCAGGATATAGTATTTCCCAACCCTCCTGCGTTGGGTATTCGTTTTGAATAGAGCACTGCGGTCTCCACTCCTTCCTCCCGCCTCCCTCCACCTCTCTTCTCTCCTCCTCTCCCCTCTCTTGCTTCCCTTCTCCTATCTTCCCTCCTCCTCTCCTCCCTTGCTCCTCTCTTCCCTCCACCTCGCCATCCCTGGGTGGCTGCGATCTGTGAAATTGTCGCCACTTTCGATGGCTGCTGTGGGACGAGCAGAGTGACGTCTTACGGGGCTTCAGATTAGACCTCGCCATCGCTGGGGGGCTGCGATCCGTGAAACTGTCGCCACTTTCGAGGGCTGGTGAGGGGTCCAGCACAGTGGGTACTCACCGCAGACTCAGATAAGACCTCGCCATCCCTGGGGGGGTGCGACCTGTGAAACTGTCGCCACTTTCGAGGGCTGCTGAGGGGCACAACACAGTGGGTACTCACCGCAGACTCAAATTAGACCTCGCCATCCCTGTGGGGCTGCGATCTGTGAAGCTGTCGCCACTTTCGAGGGCTGCTGAGGGGCCCAGCACAGTGGGTACTCGCCGCAGACTCAGATTAGACCTCGCCATCCTTGGGGCTGCGATCTGTGGAACTGTCGCCACTTTCGAGGGCTGCTGAGGAGCCCAGCACAGTGGGTACTCACCGCAGACTCAAATTAGACCTCGCCATCCCTGGGGGGCTGCGATCTGCGAAACTGTCGCCACTTTCGAGGGCTGCTGAGGGGTCCAGCACACTGGGTATCACCGCAGATTCAGATTAGACCTCGCCATCCTTGGGGGGCTGCGATCTGTGAAATTGTCGCCACTTTCGAGGGCTGCTGAGGGGCCCAGCACAGTGGGTACTCACCGCAGACTCAGATTAGACCTCGCAATCCCTGGGGGGCTGCGATTTGTGGAACTGTCGCCACTTTTGAGGGCTGCTGAGGGGCCCAGCGCAGTGGGTAATCACCGCAGATTCAGATTAGACCTCGCCATCCCTGGGGGGCTGCGATTTGTGGAATTGTCGCCAATTTCGAGGGCTGCTGAGGGGCCCAGCACAGTGGGTACTCACCGCAGATTCAGATTAGACCTCGCCATCCCTGGGGGGCTGTTGGGTTCTCGTTTTGAATAGAGCAGTGCGGTCGCGTCTCCTCCTCCCCCTCCTTCTCCCGCCCCCTCTCCGCAGAAACATCTGCTGAGCTCGATGAGCTAGGGGAACTACAGGAAAGAAGTGCAGGAAACGGAGGCCGGTCATGCGCTCGCCGATACCTCGTTGCTCTGTCATCGTCTTTGCTGTTGCATGATCCTTATCTGGCCTGCCGGCGCCGCGGCTCGAGCTGGCGGTCGCCCTTCGGGCCCGCGGGGACATCTTCTGAGACAAGTGGGCTTGCAGGCAGCGCATTGCATTCGCGGACAGCAGCATGGCAGACCGCAGTGAGATCCTCAGTCGCGTGGTGTTGCCAAGCCTGGTGGAGACGCGCGTGATCGACCTGAAGTCCCAATCGCGCGTGCACTGTACCTGCGTGGCGTTCAGGCACGCGCGTGATGCTGCTCGCTCCGCGTTCAACCAGTACGTCGCCAGTGCAACTTTGGACGATGGACAACCGATTGATGATGCGCGACCCCGGCCTTGAGTTTCTTCCCCGCGGGCCACCCGCAGACCTGGCGGCGCGCCTGCGAGCGTTCAGCTCCCGCGCTGAAATGTGCGGGAAGGAGGCGGAGAAGCTAGCGGGCGAGCTACGCCTCGCTCGTTCCTTACATTCTAAACAAGTTTTATCATGTGGAACTCTGCGACGACATGGCGCAGGCAGCGCTGCGGGTTTAGCTCGCACTTGAAAAACGTGGCAGTCTTCTGTCTCCTCCCGCCACTTTCATCGTCGTCCTATTCCCCGCCTCACTTTCTCCATGCATGCTGCTGCTTCCGCGATGGCCTTTCGCCCCCCCCCCGCCCTCCATTCCGTCCCTCTCCTACCCCTCGTTCCCGTGCCCGTTCTTCTTCGATCCTGGGGCCACAAGCCTCGTTCTTTCGATCGTCGTCCTGTGAATCGCGCAGCGCATGCGCATCCCATGTAGCTTGCACAGCAAATCGCTGCGTCTACACTGTCGTTGTTCCTGCTAATATTGGCATACTCCTCTTGCCATTGGATGCACGTGGTTTGGGTACGTGGCAGGGTAATTTTTGCAAGGGGTGGAGGCCGGGATGCATAGCGACCGGTTTAGCGGGCTTTAGGGCTTATTAATTATAATGATTAGAGATCTAACAGGGCAAGGCCAGGAATACCTACCTGCATGGGCACTCACCTGCGGCGGCTATCAATCCCCCCCGCATCTCCACCCCCACATAAAGATCATCTCTCCTCTGATGTTATACCGTGGCTGTAACATAGCATAGCATAGCAGAGCAAGCGCTTAGCGGGAGGCTTCGCGCCACGTGGGAGAGTGAACCCCTGCGGCAGGGTGAGGGTGCGCACCGCGCGGGAGAGTGAATCCCGACGGCAGGATGAGGGTTCGCACCACGCGACCCCAACGGGCGAGACCCTAACGGGCGGGTCGGGCGGGCGGGACCCTAACGGGCGGGCGGGGCCCTAACGGGCGGGACCCTGACGGGCGAGTGTTTTACATAGCGGGTCGTAAAGATCCCCATATCAGGCTCGATCTAGGAGTGCGCCGGGGAGGACGCATGATCAGGACATAGTATTTGTTGCACAGGATTCTGGGTGGTTTACACAGCGGGTCGTAAAGAACCCCATAGCAGGCTCGATCCAGGGGTGCGCCTGGGAGCACGCATGATCAGGAAATATTTTTTTTGCATAGGATTGTGGGTGGTTTACACAGCGGGTCGTAAAGATCCTCATAGCAGGCTCGATCCAGGGGTGCGCCTGGGAGCACGCATGATCAGGAAATCGTGTTTTTTTTTTGCATGGGATTGTGGGTGTTTTACATCGCGGGTCGAAGAGATTCCCATAGCAGGCTCGACCTCATAAGTTTACCAAACCGTAGGGAGGCATGGGGAGGTAGAGTTTGAGGTTCAATAATCATAAGGAATAGAGATTTAGGGTTAGGGTTAGGGTTAGGGTCAGGGTCAGGGTCAGGGTCAGGGTTAGGGTTAGGGTTAGGGTTAGGGTTAGGGGTTAGAGGTTAGGGTTTAGGGTTAGGGTTAGGGTTAGGGTTAGGGTTTAGGGTAAGGGGTAGGGAAAGGGTTAGGGTTAGGGGTTAGGGTTAGGGTTAGGGTTAGGGTTAGGGTTAAGGGTTAAGGGTTAAGGGTTAAGGTATAAGGGTTAAGGGTTAAGGGTTAAGGGTTAAGGGTTAGGGTTAGGGTTAGGGTTAGGGTTAGGGTTAGGGTTTAGGGTTAGGGTGGGTTTAGGGTTTAGGGTTAGGGTCAACAAGGCAAGGCGAGGAATTCCTACCTGCATAGGCACTCACCTGCGGTGGCTATCAATCCCCCCCGCATCTCCACCCCCACATAAAGATCATCTCTCCTCCCATGTTAGACCGTGGCTGTAGCAGAGCATAGCATAGCAAGCGTGGCTCGATCCAGGAGTGCGCCTGGGAGCCTGGGATCACGCATGATCAGGAAGTAATATGTTTTGCATAGGAGTATGGCAGGTTTACATAGCGGGTCATAGAGATCGCCATATCAGGCTCGATCCAGGAGTGCGCCTGGGAGCACGCATAATCAGGACATATTTTTTTACATGGGATTATGGCTGGTTTACATAGCGGGTCATAGAGGTCCCCATAGCAGGCTCGATCTTGGGGTGCGCCTTGGCGCACGCATGGTCAAGAAATAATATTTGTTGCATAGGATTGTGGGTGGTTTACACAGCGGGTCGTAAAGATCCCCATAGCAGGCTCGATCCAGGGGTGCGCCTGGGAGCACGCATGATCAGGAAATAATGTTTGTTGCATAGGATTGTGGGTGGTTTACATCGCGGGTCGCAAGGATCCCCATAGCAGGCTCGGCCTCAGAAGTTCACCAGCGGTCAGGGCGCATGGGGCGGTAGAGTTCAAGGTTTAATAATCATAAGGAATAGAGATTTAGGGTTTAGGGTTTAGGGCTTAGGGTCTAACAGGGCAAGGCCAGGAATACCTACCTGCATAGGCACTCACCTGCGGTGGCTATCAATCCCCCCCGCATCTCCACCCCCACATAAATATCATCTCTCCTCTCATGTTATACCGTGGCTGTAGCATAGCATAGCATACCATAGCAAGCGTGGCTCGATCCAGGAGTGCGCCTGGGAGCAAGCGCTTAGCAAAGAGGCGGCGGCCGCGCGCGTGTGCACTTTCCATTTTTTGTGTTTTTTTTCATTCGCCGTGCGCTCAAAGGTTGTTTATGACGCCCCGATTTACAAGAATGTTGCAAAACCCATGGGTTTTGCAATGATCCAGGATGCACGCGGAGAGCGTTCAACATACAAACTGTACAGCCGCATGCCCAAGAGAGAAGCATGGAACGGTGAATAGTCAGACAAACGTCACAACCACAACATCTATGAAAGTCTGAATATAGAGTGCTTGAAGCAGAGCATAGCAGAGGACAGCCGCCTGAGAAGAGACACGCCGTTGAAATTGATCGAAACATCGCATGCACATAAGCACAGACAATGAGACATAGACATCACTGGACATGGTGCTGCAGACATAATAACACAGTCCTATGGAATGCCATGCCAAAGACCTTGAGATAGAAATCGCAATAATGTGAACGTGATATGCTATGCCACGCCACTCGTATGCTATGCCAGCGTAGCATAGATTTCAAAAGGCGAGTTCCACACCATCTGGGTAACCTCAGCTGCTAGCGTGGCTGTCGCATAGCACCAAGCGTGCCGAAACAACACAATGCATCAAGATGGAGACCAATGTCGAACTGTGAATCGTATATACTTCGGCTTCACGACAACCCAAGACAGCCCAAGAAGCGCCCAAGACAGCCTCAAGAGAGCACAAGATCCCCCACCCCAAGAAGATATCCCCAGAGGGCTCCAAGACGGCCAACGAGACCTCCAAGACGGCACAAGAGAGCCCCAAGAACACCCCAAGAGAGGCACCAGGGGGGGAACACGAAACAATACTTAGAGCCCTCGGCACTCAGAAGTCCCCGGGAGGCCCCCAGAGGCCCATAAGAGGCGCCAAGAGGCTCCCAACAAGCCTTCAGGAGGCCCCCAAAAGGCCCCAAGACGGCCCCTGCAGGCCACCCAGATGCCCCCCACCCAACACGCAAGCAAGTGCCAGCGACGCTACACGATGGGCCGGCGGAATGAGCGAAGCGATTCAATAAGTGAACATGACATCATGGAGTGACCTCACAACCAAAACATTTACGAACATCCAGGTATAGAGTGATTGAAGCAGACAGAAGACAACCGCCTGATAATAGACACGCCGTTGAAATATATCGACACATCGCATGCACAGAAGCACAGACATGAAACATAGAAAGCAATGGACATAGTGCTGCATATATAATAGCACAGTGCAATGGAATGCCATGCAACCGTGAGATAGAAATCGCAATAAGGTGAACGTGCTTTGCTATGCAACGCCTCTCGTATCCCACCCCAAACAACATCTGGGTAACCGCAGCTTCTAGCGTGGCTGTCGCATAGCACCAGAGCGTGCCGAAACAACACGATACATCAAGATAGAGACAAATGTGGAACTGTGAATCGTATGCACTTCCAAGCCCCCCCCCCCAAAAAACAAATAAAGCCTATACGGAATATCACATGGAGATACGCAGACTGTAGACGCTAAGGTTGCATCAAAAAGTCCCAACACATAGGCACATATTCAATGTGTGGCCGTGGCTATGGAATAGCACAGCCTGGCATCCATGTTTGAAGGTTCCATGCGCTCTGACATAATGTTATAGATTGGCTGAGATATAGCGTGGCAGAATCCATCGCATAACAAGAGGTCCCTCAAATGCAACCACATGCTTGGGCAAATGCATTATTGAACGGATCTGCCCCCCCCCCTCTCACAATGCAAAAGCCCGTGTGGGCCTGCAGGAAACACTCGGACCCCAATGGAGGCACCTGGGAACCACGAAATGCCAATTGGAAACCCGGCGAAAGCTTGAGGACCTCTGAGAGCTCCTAGTAGCCCCTGGAACTCCTGGGAGCCCCTTGGGGCAGGGGGACAGCACAAACCGCGGGGGCCCTTGAAAGCTTCCCGAAGCCCCTGAGAGCCCCCTGAGAGCCACCTGGAAATCCCTGAATCACATTAAGCACAGGGGAGGCCTTGGAAACATCTGCGAGCTCTTGAAAATCCCCCATGGGAGCCTCTGAGAGCCCCTTCAAACACAGAGAGCCCCGGCCCAGACCGCGATAGCCCCTGAGAGCCTCCAGGAATCTTTGAAACCACTGAAGCCCCTGCGAACCCATTTAAGCCCATTGAAGCCCCAGCTTCGAAACCTCTAGGAGCTCCTGGGGGCCCACCCATGGGAACCTATGAGAGCCCTTTTAAAACGCAGGAACCCCTTGCACCGGCCGCGAGAGCCCTTGGGAGCCTCCGATAGCACTTGAGAGCCCCTGCGCCCCTGGCGCCCCTTGGGGTCATTGAAAGCCTCTGAGAGATCTTGATTCTTCAATGATTCAGATTGCACGCAGGGAGAGCGATCCTGCACAACTGTTGTGTAAAAATCATATGTTTTCATATGTGTTGCTGATATGGCTTCTGAAAAACATTGAAAACACATTGTGTTTCAAAAAAATTCGCAATAAATGCGCGCCCGCTGCGCGCGTGTGCACTTTGTCGTATTTTTTGCAATGGAATATGAGCATGAGCACATCTTGCAAGAGCAGAATGTTAAGTTTATAGTATGTTGTACAATATAAAACCCGGTTTACATACCGGTTCGCGAACCACGGCCGGGCACTTTGTATTGTAAAACATATGGTTTTCTGATCGCATGATCAGGATATAGTATTTTTTGCAATGGAAAGGCCCCGGTTGCGACCGGGGCCGGGCACAATGCATTGTAAAAAATAGGGTTTTCTGATCGCATGATCAGGAAATGATATTTTGCATAGGATGGAGGGCGGTTTGCATAGCGACCGGTTTAGCTGGCTTTAGGGTTTAATAATTATAAGGATTAGAGATTTAGGGTGTAGCAGGGCAAGGCCAGGAATACCTACCTGCATGGGCACTCACCTGCGGTGGCTATCAATCCCTCCCGCATCTCCACCCCCACATAAAGATCATCTCTCCTCTCATGTTATACCGTGGCTGTAGCATAGCATAGCATAGCAGAGCAAGCGCTTAGCGGGAGGCTTCGCGCCGCGCGGGAGAGTGAACCCCTGCGGCAGGGTGAGGGTGTGCACCTCGCGGGAGAGTGAATCCCGACGGCAGGATGAGGGTTTGCACCACGCGGGAGAGTGAATCCCTACGGCAGGGTGAGGATTTGCACCGCGCGGGGCAGCAGTTCCCTATGAGGAACTAAAGGATTTTCGCTGCGAGGCGCGCGCGGCTGCCGCGCGCATGTGCACACTGTCGTATTTTTTTGCAATGGATTATTGGCATGGACACATCTTGCAAGAGCAAAATGTTGAGTATATATTGTTTGTTACAATGGAAAGTGTACTTCAGAAACAAAGAATGATCAGGATCTAGTATTTTCCAATGGATTATTGACATGGACACATCTAGCAAGAGCAACATGTTGAGTTTTATAGTTTTTTACAATGGAAATACACATCAGAAACGAGGAATGATCAGGATATATATTTTTTTTGCCAAGGATGGAGCATGTTGAAAGGCCGAATTTTAAGTTTATATTTTTTTACACAATAAAACTCCGGGCTAAATACCGGTTCGCGATCCGGATCGGCAACTTTGTATTGTAAAAAGGTGTCCTGATCGCATGATCAGGAAATATTTTTTACATAGGAGAAAGGCCGTCTTACATAGCGAGCGGAATTGAAGGGTTTAGGGTTTAATAATTATAGAGATTAGAGTTTACGGTTTAGGGTTCAGGACCCACTAGCCCAAACTTGCAGCCCACTTGACCGTGTCCCACCCACCCATGACCCAAGACATATTGATCTCGATGCGGTATCAACACGCGACTCGCAAAACGACGACGAGGACGACGCCGATGACGACGACGTTGATATTGTTTTCAAAACGACGACGACGCGGCCGCGCCAAGACGGCGGGGCGGCCCCTGGGGAAGGGCACGGGGGCGGCTCTCAACCCGAAAGGGTCGAGGTCGCGCCCGTACCTTTCGCGAAGGACAGTACTGGCGCCATGCCTGGCATACCGAGGCCATGAACGTCTGCCACGAGTCTGGGCGAGGAGGGTACCTTGCACTTTCGCAGGCTCTCCCAGAACGCCACTCCCGGTACTCCGGGAGTTTGCAGATCCTCCCAGAACGCCATTCCTGGCGCTCCGAAGGCAAGGATCTGCATGAGGGGTGCGTCCTGGGATTTGCGGATCGGGCCAGAACGCCATTCCTGGCGCTCCGAGGCCAAGGATCTGCGTGAGGGGCGCACCCTGGGATTTGCAGATCCTCCCAGAACGCCATTCCTGGCGCTCCGAGGGCAAGGATCTGCGTGAGGGGTGCGCCAAAATGGGGGGGGCGGCCGAAGGGGGGACTTTAGGGCGGCGGAAGGCATTTCAGGATTTAAATTTTTATAGGCTCTTAGTTTTTAAGGTTTAGGGTCCACTAGCCCAAACTTGCAGCCCACTTGACCGTGTCCCACCCACCCATGACCCAAGACATATTGATCTCGATGCGGTATCAACACGCGACTCGCAAAACGACGACGAGGACGACACCGATGACGACGACGTTGATATTGTTTTCAAAACGACGACGACGCGGCCGCGCAAAGACACCTGGGACGCGGCTGCAACGGCGATGCGGCCCGCGCGCGTGACGACGCGATTTGAAGAACCACGTTTTTTGACGCGAGTCCCTGTGCGATGCAGGGACGCCGCCCAGCGGCGGAGAGGTTGCACGCAAGATCCACGTTTATTGGCGCGAGTCCCTGTGCGACGCAGGGGCGCCGCCCAGCGGCGGCGAAGTCGCGCGCAGTGGTTGCCCAAGGCGCGCGGGATGACTCGTCGCCCCGAAGAGAGGGATCCCCTTGTGCATCTGCGTGAGGGGCGGACCCCGGGATTTGCAGATCCTCCCAGAACGCCATTCCTGGCGCTCCGAGGGCAAGGATCTGCGTGAGGGGTGCGCCAACGTGGGGGGGGGGGGGGGCGGCCGAAGGGGGGACTTTAGGGGCGCGGAAGGCATTTCAGGATTTAAATTTTTATAGGCTCTTAGCTTTTAGGGTTTAGGGTTTAGGGTTAGGGTTAGGGTTAGGGTTAGGGTTAGGGTTAGGGTTAGGGTTTAGGGTTAGGGTTTAGGGTTTAGGGTTTAGGGCTAGGCTCTAACAGGGCAAGGCCAGGAATACTTACCTGCACAGGCACTCACCTGCGGTGACTATCAATCCCCCCGCATCTCCACCCCCACATAAAGATCATCTCTCCTCTCATGTTATACCGTGGCTGTAGCATAGCATAGCATAGCAGAGCAAGCGCTTAGCGGGAGGCTTCGCGCCACGCGGGAGAGTGAACCCCTGCGGCAGGGTGAGGGTGTGTACCACGCGGGAGAGTGACTCTCGACGGCAGGATGAGGGTTCGCACCGCGCGGGAGAGTGAATCCCTACGGCAGGGTGAGGATTTGCACCACGCGGGGCAGCAGCTCCCTATGAGAGACTAAAGGATTTTCGCTGCGAGGCGCGCGCGGCTGCCGCGCGCACGTGCACTCTGTCGTATGTTTTTTTTTTTTTGCATTGGATTATTGGCATGGACACATCTTGCAATAGCAAAATGTTGAGTTTATGTTGTTTGTTACAATGGAAAGTGCACATCAGAAACGAAGAATGATCAGGATCTAGTATTTTTTCAATGGTGTATTGACATGGACACATCTAGCAAGAGCAAAATGTGGAGTTTATATTTTTTAACAATGGAAATACACAACAGAAGCGATGAATGATCAGGATCTAGTATTTTTTTTGCAAAGGATGGAGCAGGCTGTAAGGCAGAATGTTAAGTTTATTTTTTTTTCCATAAATCCCCGGTTTACATGCGGGTTCGCGACCCGGACCGGCCACTTTGAATTGTAAAAAATAAGGTTTTTTGATCGCATGATCAGGACATGCTGCTTTTTGCATAGGAGAAAGGCCGTCTTACATAGCGGCCGGCTTCGAGGGGTTTAGGGTTTAATAATTGTAGAGATTAGAGATTTAGGGTTGAGGCTTAGGGTAGGGTTTAGGGTTTAGGGCTTCTGCGCAGAACCATCCTATCCCCCCCTCCTCAGGAGGTAGGGGGGATGGATGGATGCGTTCTGTCCCATCCCATCCACCCAGAGTCATTGCTTTTAGGGTTTAGGGATCTACCCCCCACGCTCCCCCCTATCGAGGGGGGGAGGAGTGCTGGCGTCAGCCTGAGTGAGTGATGTGCGTCCCAGAAACAGATATGTCAGCATTAGCGCGATTCGAGAGTCGTCCTTCGCGAAAGTTACGCGCGCGACCCCGACCCTTGCGGGTGCAGAGTCGCCCGCGTAGCCTTCCCCAGGGGCCGCCGCGTGGAGGCTGGACGTGGCCCCCTGGGTTTCCGCGCGGCAGTGGGCGCCGCGCCGCGCGTGGAGTCCGACGGGCTTTCTCGCTCGCGGACTCGGCGCGGCGCGGCGGCCACTCCCGCGCGGAAGCCCCCCTCGACCGCGAGCTTCCGCGTTCCTGGTGCAAGCCCGCGGAAGAGGGCACAACTGCGCCTTGCCGAGAGTTCGCGGGGGCGTCGTTGTTCGTGGGGTTGGCGGACGTCGGCTCTGCGACGCGCGTGAGCGCTGCGGGATGTGCATGCCAGGAATGACAGGGGGCATCGGCGCTCTGGGGGAGAGCTCTGGGGGAGAGCTCCGGGGGAGAGCTCTGGGGGAGAGCTCTGGGGGAGAGCTCTGGGGGAGAGCTCTGGGGGAGAGCTCTGGGGGAGAGCTCTGGGGGAGAGCTCTGGGGGAGAGCTCTGGGGGAGAGCTCTGGGGGAGAGCTCTGGGGGAGAGCTCTGGGGGAGAGCTCTGGGGGAGCTCTGGGGGAGAGCTCTGGGGGAGAGAGCTCTGGGGGAGAGCTCTGGGGGAGAGCTCTGGGGGAGAGCTCTGGGGGAGCTCTGGGGGAGAGCTCTGGGGGAGAGCTCTGGGGGAGAGCTCTGGGGGAGAGCTCTGGGGGAGAGCTCTGGGGGAGAGCTGGGGGAGAGCTCTGGGGGGGAGAGCTCTGGGAGAGCTCTGGGAGCTCTGGGGGAGAGCTCTGGGGGAGAGCTCTGGGGGAGAGCTCTGGGGGAGAGCTCTTCTGGGGAGAGCTCTGGGGGAGAGCTCTGGGGGAGAGCTCTGGGGGAGAGCTCTGGGGGAGAGCTCTGGGGGAGAGCTCTGGGGGAGAGCTCTGGGGGAGAGCTCTGGGAGGGAGCTCTGGGGGAGAGCTCTGGGGGAGAGCTCTGGGGGAGAGCTCTGGGGGAGAGCTCTGGGGGAGAGCTCTGGGGGAGAGCTCTGGGGGAGCTGGGGGAGAGACTCTGGGGGAGCTCTCTGGGGGAGAGCTCTGGGGGAGAGCTCTGGGGGAGAGCTCTGGGGGAGAGCTCTGGGGGGGAGCTCTGGGGGAGAGCTCTGGGGGAAAGCTCTGGAGAGCTCTGGGCGAAAAGCCGAGCGGTATTTCTGAGCATCCGGCGGAGGGTTAGGGGTTATCATTTTGCAAGCGAAGCACCGCCTCGGGCCGGCAGCCCTATGGTCGCGGTGAGCTCGACTTGCAGCTCGCTCTCACTAGCAGATCCTTACAGGCGTGGCGGTGCGCGCCCCCAGGTCCGCGCCTGCAGTTAGGGTTAGGGTTAGGGTTAGGGTTGGGGTTTAGGGTTAGGGTTCAGGGTTTAGGGTTTAGGGTCTAACAGGGCAAGGCCAAGAATACCTACCCGCATAGGCACCCACCTGCGGTGGCTATCAATCCCCCCCGCATCTCCACCCCCACATCAAGATCATCTCTCCTCTCATGTTATACCCTAACGGGCGGGTCGGGCGGGCGGGGCCCTAACGGGCGGGTCGGGTCGGGGCGGGCGGGCCCTAGCGGGCGGGTCGGGTCGGGCGGGCGGGGCATTAAAGTATGGTGCGTGTGCACTTGACACGCGCGAACCCTAACGGGCGGGTCGGGTCGGGCGGGCGGACCCTAACGGGCGGGTCGGGTCGGGTCGGGCGGACCCTAGCGGGCGGGTCGGGTCGGGCGGGCGGGGCATTAAAGTATGATGCGTGTGCACTTGACGCGCGTGCTGTAGCATAGCATAGCATGCCATAGCGTCGCGAACAACGAACAACCCTAAAACCAACTGCATCGTGTGCGGGCGTGCGGACCGTCGCCTCGTCATCAGGGAGTACGAGTCACGTACTGGTGCTATCGAAACGGTGCAGAATCTGAGGAGGATCTTCGACACGTTGCCGATGCCTGAGCCTGACCGCTTGTCCGACGAAATGGCCCGCGTCTACGACGTCCATCGGCCCATATGCAAGGACTATGCTATGTTGAGGACCTCGGCATATGGATGCCCGATGTCGGCGCCCATGCTTCGCACGCAGATCTTGGATCAGAATGTCATGTATTCGTGGTCTGAGTCTGATGGGTACGATCTGGGACACGCATGCGCTGCTGCAGGAGCTTATGCCATGTTGGTCCTGTGCACGCGATGTTGGTCCCGATGTGCTGCGACCACGCATTGAAGCTAGGTGGATCCTGGGGCGATATAAGACGTGGGCCCTATCAGAGTTCGGGCGGCTCCCAGAGTGTAGCTATCGCCCCCTCTTTGATATGTGCAATTTATCGGACCTGTCGACTATCGTGACGAACCCCTGCGAGCACATGCGCGGCGGGGCCGTGCGGTTCGAGGACGTCCGCGTTGTGCCTTCGCTCTTCGTGGAGCGCGTCTCTATGGTCGAGGAGGACCGCGACGCCGGCTCCCATCGAGTCGGCCGACTGGCTTTCGGCGTCCCCTTTGACTATGCGCTGTCGGAGGAGCGCCGTTCTATGTTGAAGGCGGACCTCGACGCCGCGGACCTCGACGCCGGTTCCCTGCGGACCCGAGAGGGTTCCTGGATGGTGCATGATCGGTGCTTTCGCAGGGAGACCGCGGCGCAGGATATGCGGGACAACGACACAGACGCCCATCCGACCCTCGCTGGCACGGGCGTCTATCCCAAGCGTAAGAGGTTTCGAAAAGAGTTCGATGAAATCTATCAGGAGCTGACGTATTGAACATGGGCCTGGGACATCACAGCCAGACAATCCATGAGGCCATACTTATACCATTGCTGGCTCGCAGCCTGGGATTTTTTGAGCGGATCGCTGCATCTGAGCGGCGCCTCAGTTGGTATTGGATTACATGTCGTTGTCTTGCGGTCTTGCGCCTGAACTTATCATCTCTCCATCTGATCTTGTGAATGTTGCCTATCGGTCTCTGTCAGTCCTGAGAGTGTAGCAAATGCACTTGCTTCCTTTATGTGTATCTTGCTTTTCGTTTGTCTATCAGTGATGTCGGGACGGAGGTGGTCGAAACGAATGTTCTCCTACGGACGACGCCTACGGCGAACCACCGTTGCCTTCTGCCTATGTGTGTAGGTTTATGCCATGCTATTCTATGCCACGCCATATGCTATGCTATGCTATGCCATGCTATACCATGAGGTTCTCAGATGTAGGAGACCGTGCTGAACCGCCTCTTTGCCATGTCCTGCTTTGGTATGCTATGCTCTTCTATGCTACATCCTATTCAAAAAATATTATATCCTGATCATGTGAACTTTTGAGATGCATTTTCCCCAGGGAAAAACACTATTTCCATACCGCTCCCTACGGCGCCTTTTGCGGAGTTCGAAAAGGATTTCTTCGCACATCTGCATCATGCACTTTTGTGATTGAGCATGCAGTCAACCACGCTTGCATATTCTATGTCTCATGGATTATGGATCAGATGCCTCATGGTTCCTCCTGTGCCTTCGGACTATCCCGCCACCGTGCCTGATTGATGGGTCAGAAGCCTCATGGATGGGGGCTCGGGATCGACGATGACGATGACGATGACAGTGCCGATGACGACGACGACGACGACGAGTGACGACGAGTGACGACGAGTGACGACCAGTGACGACGAGTGTCGGCGAGTGACGACGAGTGACGACGAGTGACGACGAGCCACGACTAGTGAGGACGCGTGACGACGACTGACGACGAGTGACCACGAGTGACGACGAGTGATGACGAGTGACAACGAGTGACGACGAGGGACGACGAGGGACGACGAGTGACGACGAGTGACGACGAGCTGCCTTCAGTATGGCACAGTATGGCACAGCATGGCACAGCATAGCATAGCATAGTACAGGTCCCCTATCGTGAGGGACTTCATGTTGTAGCACGCGGGCCACCCTTTGCAAGATGTGTCCACGTCAATAATCCATTGCACAAAAGAACAAGGTGCAAGTGTTACAGCGATGTTGTTACTATGAGTGGAGTGATGATCTTTATGTGAGGTGGAGATGCGGGGGGGATTGATAGACACCGCAGGTGAGTGCTTATGCTGGTAGGTATTCCTGGGCATATTCAAAAGAGAGGTTCTCCACACAATGAGGAACCCATGATGTAGCATAGCATAGCATAGCACAGCATGCCAAAGAATAGGTTCCCCAAACATGGAGAACCCATGGTGTAGCATAGCATAGCATAGCGTAGCATAGCACAGCATGGCAAGGCATAGATTCCCCAAGAAAGTGTTGTTTCATAAAGAAAGTGAACCTCGGAAGTGGGTGGCTTACACAGCGGGTCGTAAAGATCCCCATAGCAGGCCCGATCCAGGGGTGCGCCTGGGAGCACACATGATCAGGAAATTATAGTTTTTGCATAGGATTCTGGGTGATTTACATAAGGGTCGTAAAGATCCCCATAGCAGGCTCGATCCAGGAGTGCGCCTGGGAGCACGCATGATCAGGAAATAGTATGTTTAGCATAGGATTGTGGGTGGTTTACATAGCGGGTCGTAGAGATTTCCATAGCAGGCTCGATCCAGGGGTGCGCCTGGGAGCACGCATGCTCAGGAAATAATATGTTTTGCCAGGGATTGTGGGTGGTTTACATAGGGGGCCGTAAAGATCCCCATAGCAGGCTCGATCCAGGAAGTTGGATGGACATAGGAAGGCATGGGGAGGTCGGGTTTCAGGTTTAATAATCATAAGGATCAGAGATTTTGGGTTTAAGGCTTAGGGTTTCTCTTAGCGCAGCGGCCGACAGTCCAGGCAATGCTGCCCCCCCTTCGGCAAGCTTGATTGGGGGGGCGGTTAGCCGACCCGAGCAAGCTTGGCGAAGGGGGCAGGAGGTGCAACATCTTCCCACCCCCGGCCGCATGGCCGGCAACCTCCCGAACTAAAGCCTTTTATGGTTTAGGGCCGTTGGCCCCTTAAATTCCCAAATGCGTTCCAAGCGCTCCCAGGCGTTCAGGCGCTCCCAAGCGCTCCCAGGCGCTCTCAGTCAAGCGCCCCCATGCGCTCCCCGGCGCTGCCAAGCGCTCCCGGCGCGTTCCGAAGCGCTCCCTGGCAATCCCAAGGCGCTCCCACGCGCTCCCAGGCGCTCCCAGGCGCTCCCAGGCGCTCCCGGTGCATTCCCAAGCGCTCCCGGGCGCTCCCAGACGCATCCAAGCGCTCCTTGGCGCTCCCAAGCGCTCCCAGGCGCTCCCGGCACGCTCCCAGGCGCTCCCGGCCGCTCCCAGGCGCTCCTAGGCGCTCCCAGGCGCTCCCAGGCGCTCCCAGGCGCTCCCAGGCGCTCCCAGGCGCTCCCAGGCGCTCCCAGGCGCTCCCAGGCGCTCCCAGGCGCTCCCAGGCGCTCCCAGGCGCTCCCAGGCGCTCCCAGGCGCCCCCAGGCGCCCCCCGGCGCTTCGAGGAGAAGGTCTTTGGGTTTAGGGTGTCATATTCGTTGAGGATCAGGGGAGGTTTATCATTGAAGCGCGAATCCCCAAAAGAGGGGGAGGGCAGCAGCAAAAGCTGCCAAGGCGAACCACTCGGGCTACATGCTCGAGCATCTCAGAGATGCCCTGTCTCTCGTAGACGGCGACGGTGATGCGCGGTGGGGTGGGCAGAAGCACAACGAGGTGCTTGGGAATTTAGGGTCTAACAGGGCAAGGCCAGGAATACCTACCTGCATAGGCACCCACCTGCGGTGGCTATCAATCCTCCCCGCATCTCCACCCCCACATGAAGATCATCTCTCCTCTCATGGCATACCGTGGTTGTAGCATAGCATAGCATAGCATAGCAAGCGCTTAGCAAAGAGGCGAGGTCACCAACATTTGAGGAACCTGATGTTATAGCGTGGCTGTAGCGTAGCATAGCGTAGCGAAGCAGAGGTAGCAAAGAGGCAAGGTCCCCAAAATTTGGAGAACCTTTTGTTACAGCGTGGCTGTAGCACAGCGTAGCATAGCATCGCTAAACAGATAGGCGCTGCGAGGCGCGCGCGGTCCCAGCAGACTTGGTTGAAGCCGTTCGCCGTGGTTACAAGAATTTTGACCCATTGGTTTCTCAATGATTCAGGATGCACGCGGAGGGCGATCCTGCACAATTGTCGTATGAGAAAGTTTAATGTTTTCGTATGTTTTGTTGATATCGCTTTTGAAAAAACATTGAAACACATTGTGTTTCAAAGGATTTCGCCATGATCGCGCGGCTGCCGCGCGCATGTGCACTCTGTCGTTTTTTTTGCAATTGATTATTGACATGGGCACATCGTACAAAATCCACATGTTGAGTGTATACTGTTTTTTACAATGGAAAGTGCACATCAGAAACAAAGAATGATCCGGATATAGTATTTATTGCATAGGATGGAGCATGTTGAAAGGCAGAAGGTTAAGTTTATAGTATGGTTTGCAATCAAATTCCGGTTTACATACGGGTTCGCGAACCCGGGCCGGGCACTTTGCATTGTAAAACATAGGGCTTTCGGATCGCATGATCAGGATCTAATATTTTTTGCAATGGAAAGGCCGGGGTTGCGACCGCGGCCGGGCACTTTGTATTGTTAAAAATATGGTTTTCTGATCGCATGATCAGGAAATCGTATTTTTGGCATAGGAGAAAGGGGGGCTTACATGGCGGCCGGTTTAGCCGGCTTTAGGGTTTAATAATTATAAGGATTAGAGGTTTAAGGTCTAACAGGGCAAGGCCAGGAGTACCTACTTGCATAGGCACTCACCTGCGGTGGCTACCAATCCCCCCCGCATCTCCACCCCCACATAAAGATCATCTCTCCTCTCATGTTATACCGTGGCTGTAGCATAGCATAGCATGCCCTAACAAGCGTGGCTCGATCCAGGAGTGCGCCTGTGAGCAAGCGCTTAGCAAAGAGGCGGCGGCCGCGCGCGTGTGCACTTTGTCGTTTTTTTTTTTGCAATGGAATGTGAGCATGGCCACATTCGCCGTGCGCTCAAAAGTTGTTTGTGACGCCCCGATTTGCATGAATGTTGCAAAACCCATTGGTTTTTCAATGATTCAGGATCACGCGGAGGGCGATCCTGCACAATTGTGGTATGAGAAAGTCATATGTTTTCATGTGTTTTGCTGATATCGCTTCTGACAAACATTGAAACACACATAGTGTTTCAAAGGACTTCGCCATGATCGCGCGGCTGCCGCGCGCATGTGCACTCTGTCGTATTTTTTGCAATGGATTATTGACATGGACACATCTTGCAAGAGCAAAATGTTGAGTTTGTATTGCTTTTTACAATAGAAAGTACACATCAGAAACGAGGAATGATCAGGATGTAGTATTTTCTTGCAAAGGATGGGGCATGTTGAAAGGCATAATGTTAAGTTTATAGTATTTTTTATAATAGAGAACTCCGGTTTACATGCGGGCTCGCGACCGGGACCGGCCACTTTGCATTGTAAAAATATGGTTTTCTGATCGCATGATCAGGAAATATTTTTTTGCATAGGAAGGATGGCGTCTTACATAGCGAGCGGAATTTAAGTCTTCAGGAATTAATAATTATAGTGATTACAGATCTAACAGGGCAAGGCCAGGAATACCTACCTGCATAGGCACTCACCTGCGGTGGCTATCAATCCCCCCCGCATCTCCACCCCCACATAAAGATCATCTCTCCTCTCATGTTATACCGTGGCTGTAGCATAGCATAGCAGAGCAGAGCAAGCGCTTAACGGGAGGCTTCGCGCCACGCGGGAGAGTGAACCCCTGCGGCAGGGTGAGGGTGTGCACCGCGCGGGAGAGTGAATCCCGACGGCAGGATGAGGGTTCGCACCCCGCGGGAGAGTGAATCCCTACGGCAGGGTGAGGATTGGCACCACGCGGGGCAGCAGTTTCCTATGAGAAACTGAAGGATTTTCGCTGCGAGGCGCGCGCGGCTGCCGCGCGCATGTGCACTCTGTCGTATTTTTTGCAATGGATTATTGACATGGACACATCTTGCAAGAGCAAAATGTTGAGTTTATACTGTTTGTTACAATGGAAAGTGCACATCAGAAACGAAAAATGATCAGGATATAATATTTTTCTAATGGATTATTGACATGGACACATTTAGCAAGAGCAGAATGTTGAGTTTATATTGTTTTTACAATGGAAGTACACATCAGAAACGAGGAATGATCAGGATATAGTTTTTTGCTTGTTTTTATTATTTTTTTCAAAGGATGGAGCATGTTGAAAGGCATAATGTTAAGTTTAGTATTTTTACAATATGAAACTCCGGTTTACATACCGGTTCGCGACCCGGACCGGGCACAATGCATTGTAAAAAAAGGTTTTCTGATCGCATGATCAGGAAATAATTTGAGGGAGTTTCTGTGGAACTCACGTCATCCTCACCCCCGGCGCGAAGAGCACGAGTCCAGAGCGGCCTCCGGCACCGTTTCCGGACAGATCCGGTGGATCCGCTGGATCCTGGATCCGGTGACGAATCCCAAACCGGCGCCCTCGCTTGAGACATCCTCACAAAACCGGCCCCGGGGGAGGTGCCCAGAGGAGCCCAGAGCGGCCTCCGGCACCGTTTCCGGACAGATCCGGTGGATCCGCTGGATCCGCTGGATCCGGTGACGAATCCCAAACCGGCGCCCTCGCTTGAGACATCCTCACAAAACCGGCCCCGGGGGAGGTGCCCAGAGGAGCCCAGAGCGGCCTCCGGCACCGTTTCCGGACAGATCCGGTGGATCCGCTGGATCCGACGAATCCCAAACCGGCGCCCTCGCTTGAGACATCCTCACAAAACCGGCCCCGGGGGAGGTGCCCAGAGGAGCCCAGAGCGGCCTCCGGCACCGTTTCCGGACAGATCCGGTGGATCCTGGATCCGCTGGATCCGGTGACGAATCCCAAACCGGCGCCCTCGCTTGAGACATCCTCACAAAACCGGCCCCGGGGGAGGTGCCCAGAGGAGCCCAGAGCGGCCTCCGGCACCGTTTCCGGACAGATCCGGTGGATCCGCTGGATCCGGTGACGAATCCCAAACCGGCGCCCTCGCTTGAGACATCCTCACAAAACCGGCCCCGGGGGAGGTGCCCAGAGGAGCCCAGAGCGGCCTCCGGCACCGTTTCCGGACAGATCCGGTGGATCCGCTGGATCCGCTGGATCCGGTGACGAATCCCGAACCGGCGCCCCGGCGCCCTCGCTTGAGACATCCTCACAAAACCGGCCCCGGGGGAGGTGCCCAGAGGAGCCCAGAGCGGCCTCCGGCACCGTTTCCGGACAGATCCGCTGGATCCGCTGGATCCGGATCCGACGAATCCCAAACCGGCGCCCTCGCTTGAGACATCCTCACAAAACCGGCCCCGGGGGAGGTGCCCAGAGGAGCCCAGAGCGGCCTCCGGCACCGTTTCCGGACAGATCCGGTGGATCCGCTGGATCCGGTGGATCCCAAACCGGCGCCCTCGCTTGAGACATCCTCACAAAACCGGCCCCGGGGGAGGTGCCCAGAGGAGCCCAGAGCGGCCTCCGGCACCGTTTCCGGACAGATCCGATCCGCTGGATCCGCTGGATCCGGTGACGAATCCCAAACCGGCGCCCTCGCTTGAGACATCCTCACAAAACCGGCCCCGGGGGAGGTGCCCAGAGGAGCCCAGAGCGGCCTCCGGCACCGTTTCCGGACAGATCCGGACAGATCCGGTGGATCCGCGCCCCGGGGGGAGGAGGAGGAGGAGGAGGAGGAGGAGGAGGAGGAGGAGGAGGAGGAGGAGGAGGAGGAGGAGAAGATGATGGAGCTGCGGGGTGGAGGAGGACAGACGGAGGCAAGAGAAGGATGGAGGAGGAGGAGGAGGAGGAGGAGGAGGAGGAGGAGGAGGAGGAGGACCTCATCACCCTCGCCAACAAGCGCACGCACCTTCTTCTATATACAGAAACTCCCGATCAACCGCAGAGCGGCCGGCTAGTATTTTTGCATAGGATGGAGGGGGGTTTGCATAGCGAGCGGTTTTGAAGGGTTTAGGGTTTAATACTTATAAGGATTAGATATTTAGGGTTTAGGGTTTAGGGCCTACACCGCAGGATTTTGAAACCCAAATCGGTGAGGGTGAAGCGTGCGGTTCCCGTTATTTCACGCGTGCAACACGTCGGCCGACGCGCGAGGGCGCCGTCGCGCGCGTGAAATAACGGGGACCGCACACTTCACCCTCACCGATTGGGGCCTCCAAATCCTGCGCTCTAGGGTTTAGGGTTTAGGGTTTAGGGTTTAGGGTTTAAGGTTTAGGGTGTTGCCCGCAAAGCGGTGTGGGCGCGCGCACGCATCCCACCCCCACATCAAGATTGTTTGGGGTGGGATGCTGTGTGCGCGCTCGCGTTGCTTGTCCTCCCGCCCCAATCCACCCCGGCTATTCTCGTTTAGGGTTTAGGGACATGGAGAGTTCTTCCCCCCAGCCCCCACTCATGGGGGTGTCGAACACCACGTCGTCCTAGCAGAGAACGCGCAGGCGCTGTAACGCATTGGGGAACAGCCTCTAGGTTTAGTTCGCGCGTTGGGGAACGCCCGACCGGGCGATCTCTTCCGACTGTCGCAGGAGCGGTTCTGCGCGGTGGCGCACGCGCAGCGGTGTGCCGGCCAACGAGGTGTCGTACCTTGTGGCCCATGTTGCGCTGGCGACGCCAGAACCGCGCCTGCGCGCTCTTTTTCGATGCCCAGGCGCGCTGGCGAGCGCATATGGCGATTGAAATAAACTTACGCAGATGCCTCAATCTCAGAAGCGATCATGGTGGGCCACGACAAAGGAGACCAGCTCGCCAGACGCTCCGCGGTTCGCGCGCGCGCGAAGTTCCCGCGCCGACGCCGCGTCGTCCTAAGGTCTCCGGGGTTCGTTCGCGCGTTGGGGCACGCCCGACCGGGCGACCTTTTCCGATTCTCGCAGGAGCGATTCTGCTCGCGGTGGCGCACGCGCAGCGCTTTGTCTCGGATGGTGGGAGGGGGAGCTCGGGGGGGCGGGCCTGGCGCCCCCTCGATGCGACGCGCCAGGCAGCGCGTCGCGTGCGTCAGCCGGCCGGCCGGCCGGCGGTCCGGCCGTCGAGTGTATTCCTTATCGCTGAATTACGTTGGCGACGCCAGAACCGCGCCTGCGCGCTCCTTTTCGGTGCGCAGGCGCGCTGGCGAGCGCATATCGCGATTGGGGTAAAATTACGCATCTGCTTCAATCTCAGAGAGGATCATGTTGCGCCACGACAAAGGGGACCAGTTCGCCGGACGCTCCGCGGCTCGCGCGCGCGCGCGAGGTTCCCGCGCTGGGGACCCCCTGGGAGCGCTTGGGAAGCTTCTGGGACGCGTGGGAGCGCCTGGGGAGCGCCTGGGAGCGCGCCCAGGCGCGCTGGGAGCGCCTGGAGAGCCCCTGGCAGCGTTTTCCTAGGTTTTCCTATGTTCCTGGGGGATCTTGTGACCGCGCTGTGTTTGGGTTCCGGCTTTGGGGTTTTTATTTCCTGCTACGCAGGTAGCCTGTGGCGTAGCCAGCCTGAGGCGTGGCGTGTGGGCGGTCGAGCTTAGCCTCTCCCTTTCCGTAGATCCTCCAGGCGCTCCACTGAACGTTCCGACCAAGGCTCGTATGCGTCTGGGGCATCCCGACAGCGACGCATATTCGAGTTAGGGTTAGGGTTAGGGTTAGGGTTAGGGTTAGGGTTTAGGGTTTAGGGTTTAGGGTTTAGGGTGTAGGGTTAGGGTTAGGGTTAGGGTTTTGGTTTGGGTTTGGGTTTGGGTTAAGGGTTAAGGGTTAAGGTTTAAGGGTTAAGGGTTTGGGTTAAGGGTTAGGGTTAGGGTTAAGGGTTAGGGTTACTGTTTGGGTTCGGGTTAGGGTTAAGGTTAGGGTTTGGTTTAGGGTTAGGGTTAGGGTTAGGGTTAGGGTTAGGGTTAGGGTTAGGGTTTAGGGTTTAGGGTTTAGGGTTTAGGGTTTAGGGTTCGGGGTTTGGGTTAGGGGTCGGGCTTCGGCTTAGAGCTCGGGTTGGATTCAGGGGTAGGGTTTAGAGTTAGGATTAAGGGTTACAGTTTGGGTGGGGGTTTGGGTTTGGGGTTAGGGTTCGGTCGCGGGTTTAGAGTTAGCGTTGAGGGTTCGGGTTAGGGTTGGGGTTAAGGGTCGGGTTAAGGTTCTTCGAGGTCTGGGGCGAGCTCCGGGTTGCAAAAACATAAGAAACATCAGTGGGCGTTTATTTTTTTTACGGGGGCTTCCGGGTCCCCCCCAAAAAGGAGATTGTAAGAAACAAATAAAACATTGTATAACAATTAAAAGATTGTAAAAGAACATACAACATTGTAAGACAAACACAACAAAATAAGAGGTTGTAAAACAACATTGTTTGTTTTTTACCGGGCCCTCCGGGATGTAAAAAAACTATCGGATTGTAAAAACAAATAGCGACATCGAGCTCGCTATTTTTCTTTAATATTTTCATTTTTACTTAACAGCTCTTGCTGATAGGCTTCTAGTGGTCTCAAAAGAGAGCATCATGACTCCGCAGGGGGGTCTGGGCGGGACCCGGGGAGGCTGCCGTCGAAGCCGAAATCGCTTGGGACATCCTCGCAAAATCGCTCTTGGTGCTCCCAGAACTCCATTCCCGGGCTACATTTTGGATGCCCGGAGCCAACTGTAAGCCACTTCGTGCTCTTCGACTTCCCAGAACTCCATTCCCGGGCCACATTTTGGATGCCCAGAGCCAACTGTAGGCCACTTCGTGCTCTTCGATTTTCCAGAACTCCATTCCCGGGCCACATTTTGGATGCCCAGAGCCAACTGTAGGCCACTTCGTGCTCTTCAAGTTCCCAGAACTCCATTCCTGGGATGATTTTGAATGCCCGGAGCCAACTGTAGGCCACTTCGTGTTCTTCTAGTTCCCAGAACTTCACTCCTGGGCCACAGTTTGAATGCTGAGGCAGGCTGATGCTGCGGCCGAGGCAGGCTGAGGCTGAGGCAGGCTGAGGCTGAGGCCGAGGCTGAAGGCAGACTGAGGCTGAGGCTGAAGCAGACTGAGGCTGAGGCTGAGGCAGGCTGAGGCTGAGGCTGAAGCAGGCTGATGCTGAGGCAGGCTGAGGCTGAGGCTGAGGCTGATGCAGGCTGAGGCTGAGGCAGGCTGAGGCTGAGGCCGAGGCTGAAGGCAGACTGAGGCTGAGGCTGAAGCAGGCTGAGGCTGAGGCTGAGGCAGGCTGAGGCTGAGGCTGGCTGAGGCTGCGACTGCCGACTGCCGACTGCCGTTGCCGCTGCGACTGTCATCGCGAATGCGACTACGACTGCGAGAACAGCAGAATTCGACAACTGGATTTTCATTTGAATCTTAAGGGGAGTGCTTTCAGATATGCTTCTACACATCGCTCTTAGGTTGCTTTGCCGGGATATATATTTTTTTTTTTTGAGATTTTTTATGTTTTAAGGGTCTCCCGGGGAGGTGTCGGTCGGATTTGGGCGAGAAATTGCGTGGTGGGGGTCCCTAGAACAGAGGTTCCGAGGGGTGGGGATGGCGGTGCGAGGATCCTTGGTGGGTATTGGTCGGTTTGGGGTGAGAAATTGCATCGTGATGGGCCCCAAGAACAGAGGTTCTGTGGGGTGGGGGTGCCGGGGCGAAGAGGGGGTATCGGTCGGTCTTGGGCGAGATTACGTGGTGGGGGGCCCCGAGAACGGATCCTCCGCGGGGTGGGGATGCCGGGCGAGGAGGGGGGGGCATTGGTCGGTTTGGACTGAGAAATTGGATGGTGGGGGCTTGAGGAACAGAGGTTGCGAGGGGTGGGGATTCCGGGGCGAGGAGGGAGGTATCGGTCGCTTTTGTGTGAAAGATTGTTCGGTGGGGGGTCCCAGGAACGGAGCTTCCGTGGGGTGGGGATGCTGGGGCGAGGAGGGGGGCGACGATCGGTTTTGCAAGCAAGTGTGTGGCGGGGGGCACCCGGTTCCGTGGGGTGGGGAGGCCGGGGCGAGGGGGGGCGCCAGTTGGTTTTGGGCGAGACACTGTGCGGTGGGGGGGCCCATGAACAGAGGTCCTGTGGAGTAGTGGTGTACAAGGAGGGGGGTATCGGATGGTTTTGGGCGAGAATGTGCGAGGTGGGGGCCCCGAGAACAGAGGTTCCGCGGGGTGGGGGTGCGGGGCGAGGGGGGGGGGCGTCGGTTTGTTTTTGGCGAGAGATTGTGTGGTGGGTGGCCTCGAACAGAGGTTCCGAGGGGTGGGGTTGCCTGGGCGAGGAAGGGGAGTGTCGGTTGGTTTTGGGTGCGACATGGCGTGGTGGGAGGTTTCGACAACAGAGGTTACGCGGGGTGGGTGGGGGTGCCGGGGCGAGGAGGGGGGCGACGGTCGGTTTTGGGAGAGACTTTGGTTGGTGGGGGGGCCCAGGAATTGAGGTACCCTGGGGTGGCGATGCTGGGCGCGGGGGGGGGGGCGTCGGTTGGTTTTGAAGGGGAATTGCGTGGTGGGGGGCCCCAGGAACAGAGGTTCCTTGGGGCGGGGGTGCCGGGGCGAGGAGGGGGGTTCTCGGTCGGTTTTGGGCCGGCAGTTGTGTGGTGGGGGGGCCCGAGAACAGAGATTCCGTGGGGTGGGGGTGCCGGGGCGCGGAGGAGGGCATCGGTGGGTTGTGGGTGAGGAAGTGCGTGGTGGGGGGCCCCGAGAGCAGGGGTTCCGCGGGGTGGGTGTGCCGGGGCGAGGAGGGGGGCATCGGTTGGTTTAGGGTGAAATCGGGTGGCAGGGGGCCCCAAGAACAGCGGTTCCATGGGATGGGGTGGCCGGGGCGAGGAGGGCGATTTTGGGATGTGGGCGAGAATTTGCGCGGTGGGGATCACAAAACAAAGTTCCCGTGGGGCGGGGGCGCCTGGTCGAGGAGGGCGTCGGTCGGTTTTGAGCGAGAACTTGTGGGGGGGCCCGAGAACAGAGGTTCCGCGGGGTGCGGGTGCCGAGGCGAGGGGGGGGTATCGGTCGGTTTGGGGCGTGGGGGCTTCCAAGAACACAGGTTCTGTGTGGTGGATGCCGTGGCGATGGGGGGGGGCCGGTCGGTTGTGGGCGAGAAATTGGGTGGTTGGGGGGCTCCGAGAACGGAGATTTCGTGGGGTGGGGATGCCGCGGCGCGGAAGGGGTATCGGATGGCTTTGGGGGGTAAGCACAGAGGTTCCATTGGGTGGGGATGTCGGGGCGCGGAGGGTTGGTTTGGGGCGAGCCAGTGCGTGGTCGGGGGGTCTCAAGAGCAGAGGTTCCGCGGGGTGGAGCTGCCGGGGCGAGGAGGGGGGTGTCGGTCGGTGTTGGGCGAGACATTGCGGTGGTGGGCCCCAAGAACAGAGGTTTTACGGGGTGGGGGTGCCGGGGCGAGAAGGGGGGGTCGGTCGGTTTTGGGTCGAGAAATTAGGCGGCGGGGGTCCCAAGAGCAGAGTGGGGGGGCGTCGGTCGGTTTTGGGCGAGAACTTGTGTTGTGGGGAGCCCCAAGAACATGCAGGGGTTCTGTGGGGTGGGGGTGCTGGGGGCGAGCAATTGCTTGGTGGGGGGCCCGAAGAACGGAGGTTCCGTGGGATGGGGATGCTGGGGCCGGACGGGGGGTCCGTTGGGTCGGGGCCCGGAGGGGGGCGCCAGCTGGTTGTGGGCGAGAACCAACGTTCCGCGGGGCTGGGATGCCGGGTGGCGAGAAATTGTGCGGGGGGGGCCCAAGAGCGGAGGTTCCGCGTGGTGGGGGTGCCGCGGCGAGGAGGGGGGGCATCGGTCGGATATGGGCGAGAAGTTGCTTGGTGGGGGTTCCTAATAACAGGTTCCTTGGGGCGGGGATGCCAGGGCGAAAAGGAGGGCATCGGTCGGTTTTGGGCGAGAGATTGCGCGGTGGGGGGCCGCGAGAACGGGGGTTCCGCGGGGTGGGGGCGCCGGGGCGAGGAGGGGGGTTGTCGGTTGGTTTTGGGGGGGCAGTTGTGTGGGTGGGGGGCCCGAGAACAGAGGTTCCGTGGGGTGGGGATGCTGGGGCGAGGAGGGCGGCGTCGGTCGGTTGTGGGCGCGACATTGCGCGGTGGGGGGCTCCGAGAACAGAGTTTCCGCGGGGTGGGGGTGCTGCGGCGAGGGAGGGGGGGGGGGGGGCATCGGTCGGTCTTGGGCAAGAGATCGTGTGGTGGGGGGCCGGGAGAAGAGAGGTTCCGTGAGGTAGGGGTGCCCGGGCGAGGAGGGGGGCGTCGGTCGGCTTTGGGCGAGGTCATGTGGGGGGGGGCGAATCTAGAACAGAGGTTCCGTGGGGTAGGGATGCTGGGGCGAGGATGGGGCATCGGTCCGTGTCGGGTGAGGGGCCCCGAGAACAGAGGTTCCGAGTCGGTCGGTTTGGGGGGGGAATTGTATGGTGGGGGGCCCCGAGAACAGAGGTTCCGTGGGGTGGGGGTGCTGGGGCGAGGAGGGGGGCGTCGGTCGGTTTGGGGGGAGAAATTATGCGATCGCGCGGCCCACTCAGCGCGTCTTCAAGAGCATCGTCGGGCAACGGGCGTGCTGGTGGCGAGGCAGGCTCTCGGCGCGCGCGATGCTGATCAACCCGCGGCAATTGCCATAATTCGCGACGCAAAGTATGCATGGGCCAACGTGTCTGTGCGACGTTATGTTCTTCGGCAGTGCGCCGTGCTTCTCCGCGTCCAGTGCGACTCTCCCCACGCCGCCCCTCGAGGGCCTCTGGGATTGCAGCAAGAGCGGATGTTCCAACAGACGGGTTTATGATTTGCAGGTTTCTTCGGGCGCTTCCGGTCTGATCTTCAGCGAAATCGCATTCAAGCTTCGCGCTTGTGCGGCTACTGCTGCAGCCCGCTGGGTCGCCGGGCTGCGGCTTTGGGGCGGCGCTATTTCGCTGGAGGTATTCATCGTGCTTGCTGTTGGAGTTGCGCCTGCTGTCAGTAAGCATTTTGTACAGTGGAGGTCGCCATCTGGGCCCCGCGCTTTTGGCTTCACCTCAGTTCTGTAGTCTGCTGCGGGATGCTCCACTGTACTGGGGCAATGCACTGTCCCTGGAACATATGCTGCGCTGCTGGCTAATTACCCGATTTGAGGCTTTCTGAGTCTCCAAGGACTGGTCTTGCGGGGGCGATTCTTGTTTCTTACTTCTACATGTGTGGTTGTGGCTTGGTACCAGTCTACCAGGACAGGAGAGCGATGGGAGGCACCGGTCGGTTTTGGGGGAAGAAATTGGGTGGTGGGGGGCCCCGGGAACAGAGGTTCCGAGTCGGTCGGTTGGGGGGGGAAGTTGTATGGTGGGGGGCCCCGAGATCAGAGGTTCCGTGGGGTGGGGGTGCTGGGGCGAGGAGGGGGGCGTCGGTCGGTTTGGGGGGAGAAATTATGCGGTTGGTTCCGTGGGGTGGGGATGCCGGGGCGAGGGGGGGGGGGTCGGTCGGTTTTGGGGGAGATTGCGTGGCGGGGGGGCCCAATCAGAGGTTCCGTGATTGGGATGCCAGGGCCAGGAGGGGGCCCCTGGTTGGTTGTTGGTGAGAACGTGTGTCGTGGGAAGTCCCGGGCACAGAGGTTCCGTGGGGCGGGGGTGCCAGGGGCGAGGAATTGCGTGGTGGGGAGCCCGAGGAACAGAGGTTCCACGGGGTGGGGATGCCGGGGCGAGGAGGGGGGTGTCGGTCGATTTGGGCGGGAAATTGCGTGGCGGAGGGCCCCAAGGACAGACGTTCCGTGTTGGGGGGTCGCCGAGGCCTGGAGGAGGGTATTGGTCGGTTTGGAGTGAGAAATTGCGTGGTGGGGGGGTCTCAAGAGCAGAGGCTCCGTGGGGTGGGTGCCTGGGCGAGGGGGGGGGTGTCGGTCGGTTTTGGGTGGGAAATGAGGTGGTGGTGGGTTTGAGGTTCTGCGCGGTGGGGGTGCTGGGGCGAGGAGGAGGGTGTCGGTAGGTGCCAGGAAGGGGGTATCGGTCGGTTTTGGGTGGGGAATTGGGTGGTGGAGGGTCCCAAGTATCGGTTGGTTTTTGGCGAGCAATTGCGCGGTGGGGCCCCGGGAATAAAGTTTCCGAGGGGTGGGGGTGCAATGGCGAGGAAGGGGGGTATCGGTCGGGCTTGGGCGAGAAATTGTGTGGTGGGGGCTCCCAAGAGTAGCAGTTCGTGGGGGTGGGGGTGCCGGGGCGAGGAGGGAGTTATCGGTCGGCGTTCGGCGAAAAACTGTCGTGTGGGTCCCGAAAACAGGTTCAGTGGGGCGGGGGTGCTGGGGCGAGGAGGGGGGCGTCGGTCGGTTTTGGGCGAACATGTGTGGTTTGGGGGTCTCGAGAGCAGAGGTTCCGTGGGGTGGGGGTGCTTGGGCGAGGAGGGGGGGCCATCGGTCGGTTTGGGGCGAGAAATTGTGTGGCGGGGGGCTTCGAGGGCAGAGTTTCTGCGGGGTGGGCATGCCAGGGCGAGGAAGGGGGGTGTCGGTCGGGTTTGGGCGAGAAATTGCGTGGTGGGGGGTCCCAAGAACAGAGGTGTCGTGGGGTGGGGATGCCGGGGCGAGGAGGGGGGTGTCGGTTGGTTTTGGGCGAGAAATTGCGTTGTGGGGGGCCCCAAGAACTGATGAGGTTCCGTGGGGTTGGGGGCGCCGGGGGGATTAGCGGAGAGCCGTGAAGTCGAGAACCCCAAACACTTAGAAACAACAAACGAACAATATTTGTCGCCCCCTGGGGCCCTCTTAGGAAGCCTCTTGGAGGCCTCTTGGGGCGATTCGGCGGCCTGTAGAGCCGTTTCGGGGCCATATTGGGCGTCTTGGGGCAATCTTGGGCGGCTTGGGCGATCTAGGGGTTCTCTTGGACCGTCTTGGCTTGTTTTGGGGCCCGTGCCCTTTATGGCGCGCTCGGTCTGGGGTCGCGCCGGGCGGGGGGGGGGTGGGGGGGGGGGGGGCAATCTCCAGTTTGGGCCCTCCAGGGGGTTATGGGGGGGGAACTAGTTCACGCGCCTGGAAAGCCACAAGGGGTCGGCGGATTTTGGCTTCCCGGAGGTACTTTTTGAGCCCACTTTGCTTGTGTCAGGGGCGTCTTGGGCCATCCGAAAGACGTCTTGGGCCGTCTCTGGCCCACCTTGGGCCGTCTTGAGATGCATCTCGGTCTGTCTTGAAAACATCTTGGGGCCGCGTTGGGCTCCCATGGCCGTCATGTTGACGAGTTTTCTGTTTTTTCCCTTCCGCGCGGCCGGCGGGTTGGGCCGGGGCCGCACTGGGGGCCTTTAATTTGTAGACGCCTAAGCGTAACCCCGCCAGTCTCTGTTGCCTCCTGTCCTGTGTCTTTGTTGTCTCCTCTGTTTTTCCTTCTCTGTTTAAATTCTTCTGCGGCTGTCAGCTGCGCCCCAGCCTGGCCTCGGCGCGTCTCAGGCGAAGCGCGCCGCCGCGGAAGGGCTCGCCCGAGTCCTGCGGCGGTTAGCCGCCCCCCCAACCGACCCAGCAGGCGCGGCCGTGCCCCCCGGCCCGCCCCTGCTACTCATGCCCTTGCTGGGCGCCCAGGTGGGGCTTCTTCCCGTTTCCCGCGGCTGTCAGCCGCACCCCCCCCAGTGGGTTACAGGTCTCAGGCGATGCTATCCCCTCTGGCCCCCTCCGGGGCTCTAGGAAGGTGAGGCCCTGGAGGTGGCCTGATGGAGTGCCGGCTGTAAGGGCCGACGCTAGTGCCCGTTTCCGCTGCCGGAACTCCAGTTCGTTGTCTCTTCGCCTCTCGCGACACCGCATCCAAGTGTATTGGTTGGGTTGGTCGAGAGTTACGACAAGTGCAAGCTGTTCGGCAAGGCGCGGTCGTGCGCTACTTGGTCTGAGCCCGAACTGCGGCTTAGCCCTCTGGTCTCCGGTCTTGTCCCCTCTCTGCTCGTTGCAGCTGCCGCTTCTGTTCTTCCGTCCGCCGTTTCTCGTCGCCTCGCGCTTCTCTCTTGTCTCTGGCCGCTCTCCCGCCCGCTGCGTGGTCATCGCCGCCGTTGTGGCCCCTTTTCCCGCGTGCCGCCTGTGCCGACCGGCCTGCGATTTCTCGCGCATTCCTGGCGGCGCGCGGTTGACTCCGCGTCGTTCGCGATCCAAAAAAACGAAACCCCGCCAGTCCATCTGGAGACGCTGCCCCGGCGAGTTGTCCGACAGGAGGAACGCAGAGCTTGGGGAACCGTCGCAGTCCAAGAGGGGGGAAGGTGATGGAGGAAAAAAGGGGATGATGAGGAACAAAAAGAGGAGGGGGGCAGGGATGACCATGAATTTGATGATGGTGGCATGATCCTGATGAGGATGAGGAGGATGATGGTGATGGTGATGATGATGCTGATGATGATGATGATGATGTTGACGATGCTCGTGATGACCACGTTGGCGATCATGATGATGATGATGATGATGATGATGGGGGTGGTGTTGATGGTGCTGTCGGCGATGCTGTTGATGCTGATGCTGATGGTACTGACGAAGGTGATGGTGCTGCTGATGATGATGGTGATGGTGGTGATGTGATGATTATGCTGATGATGCTTATGATCATGGTGGTGGTGATGATGATGATGCTGCTGCAACTGAAGATGCTGATGATGATGATGATGCTGATGATGATTATGAAGATGCTGATGACGATGGTGATGCGGCTGGTGATGCTAATTGTGATGATGTTGCTGCTGATGATGATGGTGCTGAAGATGGTGATGAAGAGGAGGAGGAGGAGGAGGAGCAGGAAGGGGGAGAGGGAGGAACGAGGACGGAGGAGAAGTCATGCGCGGATGAGAATGGCGAGAAAGAGAAAACCAGCCCATCCAGATGCGTTGCCGAGACGAGTTGCCATGAGCAAGGACGTGGAGGAGCATGCAGAGGGATGGACAAACCTTCGTATCCGAAGAGGGGGAACAACTAGGATGAATCCGAGGAGGAGGAGGAGGAGGGCGAGGAGGAGGATGACGCTGAGGATTAGGATGATGATGAGGATGAGGATTGGGATGATGAGATGATGATGACGATTCTGGTGATTATGCTGATCATGGTGCTGCTGATGTTGATGATGACGATTATGAGGCTGAGTGGATACAACTGATGATGACGACGATGATGATGCTGATGATGGCGATGGCGATGATGATGCTTCTGATGCTGAGAATGATGTCGATGCTGGTGCTGGCGATGATGCTGCTGATTATGATGAGGATGATGCTGAGGATGCTGATGATGTTGACGATTATGGTGGTGATGATGCTGATGCTGATGCTGCTGACGATGATGATGATGCTGATGATGATGCTGATGACACTGATGCTGCTGATGATGATGCTGCTGCTGATGCGGATGAAGCTGATGATGATGATGATGATGACGACTGTGATGCTGATGCTGATGCTGACGATGATGCCGATGACGATGACGATGTTGCTGCTTCTGATGGAGAGGATGCTGATGCTATTGATGATGCTGATGCTGATGATGACGTTGATGCTGCTTCTGCTTATGCTGCTGACGATGCTGATGACGATGATTATGATGATGCTGATGATGTTGATGTTGATCTTGGTCTTGATGATGATGATGGGGCTGATGGTGACGAAGATGATGATGATGATCATGCTGATGATGCTGATGCTGCTGCTGATGATCATGATGATACTGCTGATGCTGCTGATGCTGCCGCTGATGATGATAATGATGCTGCTGCAGATGATGCTGCTGATGATGGTGCTGGTGATGCTGCTGATGACGATGATGCTGCTGCTGATGATGTTGGTGATTATGTTGCTGATGATGTGTACGCTGCTGTTGCTGCTGATGATGCTGATGGTCATGATGACGATCATGCTACTGCTGCTGATAATGATGATGATGATGCTGCTGGTGAGGGGGAAGTGGAGGGGGACGGGGACGGGGGATGATGATGCTGATGATGCTGCTGCTGCTGATGATGATGATGATGATGATGATGTTGCTGATGAGGATGATGCTGATGCTAATGATGCTGATGATGCGGATGGTGATGATGACGATGATGATGATGATGACGATACTGATGATGCTGATGATGCCGATGACGATGCCGATGATGATCATGATGCTGATGATGATGATGATGATGATGAAGATGAAGCTGATGGTGCTGATGATGAGGATGATGCCGGTGTTGTTGATGATGGTGATGATGATGATGATGGTGATGATGGTGATGGTGATGGTGATGATGCTGATGATGATGAGGATGAGGAGGATGAGGAGGAGGATGAGGAGGAGGTGGTGGAGGATTTTTTTTTTTGGGGGTCGACCCATGATCAGCCACATGACTCCGCTGGCGTGGCGAGTGCCAGCGAGAAGAAGGGCAGGCGCGCAGCGGTGAAGGCACAGCACTGCGCAGCAGCGCGGCTCGGGCTGTCCACTATGCAAGGACAGCAGACTGGGGCGGCGAGGAAGAGCTAGACAACCTGCAGCCGCCACACGAGCAGGGTGCAACACGGGAGCCCTCCGAAGGGGTCGTGATGCAGAGACCCAGAAAGCAACTACAGAGCAGAGTAGGCGACGGCGCCACACACTACAGCAGCAGCAAACGGATCCAGGAGCAGCAGACAGGAGGACCGATCGATCCACCCCGCACTCCAGGAAAGACACGGACCCACTGTACAGGGTCAGTCAAAGAAAAATAAGGCACAGACAACAAGCGAGCCGCGGCAGCTGCTTGCAGCAAACTAATTGGCAGGGAAGATTTAACGTGTTACAGTCAGCCCGTGGCCGACTAGCCTTGCCAGCCGTGCTGGCGAATGTTCCTGACCAAATTTTTCAACAAGCGTCCAGCGCAACATGGGGAGGAGGATAAACGAGGACGCCGCCGCAAGCGTCATCGCAAACAAAGTGCCTAAGACTGCCCGCTGTGCCGCCGTCACCACAAGGAGCCTTCACCCCGTGGCCGCGCAGCAGCGAGCAAGGGCCGTGCAACAGCAGTGGCAGGAGAGTGAACCGCATCACACACCCTGAGCATAGGCACAATTAAAGTTGACAAAACGTATTGACATCCACCCGCACTCCTGGTTTATTGTATGACGGGTGGAGGCCCTTTTGGAGGCGACTCCAAGGGTTACAATGCGAGGCCCGTTTCGAAGGCTCACACTTCTTACCTAGGCGATCAAGCCGACCCCCCGACGTGTAATAACCACATTTGTGGCAAATGCAAACGAAACTACCATCCGTACAGTCTATGAGCACACATCTATGCCCTAGATCACGAAGTACTGACGGGTGCACGTGCAAAGCGAGCGAGCATAACCCGCCAGGAGGTTCGACGCCAAACTTGCCACGACGACCACGCAAGCACGTAGCACATTGCCAATACGAGCCTACCCAATGCCATTCATGAGAAGGTTTCGCAGGAGCCTGCTCTTTAGCAGGTGGCTTGATTCGCTCTATATCTTTGCCCATGTCTAATCTAGGCCACAAAGACATTAATCTAGCACCCAAACGTCCTACAGCTCGGGCCACGGCCACGGAAAGATCCAGGCCCTCACGAAGCTCGTCCGACGGGGCAGGATGCAAGGATGCCGCAACCTTGGCCGAGGTATCAGCCCACGCATTGCCTTGTCTTAAATAGCGATCCCTTTCATCGACCGCTTCATCGACAGCAAGATGGGCTTTCACTTTGGATACCGTGACTTTGTGCATGTGCGGACGAGCAAACTGAGCCACGCCAGCAAACATATACCTGGCGGATATCTGTTCCATCCAGGGCTTCCTGAAAAAATTCACAACATTTAAACCGTCCGAAAAAATGTCACACTGGCCTGTGCTCCACTGAATGGCGATAGACATGGCAAAAAACTCGGCTGCTTGTGGAGTCTGGGGGCATGGCCCCCAAACTGGTCCTCTGACTCTCACTAATTCAAGCCCAGTCTCCCTGTCAACCAAAGTGAAGGCCCAGCCAGCTCGGTTCAATTCATTCACAATGCAACGCGAACACGATCCATCCACGAACATGTCACCAGTGAACACACTATGAAGGTCCCCAATTTCTCCTTGGGCCCACTCCACCTGAATACCACCTTTATCTAACGGAGCAGGAAAAACATCACCCGGGTGAGGAAACACCCCGAAGACAGCCAAGTTGTCGTCCACCTGGCTCGCCCACTTCTGGATCTTTATAGGCACAATCGAGTTCCTTAGTTCGACTACATCAGGACACTGGCATTCCCACAATCTATGGCGAAGCGTATCAGGCGCCTCACCACACAGCGGGCACACCACGCTCTGCAGCTGGTAGCCTAGGTCGGCCGCACGCGTACGAGTGTACACCGCGTTGCAAAAAAGCGCCCTCAGACAGCCTTTTTCAAAGGCAGAATACTTCGTGCTTTGGAGATAACTAAGGACCCCATCAGTGCAAACACGCCCAGACATGTTCAGACGAGCCCCCATGTCCCACTCGAGACCTCTCACAACAGCTTTGCGAAGCAAATTCTTAATCAAAGTAGGCGAGAATTCCGTCAATTTCAACTCCTCACCCTTGTCAGTTCTAAAAACAGCGAAGGAAGGCATGGACCAGGAGATCCGTTCACATGATTTTCTCAACGCCGTGATCGGCCCCGAAACCGACCGCCACAAAGGGGAGTCTCCCGAGAAACCAACGTCCCACGCCTCCCTGAGTTCGGGGAGCGAGAGACAGTGGGGGTAGGTCCGATGGTGAGCAATCCATATTTCCTTCGACCATCTGACCATCGGAGCGACCGACGCATACCAACATGGCTCGCCATGCGAAAGAAGAAGAGCCGTCAGCGATCTTCCAGACGCTGATGGTTGCAAGACTGACGCCGCCTGGCGCCGCAATCTCAACAGCTCGAAGTCGCTCACACCATATATTTCGGATCCGAAAAGCTCCGAGGCCAAAGCTCCCGAGGCAAAAACGTTTTTGGTCACACGGGCCCCAACCAGAGGCCTCAAGCGGGCCAAACGGGAAACAAAACCCCGAGCTTTTTGTTCACGCTTCTTTTGCTTCGAGCTCCTACCAGCAACACGTCTAGGGCGTCCCACACAATCATCAACTCCTAGGTTCGCCGCTGAACTGACTAAGGGGCCAGCCAGGCCACCTAGGGCCTGAGCGAGATCACGCCCAAGCGCCTTAGAAGAAGCGATCAAGGATCTCTTTCCCACATCTTGACTCACCTTAGCTCCGATCCCCTCCTCAAGAATAGAAACCAAGGCTCTGACCACCGGTGGCAGATGCTCCACAATGTATCGCCGCGACCCCGTAGCGCTGAGGCCAGAGTCGTCGATATACAACTTAAAATGCACCTGTGGCGGAATGCACAGCATGTCGAGGGAAGCGATCGAGTACACTCTGATCAACGTGGTGGCAAACGTACACCCCGCGATGATGCCCCCCAAGGCCCAGAAGGGCCCATCCACAAACCCGTTCAACACAAAAAACCGAGCCTGAAGATACATCGAAATCGCGAGCCGAGCGATCGCGAGGGGGAAATTCACCTGCTTGCAACGCCACAGGAGCAACTTGAGATCAATTGTCTCATAATATTTGTAAAGATCGAGCAGGACCGTGGCAGCTTCATCCTTACTCAATGTCGAGGTCTCCGCACGAACCGCCTGTCTCCAAACCACGTCCTGGGCCCCCTCGAAGGGCCCAGCCGCGAAAAAACTCCGAGCGTTTTTGAACTCCCACTCTTGGGCCAGGGGCCTCCGCACCTTACCGCAAGCACGGTAGATCGCACAAAAATTCCCTATCGGGCGAAAACCAGAAGCTGGTTTCGGGATCAGCGTAAGGAGAGTGATGGCCACCTGTCTCGGCATCAGCGCCGTGAGCTCCATCACGGCAAACAGACCACACAGAATTCTGAGCAGCTCATCACTCATGAAAGAGAAATGCCGCATGTGAAATCCGTCTACGCTGACAGAAGTGTTGATCTTGAAACGCCTGGAAAACTCACGTATCGCCTCCACAGGAACCTCAGGAAGTTCAGGGGCAAGCTCACCGACATGGAACCAGGGACCCCCACCAGCATCCCCCCACAGGTCGGAAAAACGTTTGGACTCAGCTTGGAGCAACGACAATGGGTCCGCCACCACCACCCCGTCCAGAGACAGGGTGGTGGTGGGGACCCATGGCGCCGCTCCTTTGGAAACGGTGTGGACCCTTCGGGCTCCCCGACTCGCCTTGAAAAGTAACCACTCCTTGAACTCTTTCCTGGCAAGTTTCCTAGAAGCAGCCTCAATATTCACTAGCATGTCACGGCACATCTCATGCAAGTGATGGAAAAAATCAAGCATTGGGCCGTCTGCTGGCTCGTACATCGGGAGCTCGCGGACGAACTCCTCCAGCGAAGACCTAACATGCTCCATCTGGCCTAGATCAGCGGCGCACTGAGCTGGTGGCTGCTCCAGGCGCTCGAGCACCCGTCCGATGCCAGACTGGTCTCCCGCGGTCCAGTAGCACTCGAACTCTCCAAAGAGATTGGTCAGCCACCTAGCAGCAAACAGAGTACCATCGCCTTTGCCAGAGTCCTTGGACAGCACTGGGCGCCAGCACATTTGGGGAGGCTTACCACGAGAACCCCAAACAGGAAGGACCTTACCCGTGGCAGCGGAGACCTCACGCTCGGCAGCATTCGCCCAGTGCTTATAGACCAAGTCAACCGACTCCTGAACTCGTTCGAAATCCCCCACCGTCGCCGCTCTACGAGCCGAGTCCAGCACATCATGCAGCCACGTCGGAGGCTCACACGCGGCGACGAGGCACACCGGTGGGAGAGGCGACGTGGGCATCGGAGGGGGTTTCCGAAAAGACAAAGCCTGCAACCGCCCGAACTGCGGATGCATGCTAATCCTGACTGGGACGTGCGTACAGAGATTGGTGTCACGGATGGCCTGCACACTGCTGACCGTCTTGGCCAAGTCAGAGGAGGCAATAAAGAAATCGTGCTGCTTAAGACCCGCAACAGATTTCATCGTGTGACCCTCAGGCACCAGGAACTGGATGCTTTTCTGGGCCCCCAGGCCCCCAGTCAGGAGCTTCTCAGGCTCCATGTTAAAATCCGCGCCCAGGAAAAAAGGGGGACCGAGGCCCTCCCCCAGGGACAAACACGAACACAAGATATCGATGTTTGAATCCGAGAGGTCCTGGCAGTCATGGAAGTAGGCGGCCATCACCAAAAACGTGGGCTGCCCAGGCACCTCGACGATGCCTGCCAGAGCCCTCGACGGTGTAATAATAGCTCCAGAGTCAGGAGCCCGCAGACCAAGCCCATCACGAACAAAGAGAGCGACTCCCGATGACGGGCCTTGACCATCACCAGGCACAGCAGCACTCCATAAACTTTTCCACCCGTGACGTCTAGCCCAGGAAGAACCGGAATCGATTTGGTTAGCCAACTGCTTATGCTCCTGCATGATCACGATATCAGCACTAGTCTTCTGCAACCAGAGCTGGCCAGGCCCCCACCCTGAGACATTACAGGTTTCAACTGAGGGCGAAAAAGATTCAACAGGAAAAGCATTGGCCTCCATGGGCCTGATCAACTGCACATCGGACCTGGGAGAAACACCAGGCATAAGCGGGCCCCTAAGGGTCATAGGTTTCGACGGCCGAGCAGAAAAACCATTCGCCAGCAGGGCCCCCTTGGCCCTGGCTAACGTATGCTGAACCGCCCGAACGAGAGGGCCACTGTGGGCCCACAAAAAATTAGTATTAGAGACCGCATGTGACTCAGAGGTTCCCTGGGAGATCCACTCAGGGCTGGCCAACACACAGGCTGCAGTGGGGGAGGTACCCCCTCCGTTGGAAGAATTCAAAAAGTTCTGATCTCGCTGGCTCCCCCCCTCAGGCGCTCTCACCTTTGGGGGGGTCTGATTGTAAAATCTTGGCTGCACGCGCCTTGACATCAGAACTCGCCGATGGCGCGCCCGTACCGCTTGATGGAGCCACCGTGGGGGAAGTCGACTCTTGACCAGCCTCCGGAGCTCCATCACCAGGAGCCTGCGCAGTGGCTGGGTGACCCACATTCGGACCATCATCTTCAGCTCCTGCAGCGGCGCCTGGTACAAGAACCTTCCGCTTCTTGCCAGCCAAGCGTGTCTTCTGCTCCTCCATCTCCTTACGAACGCGTTCAGCATGAGCCTGCGCGGCACCAAAGAGTTGCTGCGCCTGCTTCTGGATCTCGTCGTTGAGTGTCTTGAGCCGAGCCGCAGCCTCGTTTCTGTCCTCCTCGTTGAGGTCGTATTCTGCTTCCCACTCCAAAAGGCTGGACATGTCAATGGGTAGCGGTTGTCCAGCAAGCAGGTCAGTGATGGAGATCTTGCCCTCCTGCTTGATAGAGCCCTCGGGGTTCCGAGGCCGATCATCCACCGACTGGTGCAACTGCTCCACCAGCTCCTTGTGTAGCTTCTCCGAGGCCTCCAACTGCGAAGTAATTGACTCCACATTGGCGCGGGCCTGGACCAGCTCGTTGGAGATGCGCTCGAAGGACTCCACCGCTTTGGACAGTCGGGCCTCCAAGCTCCGCATGCTGTGGTACGCCTGGTTGACCTGCTGCTGCAAGGGGGGCTCAACCTTCTTGGCTGCGGCCATCTCGTCGAGCTTGTGTTGATAACGCTTTGCTGATTCTTCGTCACCCTGGGCTCGCAACAACTGTGCCAGTGATGCAATCCGAGTGTTCTCGTCGGGGGGTAGCTGGGCTCCTCCTGCGCCTGGAACTTGCGGGCCAGGATGAAGAGGAGCAGCACCACCGAGAGCCAGCATCGGATTAGACACCCACGTCCCTGGGGGCGGCGGCCCCTGTGCCCACACTCCGAGAGGAGCGGCGGGCTGTTGGAACGATGGTGACGAACGCCAGGCCCAGCAGTGTTTGCACTGCTGCCAAGCCTGCTTGTTCTTCTTGCAGCCGCAACTCGGACAAGTCCACCTCGATGTGGGTGCATCGCCGTGCTGGGCGCCACCCTTTCCACCGACCGTAGTTCCTGTCTTGCCTCCTTTGCCGAATCCTTTGCCTTTGTTGAAGGACTGGGCATGCTGCTGCTGCTGCGCCTCCAGCTGCCAAGGCGGGATCGGCCCTCCCCAGTTCGCCGCTGCTGGAGAAGGCACCGCCATCGCGCGCACAACTGGATGGGTATCGTGGTAGGAAGTGCGGGACTCCGCCCGCAGAAACGAAAAAAGGCTCGCAGGAACGCGGGCCCTTCTGAAGAACTGTTCCTGCAACGCTACTTGAGCGCAGAAGGGCTAGGAGGTGGTGGAGGAGGAGGAGGATGCGGAGGAGGAGGATGAGGCTGAGGAGGAGGAGGAGGAGGGAGGCGGAGAAGAATGAGGATACGGAAGATTAGGATGATGATGATGATGATGATGATGATGATGCTGATGATGATGATGATCATGATGAGGATGATGATGCTGCTGATGATGATGATGGTGATGATGATGATGATGATGCTGATGGTCATGATGATGATGCTGATGATGATGAATGATGATGCTGATGATGATGATGATGACGATGGTAATGATGATGAGGATGCTGATGATGTTGATGATGATGACGCTGATGATGCTGATGATGTTGCTGATGATGATGCTGATGATGTTGAAGCTGATGATGATGCTGATGTTGCTGATGATGATGATGATGATCATGGCGATGATGATGATGATGATGTGGAGGAGGAGGAGGATGAGGATGAGGATACGGATGAGGACGATGATGCTGATGATGATGATGATAATGACGATGATGAGGCTGATGGTGATGCTGATGATGATGCTGATGATGATGATGCTGATGCTGCTGCTGCTGATGATGATGGTGATGATGGTGGTGGTGATGGTGTTGATGACGACGATGTTGATGATGATGGTGATTTGTATAGTCTGATTGGTTGTAGACTGCAGGTTAAGTGGGAGGGGGTGTGGGCTCAGGTAGCCCTTTTGGGTCCGTAGCGTTCGGCTCTGGCCGACGCGCGGGTGTTCCAGGGGGCCGCGGGGCGGCCATAACCACAGCCGTGCTAGTCCGCGGATTAGGTAGCGCGCCTGTGGTGCCATGGCTGTGGGCTTCCTGGGTGCGCACCTGATGATCTTGGTTACGGGCGGTGCTCTCACGGTCCAAGGGGCGCTTGGCTGGCTGCCGTTCGGGCGCGGGGGACAGGAGGTCCCAGCGCCGACGCCGTCAGCCCTGCCCGGGCCGACAGCGCTGCCGGCAGGCGGTGGGGGGCGAGGCAAGGGGCGAGGACCGCCCGCCAAGCCCGCGCCTGCAGGGGGAAAGGGGCCAGGGCCGCCGGCCAAGCCCCCGGGGGCGCCGGGCGTCTCTGCGCCGCCGCGGTCAGGGTCGACTACGACGACCACGCCCGCGGGCATCGGGCGCGTAGGCGAGGGCGAGCCCACGGGCAGCCCAGCTACGCCGGCATGCGGAGGTAGCAACGAGCCCACGGGCGCGCCTGGGCAGCCGTCCGCCCCGGGAAACCGGACGGGCGATGGCGAGCCTGACCCGCCGCGCGGGCTGGACGGGTATTGGGGGTGGAGTGGTTGGGTCCCGCACCTGCCCCATTGGTGGGCTGGCCGGAACGTACCCCCGCCGCCGCCGCCGCCACCTACCCCGCCCCCGGAGGCGGGGCCAGGCCCCGGTTGGGGATTCGCAGCCTGGGTCTTCGAGTTCGTGGGCTACGGAGCTTGGGTAAGCTCCCCCGACCACGCGGGCACGATCCGCACGAGTGGCGGATGGATTGGATCCGCCGTCGACCGCCTGGGCGTTAAGATGCTTGGGTACTGGTGGGAGACCGCGGTCCTATGCTTTGCCCTAGGCATCTTCACGTTCGTGTTGGGTGCCCTGGCCTTCATCGTCAACACCGCAGCCCAGCCTATGCTGTGGGCAGCCGGGGGACTCCGCTGGGCGTGGTACCAGATTACCCGGTGCTGCCAGCGACGCGGAGGCGATGGGCCCGGCGCCCATCTTCCCCCACCCCCTCCGACCCCTTGCTGGTGCGCTGGCGCGGGCCGGGCTTGGGCGGCGTGGTGGAGACGGAGTTCTACACAAAGGGGGTCCGCGGCCGAGGGACCAATCGGGCGTACAACCACGTGCTTCTGCGCAAGCACGGGCAGGTGGCCCGCATCAGCTGCAACTTCGCGGACCGGTACCGACTGGACCGCCACGGGCTCAACATCAAGATCGGGCAGGTTCTGGGGTGCACCAGTCGCAAGTGGCGGCTGAACCTCGAGGAGACAGGGAACGTGCATCTATGCCGTGCCGTCGAGTGCGCCTCCTGTCCAGTGGCGCATCCCATGCACGTCGACCAGTACGCGGCCATTGACCACACACAGATCGTGGACTTGGCTGAGCACGGAAAGGCCACAGCCTGCCGGGCAGTCGGCGTGGGACTCCGGAAGGTATTCGGGGTCGTCAAGTGGCTGCTTTGCTCACCCTGGTCGGTGCTTGGATGGCTGTGCCGGGGCCGGCCGGAGCCCCGCTACATCGCCGACGCCACGGGCTATCGCCGCCTGGACATCGATTCGGAGAGCGAGGTGGGGGCGGAGGAGCGCCCCTGCCAAGCCGCACAAGTTGGGGTGCAGCTCGCGGGTGGCGCACGCCCCCTCCAGCCGGAGGGGTGCGGCGACCGAGGGATGCAGGAGGCTACTGGTCTGCTACAGGAGGACGCGGAGGTGTCGGACGTCCCCCGGCCGGGGCATTGTCTCAATGCACAGGTGCACCTCTGCGCCCACCATGCGCAGAAGTATCGGTCTACCCTGATCGGCCGCAAGTGCAGCCTCCCCACTTGTCTCCGCATGGCGAAGGGTAGCTGCGGGGGGGCACCGATGTGCGGGGAACATCTCCGACGGGACGAGGGTCACACCGTGCGCGTCGAAGCGACGGTCCAACCTGGGATCCTCGGGGGCCTACGCCGCCGCATGCGGGCGCGGGCTCCAAGCCCCGCCAGGGTGCGCGATTGGACCGCGCATGCCGCCGATGGGGTTGGCATAGCGCCCGGGCCGGTCTACCCCCCGCCCGCTGCGCCGCCACCGTCCGCCGTGGCCCCATCCGTCGATGTGGAGCCCTCGGGGGCGCAGGCCCTAGCCTCTGGGCCGCAGCCGCGTCGCACACGCTCCGCGGAAGCAAGGGCCAGCGGACGCTCACGGTCTGCCGACCGCGGAGCCCCGGGCGATCGGATCGCCCATCACGGGTGGCTTCAGGAGCCCTTACTCGTGAAGGTCTGCCCGATACTCCCGGGCGACCCTCGGGGGGCCGAGGAGGCGTACGGCGCGCCCCCGGCGAGTCCTTGGTATATTCTATTGGGAGAATGCGAGGGGCTCGACGTACGGGGCACTGGCGGGGACGCACGACTTATCATCGGGACTAGCCTCGAGGGCGTCAGGGTGGAGGTCCCAGCCAGCGAGGTCGTACGGCACCCCCCTCCGCTGGAGGACGGGCGCTACCCGATAGATTGGATCAATCGGCTGCTGTACGAGGTCCCCCAAGGCGCGCGGGAAGTGGGGTTGCGTGTCATCGCCCACCACATCCCGCAGGATCTGCTGGCGATGTTACGCCAGGAGCAGTGGGGCGGTGTGGGCGTGGAAAGCGCGAGCGGCTGGAGGCGGCGCTACCTGACGAACACGGAGCGCCAGCAGCTGCAGCACGACCCGGTGCGCACACTCGGCCACCATCGGCGGGGCGGCGCGCAGGGGGCGCAGCCTGCGCCCGGGATGGAGGGCTTGCCCCGCCCAGCCCCCGTGGCGGCACCGTCGCGCTTGGCGGCGGCCGCCGCCGGCGTGAGCGAGGACGCTGAGGAGCCCGACCCCCTCGAAATATTCATGGATTCCTTGCGAGCCGAGGATCTCAAAGGACGGGGGGGCCAAGCGGCGGCCCTCAGCGCATTAGGTATGACCGCGGACCTGCTCGGGGTTCCGCTTGATCAGGCGGAACGGCAGCTGCGGCGGAGAGTCGCACAGGTGGCAGCGGCGGGCCCACTGGGGTCCGATCTGGAGCGCGCCCTCGCGGATTTGGAGGATGCGCAGCTGGAAGCGCGCGCGCGGGAGCGTGCTGCGGCCGCCGACAAGGTTCCCCTGCAGGGCAGCCTCTCACGCGAGGGGTCGCGGAGTCGCTCGGCGCGGGGACGGGATCCCAGCCCGAAGCAGGGGCCCCGACGCGAGCTCTTCGGGGCCATGCCCCCCATCCAACCCACGGGCCCACGACGGGGCCTGTTGGGTGATCGGGACCTGCTGGCACGCGATGGACGCGGGGGGGCCGCTCGTGGGGCCAACCCGCTCCTCGACGGAGCCTCGGTCCTTGGCCACCTCACTGGCCAGACGCCCCACGGGGGCGGCCTGGGTGGGGAGCGAGCTGGGGGTCCAGACGACGCCGGGGCGGCGGGCGCCCTGGGCGGGCTTGCAGCCGAGGCCGAAGCCCAGATCATCGAGCGCCTGGATCGCCAGAACCGCCTCACCGAACGCCACGTCCTCGCCGCCGAGCGGCAGGCGCGGGCCACCGAGGGCGACAAGAAGGCCCGGGGCACCAGGGCAGGGATCGGTCGGGACGAGGAACTTGATCTTTACATAGCCCGGGGGTGCAACACCTTCGTGGTTGAGGCCTGCGAGGGGATCACGGGGAAGGACTTGTTCGACTCTCTCAAGCGCATGTGTGCGCACTCCAAGAGCACGCTCAAGACGATCGGGTTTCCCTGCCTGGTTACCAACCGTGTGGCGCACGGCTACGCGGCGCTCGCCTTCGGGACGGGCCCTCGCGACCTGGCGGTGGACGACTGCGTCCCCGCGCGTGACGAGGACTTCGATGGCTATCGGCTCCCTGTGGACGACAAGCTGGAGCCCCGCCAGCGGCCCGCCACCCACATGGCGACCTGGTTCAAGAGGGCCCGGTGCGAGATCCAGATGTTCGAATCCATCGTAGGGGTCGCACATGGAGCGGAGCGTCGGCGGTCGTTAGGGTTCTTGGAGGCGGCCTTCGAGAGGGACCCCTCGGAGTTCCCAGACCATTGGGTCAAGGATCTGTGGGAAGAGCTCCGAAGCACCTGGGTCGAGGAGTTACGGGAGCTGAGGCGTCGGCTCTGCCGAGAGCTCGACACCGAGAACCCGAGGAGGGAGGACATCAAGTACATCCTACTCATGCCGGAGAACGGCTACGACTTGCCCCGAACGTTCGACCTCGGGGACCCGAACGCCTACTACCAGCAGGTGGTCGTGCCCCGGCGCAAGGCCGCACTCACGCGCCTCCTCAATGGGCAGCTGAACGCCCACCTCACGAAGCGACCGCCCAAAGCGGGAGGGAGCGAGGAAATGGGCGATCCCCGGCCCACGGCGCAGGGGGATGACAGGCCCAAGGCGGGGGCTGGGCCCCAGCCGAAGGCGGGGCCCAAGGCGGGCACCGGGGCCCCAGCGGGGACAGCCCCCAAGAGGGCGTACCCAGCGGGCAAGGAACTAACACGCCCGGAGCGTACGCGATCCGTGGCGCATGCGCCCCGCAATAAGGACAACGTCCCTATCTGCTGGGGTGCCACCACGCACATGGGCTGCTCGCGGAAGGCGTGCGATTGCCCTAACTCCCACGACCCCATCAAGTCAACGCGAGGATTGGACTACTCGGTAGTCATGCAGCTCACGAGGCGCGGGGGGCTCCTTGGGACGCCCCGGATCGACCCCAAGCAGGTGGATGGGATGATTGCGCAGCTGCGCTCGCAAGCCAAGGCAGCCGAGGCCGAGAAGGTTGGCGAGGACACTTCCCCACCTGCTGCCCCTGACTCCCAGAAGGAAAAGGGCCGGGGCCGCGGCAGCGGCTCGCGAGCAGCGGGCGACCCGGGCCCGGGGCAGGCCCCGGACGACTACACCGCGCTCCAGCTTACCGCGATGGAATCTGACCTCCGGGAAGCGGTTAAGGGCCCCGACTTCGGATGGCTCGAAGACCACGACCGCCCGCGCGCGGCGGCCACTTGGGACGCCCAGCCCGCGGGTGATGGGCCGGAGCTTCGCCTCAAACTCATGCAGGAGCTCGAATCCGAGGGCATCTTCGCGCCTCTGAAGGGGGCCAGCGAGTACTTGCAGAGCCACGTGCGCGGGCGCGTCTTGGGGGCGCGCCTGCGCGGGGAGCGGCTCACCCTGGAGCGAGCCCTCGAGGAGGCCGTGGACCGAGGCCATCGGGGTCTCAGCAGCGAGGCAGCCGACCTGCATGAGGCGCTTAGCTGCGCCGCAGGATACGTCACCGAGGGCGGGGCCGAGGTTGGCCCGGTTGCGTGGGACGCCGACGGGCTGATAGGCCGCGGGTCCTATACCTTCTGGGACGGGGACACCCGCATCCAGTGGGACTTCATCGACTACCGGGACCGCCTCAGCCCTACAGAGGAGATGGGCCAGGCGATGGGCCTGGAGGTGGGCGACGCCGAGGAGCGGCAGTGCCTGCTTCTGCACGTAGCTGCGGGGGTGCTCCTGCTACGCGCGGGCGAGGGCACAGGTGAGCCCAGCCCGGACGCGGTGCAGCGGTTGGCCGCGACGTATCGCCATGCACTATGGGAGGAGGCCCATGAGGCCCTTCGTGCCCTGGGCGACTCCCCACCGTGGATCACGGCCCTGGAGGCCGATGTCCGTTCCTACGTCCATGATGCGGTGCACCCGCACCACGACAAGGACTATCGCTGCCTGGCAGCATGCCCCGTCACCGACCTCGACGCCGTCACGCTCCAGGTGCACCGTGTCAACGGCAGTGGGCGCCTATGCGTGGACCACCTAATGGGGACGGGTGTCGGCGCGGAGGATCAAGTAATTCCGCTCCTGATCTGGCGTGGCCATATGCGCGCCTTGCGCCCACGCTCCCACGCGGAGGCGGCGGCCCTAGGCCAGCGCTGGGGGCACGCAGGACGCCTGTCCCGCGAGATCGTAAGTGTCGGCTGGCGCGAGATGCTCGATGAAGGCCCAGACGTTGAACCCACCGTCCCGGGCAAGAGCGCGCCCTGCACCCACTGCAAGGCAGCGGAAGGTCGGGCGGGCCGCGCAGTGGGACGCGCGCCAGCCTCGTTCGGGGAACATCCAGCCGACGTCCAGGCACGCCTCCTGGAGGCGAACGCGATGCCAATTCGACACGACCCCGCGTTCGCGTACGGTTTGATCGCCCAGGAGGTGTACGCCGGTTCGGGAAATTGGTCGGCCGCGCTTCGCGCCGAGGGCATCCGGGTGCTGGAGCCGATCGAATATTACGACGACCCTCTCCGAGAGTCCGGCCCACGGCCGGATCATGACACCCTCGACCCAGCGGTTCGCGCGCGCCTACAGGAGGCCGCGCGGACCCCCATGGGCCCCGACGTGGCCAACGTTTGGTGCTGGGGTATCCCGTGTGGCTCGTGCACCGACCTCGGGCTCATGACCCAGCCGGGCGGGACCCCGCAGGGCACCCGCACGTGGGGGCACCCCGAGGGGGACGGCTCCAAAGAGTTCGAGCGCGTGGGTAACAGCCACACACAGTTCACGTGCGACACCTGCCGCATCCTACACGACGCCGGCAAGGAGTTTCTCATCGAGTCCTCCTGCCCCTCGGGCCGCTACCCCAAGATTTGGGACCAGGCCCCGATGCACGAGCTGCGTCGAGCGACGGGGGCCATGATCGTCCCGATCCACATGTGCGCCTGGGGTAAGGCCCCGTCCGACGCGCCAGAGAGCCGCTATCGCAAGGGCAGCTGGTGGCTCGTCAGCCCCCGGCTGTACCTGCACGCTCTGTTGCTGGCGCGACGTTGCCCCCGTGACCACCACCGCGTCGAGCTGAAAGATCACGTGCCGGGCTCGGGCATTAAGCGCACCAAGGAGGCGCAGGTTTGGGCCCCCCGTCTTTGCGCTGCGTGGGCAAAGGTGTTGAAAGGGGCCTATCACCGCTGGTCGGTGAGCCAACTGCGTCGGCAGTTGGCGCCTATATGGGAGGATGGCCCGGGGGCGTCCCCCAAAATCGCCCGGGCGGAGGCGCCCGGGCGTCTGCAGGGCGTCGACTTCACTGGGATCGAGCGCCTACAGGCCTCAGGGGACGGCTCAAAATGCGGTAGGCTTAGCCCAGCCATGCACCGAGCATTGGCGGGGCTTCCAAAGCCCCCCTTGGGCAAGGCACAGGGGGAGGTGAGTGCGGGCAAGACTCGACCCCCTTGCGAGGATCCGGCCAGAGATATCGCGGAGGACCTCGACGGGTGCAGCCCGGCGGAGCTGGCCACGGTCTACCTGACCTTCTGCACGGAGCACCCTGAGTACGACCCCGAAGCCATGCGGACCCTGGTGGGGCTGGGGGATCAGCTCCTCCAGCGGACGGGGTCCCTGAAGGAAGCGGCCGCGCTGCTTAGGCGCGCGCGCCACGAGCGCCTGGGCAACCCCCTTCGGGGTGTCCTGGGGGACAAGGTGCGACGGTGTTTAAGCCGAGAGCACTTCGAGTACGTCCGGGAGCTAGCGGAAGGGGGAGCCTCCGCGCGGCGGGGCGCGCCGCGGAGGCGCGAGCGAGCTCAGCCGTACCCCGGCGTGCGAGCCCACATCGACGAGGCCTACCAGAAGGTATGGGCGGATGTGACCTGGGGGATCGTCCTGGTGGCTTCCCAGGCGGCAGAGGGTTTTCTGACGGAGCTGGTGGAAGCCCCCCTGGGGAGGGCCCCGAAGCAGCTACCGGACAGAACCTTATCGTCCGAAGGGCGTATGATCCACGCGATGCTCTCGGCCAACGCCGCCACACACAAGCGCGACCACCCGCCTGCCGTCCAGCCACGCCATCGGCAGGTGGCGAGGACGGCGGTATGGCATCGCGCGCGCCACCCCGGAGCGCGCCTCCTCTGCGCCAAGCGGGACGTCTCGCGGGCCTTCAAGTGGCTGGACATCGCCCCGGCGGACGTCGGGGACTTTGGCACCTCATTACCGGGGGCCCACGCTGGCATCGAGGGGGACGTCAGAGTCGTTTACCTAGCCATGGTGTTTGGGTGGACGGGAGCCCCAGGCAATTACATGATGCTCGCCCTGGCGGCGAGGGAGCTCCACGAGAGCTATCGGCCTGGGGAGCCGCACTGGCACGACACCACCCACTTCCACTCGGAGTGGCTCATGGATGACCCTGTGGTGGTGGAGCCCGACATTGGGGTCCGGCCGTGGATGGCCTGCGACGCATTGGATGCCTCCATACGTGAGGTGTTTGGGTCCGAAGCAGTGAACGTCAGCAAGAGGGACGCCGAGGGGGAGCCCTCCACCACGCAGATTATCTGGGGGCTCAGTATGGACTTCGAGCGCGAGCGAGTTGGACTCCCGGAGCCCAAGGCCATGAAGATGCGCTTCCTACTGGCGGAGCCGGAGCTGAGCTTCGGCTGCCGCATGGTCCGGCTGCGAACCGCGAGGGAGCTAAGTGGGCTCGGCCAGTTCTGCGCCTGCGCAGCTCCAGCCCTGAGCCTGGAGCTCCCAGCGGTCCACCGGATGCTGTCGGGTGACCCAGGTCAGGCCTACGTCCATCCGCCGGGCGACCCCGAGATGGTAGAGGCTGCGTGTGACGATTGGCACCAAACCCTGGATTGGCTGCGCGTCTGCTTTGAGATGCCGGTCGAGGGTAATTTCGAGACCTCCTTCGAGGGCCTGCCAGGCCTTCGCGAGGCCCTCGCACTCCCGGGGGCGCTCGGCAAGCTGCGCTGGCTGGGAGGCGATGCCACCCTGGATCGGATCGGTGCGCTGGACTGGTCCTCGCGCGAGTACATCGTGGCGGAGGCGGCTCCCTATCTGGAGACGCTCCGCTCCGCCCCTGGGGTCACCTGGCAGGGGGAGGGGGAGATCATCGCGGTGGTCGAACTACTCTGCCTGATAGCCTTGGCGGCCGAGAAGGGCCCGGACTGGTTCCAGCTGGCTATTGCCGTACGTCGCTGACAACAGTAATGTCAGCCGCTGGCTGCGACGCCGCCGGGCACGGAACGCGGTGGCGCGCCACCTGCTTCGAGTCCTGGCCATGCTGGAGCTACGGTACAAGTTCCGGGTCCTGGACGGGCTTTACTTACGGACTTACCACAACGCGCTGGCCGACTTCATTACTCGTGCCACGGTGGAGGAGGTACGCCAGCGGATGGCGGAGGCCGGATGGACCGAGCTGTCGCCGGCAGCACCGTGGGGCGAGCTGGTGGGGGAGGCCGCCCAGCGCGAGCTGCGGATGCCAGGAGACGACGGGCCCTGGCGCGCGGCTGCACTCCAAGTCAAAGGGGCCCGGGAGGCCCTACCACGCTACGCCCCCCTGCAGGTCGAGGGGGCGCGGCTGCTGGAGGTGGGAACCGCGTGGCCCCCCTTTGGGGAGGCATGGGAGAGCCTCGGTGGGTCGGCGCTGCTAGCGCCGTGGGATGTCGGGGACCGATGGGACCCGGACGACGGGGCCCACCCCAAGGACCCCACTGGGGCCCCGCGGACCCGCTGGCTGTGCGCGTCACTATCGGAGGACCCCGGTGGACGCGAAGCGACGGGCCTGGAGCGGTTACTGATCACCACTCGGCCACTGGCCGTGCTGCTCGACGCCCCCGTCAACTACGCCGCAGTGCGGCTAGGGGCGCGCTTACGGCGCCTCGGCTATGTGGCACTCTCCCCGGAGACGCGCCTACTGTGCACACACTTCGGCGACGTCACGGCACGCGCGCGGGCGGTCCAGGTTTGGGGTTGCGGAGAACGGGTTCGGGCACCGAGCCCCATACCCCCCCTGGGGCAGCCCTGCGTGGAGCCACGCGGCCTCTGCCAGCTCTGGAAAGAGGCAGGGCGGCCACCGCTGGATGAGCTCCGCCTGGACCTCAACCACGGCACCTTGCTCGTGGACCCTCGGATCTCGACGACGGGGGATCGCATGATGCCCTGGCCGCGCGGCACATGGCAGCCCGCGGGAGGCGGGCGGGCCCAGCGCGTGGTGATTCATGATCCGCGCGGGCCCTGCCAAACGGCACGGGCGAAGCCCGACCCGTTGAAGGGCTATGCGAACACCCTGATCCTGGAAGGGTCCGAGGGCGGCTGGACCGCGCGAGCCCTGCACCCGAAAGAAATCTGGTGCGCCCAGGGGGGCACGGCGGAGCTGTGGGATGCCTTGGGCCTTGGAGGCATGCCGATCGCCGAGCGCATGCGGCAGGCCGCTCGTGCACTCCCGCGTCGCACGGCCCGCTGGGTGCTCCAGTGGGCGGAGCGCCTGCTGAGGCAGGCCGTAGAGGCAGCAAGCGCAGGCGAGGCACCCGGGGCGCGCGCTGGCGTCGGACCCGATCACGACCGACTCGCTAACGACGAGATGGTTAAGCTGTGGCTAAAGGCCTGGCTTCAGGCCCCCGATCGCCCTAGCGGGCCATTCGAGGCTGCGCTGGAGGCGGGGAAGACGACGGACGACGCCGCTCGGTTGGCGGACCAGCTCGACCCCCCTGCTACCGCGCGGTCCACCGCAGCAGGGGTGGACGGGGCAGGCGGGGAGCGGGTCGGGGCGGTGACCTTCGCTGTTCCGGAAGGCGCGGGCATGCCCAGGCCAAGCGCCCTGGACGGCGTGGGCGGCGAGGCTCGCCCCCCGCGCAAGGCCCGCCGGCGTACCCGCAGCGCCCCTGCTCCCGCGCTGGTGAAGCCCGCCGCCTGGCGGTGCGCCGGCGGGGGCGCCCCGAAAGGGATTCAAGGTGAACTCACCGACCCCCGCGAGCTGGATGCGACCGCCACCGAGGCGATGTTGGCCAAGCTTGCCGAAGGGACGCGGGCCAAATACAGCGCCGGGTGGCGTAACTGGGTACTCTGGCGGAGGCTCCGAGGCCGGAGCCCATACCTGCAGGGGGAGACTCGGGACGCCCGCCTTACGGATGAGGATGACCTCATCCGGTATGTCGTGTACCTGTACAAGGTGATGAAGAGACGAGCCACGACCATCCGCCAGCGCCTGTTCGCCATTCGATATGCCCACACCCTGGCCGGGTTTGGGGATGTGACCTCCGATCGGCGCCGGCTCTGGACCACGATCGAGGGACTCCGCCGCTGGGACGGAAAGGCGAAACGGAAGCTGCCGGCCACGCCCCGGATGTTGCGCTGGCTCCGCGAGTACTTGTTCGCCCACGGGACGGCCACGCGCCGGGAGGCGACCATCCTATGGGCGGCGCTCATGACGGGGTACTTCTTCATGCTCCGCGCGTCGGAGTATTTGGTCCAAGAGGACCGCTCCTGGAGCATGGGACGGGTGGTGCGTGGGCAGGACGTACAGGGGATGCGCGGGGGTACACCCAGCGCAAGGCTCAGCGACTGCGATGAGGTAGTACTGACGATCACGTCGTCCAAGACGGACCAGTTTAACGCAGGTTGCGTACGCAACCATTACCGTTCGGGGGTGGAGTTGTGTGTCGAGGACGCACTCGCCGACCTCCAGAGGGAGCTGCCGGACCGGTTTGGACGAGGAACCGAGGCGGGGCTCCCCCTGTTCCGCCGGCCCGATGGCCACCCGATTATGCGGGAGGAGTTGCAGGGGCTCCTCCAACTCGCGGCTGCCGCCTGCGGCGTGGACGCAGGCCAGATGGGATCCCACTCCCTGCGCATCGGGGGCGCGACGGCGTTGTACCACGCCTGTCGCGACCTGGAAGCGGTCAAGAGGTTCGGGAGGTGGTCCACGGACGCCTTCCACGGATATCTCTGGGAGGACCATCGGCGTCTGGCTCCATTCGCCCGAGGCATGGCGGAGGGCCACGCCTTATTGGCCCCGGACGCCCGCGGTGACGACGGCGCCGCGGCCGGCGCCCGCCCCGACCAGTTGGCCGGGAGCGACCCGCCCCAGTTTGGGTGCGATCTGAGGCCCTCGGAACGCCCGGCCTGGGCGCCCGGGCGCCCCCCCTGGGCGCGCCCTTCGGCGCGAGCAGGGTCAACTATGGAGGGGGAAGGAGAGGAGGAGCTGGTGTGATACGAGCCAGGGCGAGGAGTTAACGGGCGTGTGGGGAAGCAGCAGGCGGGTCCCACAGGTATTCAGGTCAGGGCGGGGGCTTCGCGTTGTGGGGGTATCTCGGTGGACCTCTCGCCCTCGACCCCCCTTTCGCTACCGCCCCCGATCGCCCCAGGCACGCCCACCTCCTCTTGGTCCTCTCATCCGCAGCCATCTCCCACTCCAGAGCGAGGCACGCGAGCAGCGCGCGCACCCCAGCCTCGCGCGCCAGCCGCGCCTCCGCCCCGCGCTCCGGCAGCGTACATCATGGGATTCCTGGTGGGCCTGGTGGGCCCGGACCAGAGCAAGGCGCGCGGCCATGACTACAGCATCATGGCGGTGAACCCCCTCGGCGTCGTCGTCTCGGGGGCCGCGCTGTCGGACGAGCTCCGGAGTGCCGCCCACAACATCCTGTACACGGTGGTGAACGAGCTGGACAGCGAGGACCTCGTCGAGGTGGTCAACCACGACCACGAAGCAGCCCCGTTCATCGCGGCAGCTTGCTTGGCCGCGGGGGCGAGCGAGGACCACGGCCAGCTGGTGATCGTCGACGGCAAGCGGGGCGCGTGGGGGGTGGGCGCGGGGCCGAATATCAAGGTCCAGCGCCAGACGGCCAAGCTGGCGCTCGCCCTGGCCCAGTTCCAAGGGCAGCCCATGCCGGAGCTCCGCGAGCTCTGCAAGCACAACAGGGGGCTGCTCGACATGATGCGCACGGTGGACGCGGAGGCGGTCGTCGAGCTCACCGACGTGGACGACGCCTCGAGCAGGGGCGAGGGGAGGTCGACCCCAGCCCCGGTCCTCGAGCCGGGAGAGGACGCGGTCACCGCGGCGCTGGCGCGTGCGGCCATCCAGGCTGGCGCGCGGCGCCAGAGCAAAGGCGCTCCAGCGGAGCGCCCGCGGCCCGCGCGGTCCCCGGGCCAAGAGCGCCTCGCCGAAGAGGTCCGCAAGCGCGAGAGGCGCCCTGCGCCCTTGCGCTCGCCCTCGCGCGCGAGGCGCCGCGATCGCGAGCGCGATGCGCCTCGCGATCGCGGGCGCAGGGGACAGGAGGAGGAGGCCGTCTTGAAACCCAAGACGGGCGGCGCCCCCCCGAAGGCCGACATCGTGAAACGTGAGGCCGTCCTGAAGCCCAAGAGCGGGGGGGCGCCGCCGCGGTCCTTCGAGAAGAAGACCGAGGTGGAGGAGGCGCCAGGCGCGGGGGACGGTCCGCCCCAGCGCCAGCCGCGCTTGAGGAGCCGCCGTAGGCGCAAGGAGGAGCAGCGCCAGGGCGCCCAGCAGCAGCCCAGTGACCAGCACGACGAGGGCGAGTCCATCATCCGCATCGAGCGGGTACCGCACCACGTCGATGCCGAGGTGGTCAGGCAGGTGGTCGTGCCCTTCGGGGTCGTCAAACGCATCGCCTTCCTGTACGACCACCGCCACAAGCGGGAGCCGTGCGTGCTGGTGGAGTTCCAGCGCCGCGCTGACGCAAAGCGCGCGCGGGAGTGCATGAGGTCGAACTATCGGTTCTACAAGACGGACCCGTGCACAGTGGTCACGGAGTGGGCGAGCCGGCCTCGCGGCCCTGACCCAGGCAGCGACGGGGGGGATGGCCCGACCATCCAGCCGCCTGCCTGCCCGACGTGCGCTCTCAAGATGCGCTGGAGCTCCTTTGACCCGGGAGACGGTTGGGGTTGCGAAATGTGCCCCGCGGGCGGAGCTAACAGCGGAGCCCTGCGGAGGCACTGTAAGGGGTGCGACGTGAGCTACTGCGAGGCTTGCCGCGTCGCCTTCGGCAAACCCAAGACGGTGGTGGAGAAGGCCCGGCGGAGCGGCCACACCGTGCGGGAGGCGCCGGGCCCCAGTGCCGGCCACGGAGAGCGCCCCAGCACGGGTGCCACGGGTGCGGGGGCTGAGGGGGACCGCCCGCCAGGCGACCTCAGCTGGCCCATGCGTGAGAGGTCGCCCAGCCGCAACCGGCCCAAGCGCGAGAGGTCGCCCAGCCGCAGTCTGGCGCGGGACCCAGCGTGGGCGCGGCGCGGCGACACCCCTCCCGGCCGCGCGCGGCGTAAGACCGGGAAGCACGCTGGGCAGCTTCGCGCTCCTCGCGGCGGCTGGTACGAGCAGGAGAAAAAGCGGCGGCGCGCTGCCGCTGCGGAGGCTGCCGCGGGCGGGGGTGGGATCCCAGCCTGGCGTGGCAAGGGCGCGGGCGACAAGGGCGGCAAGGGCGGCTAGGTCAAGGGCAAGTACTCCGGCAAGGCCGCCAAGGGCTCCAAGAGCGGCGGCAAGGGCGACAAGAGCGGCAAGGGCGGCCACTCCAAGGGCGACCAGGGCAGCCGCGGCCGGAGTGAGCGCGACTGGCCCAGCGCGGACGGTCGCGCGTCGAGGGGCGGCGATGGCGGCAGCCCCCGGGACCCCAGGGAGCGCGGCGGAGACCGCAGCGGAGACGAGAGCCGCGACCGCCGGGGGAACACGCCCTCCATCTAGGCGTGGAGCTCCCCCCGTACCCCGACGCCAGCGCCCGCGGCATCGCGGGCGCGGGCTGAAGGCGGCGGCCTGTGAGTGAGCCGGCCCTCCTCTCAGCCTACCGTGCGCAGGTGGCGCCTGCGATCCTTTGAGCCTACGGTACGCAGGTGGCGCCTGCGATTTCTTTCTTTTAGCCTACGGTACGCAGGTGGCGCCTGCGATCTTCTTTCTTTTAGCCTACGGTACGCAGGTGGCGCCTGCGATCCTCTCTCTTTGGAGGAGTTTAACGTTGCGCGCACGTCGCGTGCTTCCTGGACCCGGCCGTGCCGCGCGTCTTGCGCGCCGTGCGGTCGGGGCCACACTTGCGCTCTGCGCCCGGCGCATCGTGCGCCGTCCCCTTTCGGTTCATTTGCGCGCATCGCGCACGCGCCGCGCCCGCGCTCTGGGTGCGCGGGGCGCGGAAGGCCTCGAGGTTGCAGGCAAGTGGCCGCGCGCGCGAGGCTCTTGCAGCCTCTGGTTCCGCCCTCGCCCGCGGGCGGGGCGTCCCCGCGCGCGCGGCTGCGTCTTTCTTTTCTCATGGCCGAGCGGCCGCAGGCGTGCCAGAGCGCGAGCGCGCGGGCCGTCAGGGCCCACGCGCTCGCGTTGAGCGTGGGGCCATCAGGGCCCACGCCCGGGCGGAGATGCGCGTCGCCACGCTGCCATGAAAATACCATCGCCCTGTCCTGGCCCCCCTCTCGTCCCCTCCCCTCCTCCTCTCCCTCCGTTGAGTGCACGCGTATCTCACTTAACTTGTATAGTCTGATTGGTTGTAGACTGCAGGTTAAGTGGGAGGGGGTGTGGGCTCAGGTAGCCATTTTGGGTCCGTAGCGTTCGGCTCTGGTCGACGCGCGGGTGCCCACCCACCCCGCTTTGCTCCCAGACGCCTGCGTCGGCCGAGCGGCCGCAGGCGTGCCAGAGCGCGAGCGCGCGGGCCGTCAGGGCCCACGCGCTCGCGTTGAGCGTGGGCCATCAGGGCCCACGCCCAGGCGGAGATGCGCGTCGCCACGCTGCCATGAAAATACCTTCGCCCTGTCCTGGTCCCTCTCTCGCCCCCTCCTCTCCTCCTCTCCCTCCGTTGAGTGCACGCGTATCTCACTTAACGATGATGATGATAATGTTGATGTTGATGATGACGAGGATGATGCTGATGATGATGGTGATGCTGGTGATGCTGATGATGCTGATGATGATGATGCAGATGATGATGATGCTGATGATGATGATGCTGATGAGGATGATGATGATGCTGATGCTGATGATGATGGTGGTGATGATGATGCTGATGATGATGATGATGCTGCTGATGATGATGATGATGATGATGGTGATAGTGATGGTGATGGTGATGATGATGCTGATGCTGATGATGATGCTGATGCTGATGATGATGATGATGCTGATGATGATGATGAGGAGGAGGAGGAGGAGGAGGATGCGGGGGAGGCGGGGGAGGCGGAAGAGGTCCGTAGCCTTGGCTCAAGCCGTTCTGGCTCAAGGTGGTCGGCGCGACCTGGGACCCAGAGTTTGAGCTTCAACCTTCATTGTGCAGGAGCGAACTTCTCAACGATTAATCCGATTCATACACTCATCCCGCAATGTCCTGGAAGACTTGGAACGGCAAGGGCGGCGCCAAGGCCTACAGCTGGTCCTTCAAATGCTGCGTGGCCTCAGTTTCGTGGAATCTGACCTGGCGTTGGCGCTGTGGCGAGACCTGCTGCAGCTGGCCCCACAACATCCGAGAAAAAGAAGGGACGTCGCAAGGGAGGAGGCAGGGCCATCAGTGCGCCGCCATGGGGAGTTGCCTCAGGCAGCGCAGGGCCAGGTGCAGGAGGGCAGGACCCCCCCCTGGCTCGCCCGCCGCCTCCGCAGCCGCTGCGGCCCAGCCCGCTGCCGCGGCAGCCATGGAGGTGGAACAGCCAGGAGGGGCGCAGCCAGCTCCACCAGACATTTCGGGACAGCAGCTCCAGGTATGCCAACGAGCCCTGGACATCATGCGCAAGCTCGGAATCAAAGGCGCCAAGGCCCAGCACGAACTGGAGAACACCTTGCAGTCTGTCCGTGAGGAGAGGACCGCAGCAAAGCCAATCAGCGCCCAGCTCCAAGCTGCAGCCGATACGAAGATCAAGCATCAGAAGCAGTTGGGACGCCACGAAGAACAGCTCAAATTGCATCGTCTCAAAATTGAGAACGCTCGCCAGCATCTCGAACAGCAGGAAGCACTTGTGGCACAGGAACAAGTCGCCATCGAGAAGACCGAGGCCAAGATCGCCGAGGACGAAAAGGCAGAGGCAGCGGCAAGAGCTGCTCCGCCCGAGCAGGAGTCTTCCGTCCAGCAGAATCTGGCTACTGTTCCTGCTGATCAACTACTGGCTGGTATCAGACTCAAGGCCAGCGCCGTTGCCGCAGAGAAGCAGAACGAACTCACATACCTCTTCCCGAAGCTCAGCACGCTGCTCGCGCCCGACAATGACCAGCCTGGAGGAGGCAAAGCGTCAGGTCTCGCGCCAGCAGCCCCTGCCCGAGCAGAAGAACCGAGGCCAGCAGCACAAGGTAAAGGACCCCCAGCAGCTGGACCTGGCAAACCCGCCATGCCACCGCAGCGAGTGCCACCGGCGCGCCAGCCTCCAGCGGGAGAACCTGAACCAGCTCCTGCCCGCCGCTCCCGTTTGCCAGCGCGAGCTGACGCCGAGAGTGAGGGGGCGCCCGCGGCTGGCCAGGCCAGCGTTCCCAAGCAGCTGGGGTAATGCACATCTCACATTTGTCACAGCTAACACCTCGTCCTGGAAGACTGCGCTTAATTTTTTATCCTCGGCGCAGAAATCTGTGGACGTGGCGTTCATTCAAGAACGCGGATTAAGGTCTCAGCAGAGACCCGACGCCCAGCACACCTTAGGTCTCCAAGGGTGGGCTAGCCTCTGGAGTCCGTGTATAGTCACCTCTGAGAATCGGAATTCGGGGGGGGGGGCCGTTCTAATCCGCAAACATTTAGATTCCTGGCAACCGTCTGTGTCTAGAAGCGTCCTGGCTCCTGGGAGGATAGTGCGTGCGTTTCTTAGGACACGGAGTTTTGGGATTGTCAGTCTATATTGCATCTACTGGGTGGATTCAATTGGGCCCGCCAGGGCCAACTTGGTGTTATCCAAGACCCTGGGGAACCACATCCTGGCCTCTGGAGTGCCCGTCGTCGCGGGCGGTGACTTCAACATAAACGCCGAGACCCAAATAGAGCACATGGGGCCCAACAAGTACGCATGGGCAGTTTACAAGCCCAACGTTCCCACATGCGCGATCGGGAACAACAGGGCGACGATCGACTATTTTATTCTCAGCCGCTTGATAGCGTTCAGCTTCGATCAATGTAGATGAGGAGGCGATCATCCCGCCCCGCAAGCCAGTTGTGATGTCCCTGAGCAGCGCTACCGAGGACATCTGGGTTCAAAGGATTTCAAACTACCAGGAGCTTCCAGCGGAGATCCCCTATAGGCCCTGTAGGGCTTCAACCCGAGTATGACGACTTTGTGAGTGAAATCCAAAGCCTGCTCGAGGACTTCCGCCGCCCGTCAGGATCAGGTTTCAGAGCGCCGACAGGAAAAGGTGAAAAGTCCGTCCTGCAGGCCGCGCTCGATAGGATATGCTCTATGTGGGCTCCGAGGACTTGGGGAGAGCTTAAAGATCGGTATCAAGTTTCAGAGGCTCACAGAGCTGAGGGAGATCAGCCCTGCACGTTCGAAACGGTCAGGCTCTCGGAACTCCGCCCCACTTCCAGGGGCCCTCTACCCAGTGAAAGCAGATGCCTGACCTGGGCGATCGGGAGATTGAAAGATTTTTTTATATATAAAAACAAAAAAAAAGAAAAAAAAAAAAAAAAAAAAAAAAAAAAAAAAAAAAAAAAAAAAAAAAAAAAAAAAAAAACAAAAAAAAAAAAAAAAAAAAAAGAAAAAAAAAAAAAAAGAAGAAAAAGCCTCCAGATTTCTGGTAGCAGCCATTTTGCCGCCTTGCACCGCCATGCTTTGAATCTGCCAGTCCGAGGGGGACCCTTCAGGACACTGTGGAAGTCGCACAGTGACTTCTGGCACGCCTTCTGTCACGAGCTGGCCGTGCTCGCCCAGGCTGAAGGCAATCATGCAGAGTTTGTTCAGGCAGTCGATGTTTGGTTTCCTGTTTTGGAGGAGCTATTTGACATCTACCTCAAGAAGGAGAGGAAGGAGGCTCTGGAGAGATGGGGGGACTGGTGTGAGGGAGCTTTAGCGGGAGGAGCTAGACGAGGACACAGCAGCACGAAGGTGTCGTCGGGTTTTGTCGAGGAACAGGTCGAGCATGCAGATGGAGCTTTATCCACAGCCTTCGGCCTGAGGTTTCAAGAGCAGCACGATATCTGGAGCAAGGCATGGGGTGTGCATGAACCCCATGCAAGTCTAGAGGGCCCCCTGGAGGCCGATTATGTGATCCCTGAGGGGCCCTCAGCAGACCAGATGCGCAAAACATCGGCCAGATTTAAGCTGCGCACAACAGCCATCGACGGGTACCATCCTAAACACTTCTCGCAGCTCTCCGAGGGCGCCCTAGAGGTCATGAGGGGTCTCTTCGACATCGTGAATATCCTAGGAAGTAGCCCGACGTATTTGAAGGAGCTTATAGTGGCCTTGTTTCGCAAGAGTGCCAGTGGCCGCCGACCCATAGGATTCACCGAGAGTTTCAGTCGAATTTATTCCAAGAGTCTCGCGCACCACTGCCGGCAGTGGGAACAGGTGGCAGCCAGGTCCAAGCATTTCAATATGGCACCCCATCGACACACCACGGACTCGGTCTGGAGAGCGGCTGTGCGCGCAGACGTAGCAGATCACCAAGGCAGATTTGTAGGGATCCTCCTGGCCGGCCTTAAGCAGTGCTAGGAACACATTTCACATCGCACTATGTTGGCTGAAGGATCCAGATGCGATTTTCCTCTTCTTGCCCTGCGAGCGTCCTTGGACTCGCACCGATGGCCGCGCAGGTTACTCATGGGCCAGGTGGTAGGAGACGCGATCGACCCGCGCCGAGGGATTGTAGCTGGCTCTTCGACGGCAACGTTCGAGGTGAAAGGTTACATGCCCCCGACGATCCACGAGACTCGGATTGATAACGACACCAGCATTTCGATTCACATCGATGATATTACTTTCGATTCGATAGGCGACGCGATCGAGAAGTGTTTGAATTGATTAGCTGATTTGGCGGGCCGGGTTTTCGCTAAGTTCACCTATACCTTGGAGTTGCCTAACCACATGAGAAAAAAAAAAGAAAGAAAGAAAGAAGAAAAAAAAAAATATATATATATATAAAAATCACGTCCAACAGCATCGAGGTCATGAAACAGGCCCCGATTGCCTGAGGCGGATATTCTGGAACGATAGCGAACTCGATCACGAACCTGGGGGGTGACTTTAATGTGGGCAAGGTCAGGGCCGCCAAGGGATGTCGGTCGAAAAAAAAACACCCATATGGAAAGCACATTGCAGGAGATTACTTTAAATTCGTAGACTCAGGGACCGTGCGCTTGGACGACCGCAGAAGGTGAATATCTACACGTGTGGGCTGAAACCGTCTACCTGTCCAGGCGAGGAGGTGGTCCAAGGCCGCCGCCCCCAGGAGCTGAAGAAGCTCAGAGTGCAGACGGCTAGGCTCTCGGGCTTTTAGTCTTCAGGAGCAGATATCGATGTTGCTTGGCTGTTCAAGCCCGCGGCGGATCCGATCCACCATGCTGGAGCCGCCCTTCGTAGATATTGCAGGGAATGGTGGATGTCGACGGGCAAGCAGATGCGCACGCCTGACACCCTGACCCCCAAAGAGCTGCGTTTGAGTTTCGAGCACCCCCTCGACTTCTTCGAGAAAGTTCCTCCAGACAAAGGTTGGCCGCGCCGAGTTAGGAGCCCCACTGCAGATGTTCTCTTCTGGATCGAGCAGGCAGGCTGGAAGTTTAAAGGGCCCAGTCAAGCTGATCACCGTGAATGGGCTCGAGCTCAATGTCACGGAGTCTTCGCCAGCCTTGGTGCAGAAAATGTTTACATCAGTTTGAAAGAGCAACTTCCTGGGACGTGCTGTTCGGAGGAAGCTTCCGTATCCTGATGACCCAGGTGAAGATATCAATCCCAGGGCAAAATATATACGGGAACGAGGCCCCTTGGGGGCATCCTAGTTGTATGGTCTGGAACAGTACGGAATGGAGTTGCTCAGCAAAGCGAATCATGAAACACTTAGTCAACGGGGCCACGCCGACGAGCTACCTCCTATGGAAGCGCGGCTTCAAGGTCGAGCCGACTTGCCCATGCTGCGGCTTGTGCGACACGGTCTATCATAGGCTCTGGCACTGTCCGCACGGGGATCCAGCCAGGAATGAAATTGATCAAGTCAGCCAGGACGCGGCCCGCATTTCGGTGGGTAAGGACCCCTTGTACACAAGCCTCTGGATCCCCGTGCCAGAAATAAAGCAGCAGCCCCCCGACGATGACCAAGTAGAGTACATCGACAGGGGGGCGAGATCGACGAATTTGATTTCACATGCCCCACGCAGATCTTCATCGATGGAAGCTGCCCGGGACCTACCAAGCCTGAGCTGGCCCGAGCGGGCTGGGCGGCTGCGGAAATGACTGCTGGAGGCGACCTGCAGCGCGCTGTAAGGGGTCCACTGCCGAAGCGTTTTCCCCAACGTGCGACCTGGGCTGGACACCCTGGCCTTCTCCAGGGACTCCGACACCCCTGGTAGGGCCCAGCGAGATTTGATGTAGAAGCAGACTTGTATGCCGACTGCCAGGCCCTGCTGACGGGATGTGCCTTTTCGTTCCGCGCCCTAGATGGCACGTCCCAACGGGCGGGGCACTGGCGCGCGATTCAGAAGTTAGATGAGCAGCTCACTATACATAAGGTAAAGGCTCACCAATCACTCTTACGAGGAGATCGTGAATGGGCGCAGCAACTATTGTTTTGGGAAATGGTTGGGCAGATGTTCTGCGTTGTGAGGCCGCCAGACTATTCGCCAGCCCCCAGGATGCCGATGCAGAAACATATTCCTTAGATGGCTGGTTCGCCGTGCTCAGGGCTGCCGTTTCAATCCTTGGGCTTTGGCCGACGGCCCGCGAGGTACACGGAACCCTATGCAAATAATCGAAGAGTTTAAGCCCCCCCCCCAAAAAAAAAACAACATAAGGCAGTATCCTGTCCTGTGGAATGGTCGTCTCTGGCAGCGCCTGGCTTCTGTCAAGAGCTTCAACGCCCCGCCGTCGAGAGAATCCACACGCGCTGCCTTCACACCCAGTTTTGGGGCCCTGGTTAGCGGTACAGACCTGCCAGCACCAGGGCACAAACTGTGGGCCGCAAAAATCGAAAGCTCGGGCTTTCCTGTGTTGTATTGTTCCAGGTGCGGTTCCTATTGCACCAGGACTCCCAGGCATCTCCTCGGCCCCTGTGGGCACAAGAAAATAGCCCAGGTTCGTGATTTCCGCCGCGGGAGACGTCCGTGGCCAAACGGCACCCGCTTGTGCCGCCCCTGGCGCGTCCTCCACAGTCCAGCAGCGTGGTGGCATGACCTGATAGGCGAGATGCGGGGTGCCCCAATTTAAATTTTTGCACAGATCAGTCAGCGAGTGTGCTTTTATTTTGTTTCTGCCTATCGCGCACGGCCCGATGCGACTGACCCTCAGGGCAGGCATCCGCGTGCTTAGCCCGCATCTGGGGCGCGGCCTGCCACCGTCCAGGCGCTGCCTGCACCTGGGGTGGCAGGTCGCGTCGTCCTTGTGTGGGTGGTCGAAGGCTTTGTCATGGATTTGTTTGTGGAGGAGGCGGCATCGAGCCTCTCAGTGCATGTCAGCTTTGGCCGTGCCCCCCCCCCCATCCCCCCCCCGCCCGCGCCCCTCCCGTCGCCCATCCTTGTTGGGCCCCTGGGGGGTCGCTGGGCGGGGGCGGGGGCGCCCTTCGGGGATGCGGCCAGCGGGTTGCCCCTCGAGCCATCTGGGGCCCTCTGCAATGCCCCAGGGCTCTGGTCATCGTGGGTTGTGCTAGCCTATCGCGCACGGCCCGATGCGACTGACCCTCTGGGCAGGCCTCCGCGCGCTTGCCCCAAATCTGGGGCGTGGCCTGCCACCGTCCAGGCGCTGCCTGCACCTGAGGCGGCAGGCCGCGTCGTCCTTGTGTGGGTGGTCGAAGGCTTTGTTTTCTGGAGGAGGTGACCTGTTGTCTCGTCGTGCATTTTAGCTTTGGCCGTGCCCCCCCCCCCCGCCCGCGCCCCTCCCGTCGCCCTTCTCTGCTGGGCCCCTGGAGGGTCGTTGGGCGAGGGTGGGGCGCCCTTCGGGGTTGCGGCCTGCGGATTACCCTTCGAGCCCTCGTGAGCCCTCTGCAGTGCCCCAGGGCTCTGGACATCGTGGGTGCGGGGCCTTGGCCCAGGAGTGGCCGGGGCCCCGATCGTAGGTTTTGCTGTGAGGTCAGGCGAGCTTCGTTTGGCTAACCCCCTAAGGCCCATGAATGAATGAATGAGTGAAGGCGGAAGAGGATGATGAGGAGGAGGAGGAGGAAGTGGAGGGGGAGGAAGATGAGGCGGGGGCGGAGGCGGAGGGGGAGGAAGAGGCGGAGGAGGAGGATAAGGAAACGGCGGGGGAGGATGAGGCGGTGGACGCGGAGGAGGAGTGGGGGGAGGAGGAGGATGGGGGGGGATGATGGGGAGGAGGAGGAGGAGGAGGAGGAGGAGGAGGAGGTTCAGGCGGGGGATGCGGAGTAGGAGGAGGAAGAGGAGGAGGAGGCGGAGGAGGGGGATGAGGATGACGTTGTTGTTGATGATCATGAGGATGAGGATGATGATGATGATGACGATGATAGTGATAATGCTGATGATGATTGTGGTAATGAGGATGATGACGATGATGATGATGCTGATGATGATGATGATGATGGTGCTGATATGCTGATGATGATTATGCTTATGTTTATGCTGATGCTGCTGATGATGATGATGTTGATGCTGATGATGATGATGATGCTGATGCCGATGCTGATGATGAGGGTGAGGATGAGGATGAGGATGAGGAGGAAGAAGAGGAGGAGGAGGCAGGAGGGAGGAGACGGAGTGAGCGGATGAGGAGAAGGAGTAGGAGGAGGAGAAGGGGGGGGGCGAGGATGATGATGAGGATGACGAGGAGGAGGAGGATGAGGTTCAGGAGGAGGATGGGGAGGAGGAGGAGGATGAGGAAGAGGAGGAATAGGACGATGAGGGGGAGGAGGAGGCGGATCATGCGGAGGAGGAGGATGAGGAGGAGGAGGAGGTGGATGAAAAGGAGGAGTAGGAGGAGGACTGGGAGAGGGGCGGACAAACTAGCCAGGAGCTTCTTAGCCGTGCCTCCCTGCGGCAATCCACAGGGGGCGGCGGATCGAAGACGCCTGCGGCATGTCACCGCCGTCGCTTGTGCGCCTATGTGGCCAAACGTTATGCGGGAGCTAGGCGAAGCTATTGGACTATGGATTCCCCAGGCCGCTCTGGACACTCTCTGGGGAACACTTGGGGCAATGAGGATGAGGGGGAGGACTGGGGCGGAGGCGGAGGGGGAGGCGGAGGAGGAGTCGGAGGGGGAGGGGGCGGAGGAGGGGGAGGAGGAGGAGGAGGAGGAGGAGGAGGAGGAGGATGCGGAGGAGGAGGAGGAGGGGGGGGGAGGAGGAGGAGGGGGGGGGAGGAGGAGGAGGACGAGGAGGACGAGGGGGGCGAGGAGGACTACTACTAATAAGAAGAATAATAAGAAGAAGAGTAATAATACGAATAATAAGAAGAATAATCATAAGACGAGCACTAAGAAAACTAACATGAATACTGATAAGAAGACTAATAATTATACTCCGAATAATATGATTGATATTATGGCGACTATGAATATTAATAATAATAGTAAGACTAAGAATAATAATACTATTAAGAAAAAAAACGATTACGAATAATTATAAAAAGAATATGCGTAAGACTACGACGAATAATAAGAATACTAAGAAGATTAAGAATAGGAATAATGATACTACTAAGAAGAAACATACGAATACGAATAATAACATTAAGAATAAGAATAAGAGGCGGATGAGGAGGAGGAGGAGGGAGAGGAGGATGAGGTCGAGAAGGGGTGGGGTGGGGGGGGTGGGGTGGGGGGGGGGGTGGGGTGGGTGGGGTGGGGTGGTGGTGTGTGTGTGTGTGTGTTGTGTGTGTGTGATGTGTGGTGTGTGTGTGTGTGTGGTGTGTGTGTGTGTGTGGTGTGTGTGTGTGTGTGTGTGTGTGTGTTGTTGTGTGTGTGTGTGTGTGTGTGTGTGTGTGTGTGTGGTGTGTGTGTGTGTGTGTGTGTGTGTGTGTGTGTGCGTGTGGTGTGTTGTGTGTGTGGGAGGGGGGGGGGGGGGGGGGGGGGCGTAGGAGGGGGCGGGGGGGGCGGGGTGGAGGAGGAGGAGGAGGAGGAAGAGGAGCAGGAGAAGGAGGAGGAGGAGGGGGAGGGGGAGGAGGAGAGGAGGAGGAGGAGGAGGAGGAGGAGGAAGGGGAGGGGGAGGGGTGAGGGGAGGGGGAGGAGGAGGAGGAGGAGGAGGAGGAGGGAGGAGGAGGAGGAGGGGGGGTGGAGGGAGGAGGGGGGGGGGGAGGAGGAGGAGAGGGGGGTGGGGTGGGTGGGGGTGGGGGGGGGGGGGGGAAGGAGGGGGGAGGAGGAGGATGGGGAGCAGGGGGGGGATCCGGAGGAAGAGGAGGCGGAGGAGGAGGCGGAGAGGAGGAGGTGGAGGAGGAGGCGGAGGAGGCGGAGGAGGAGAGGAGGAGGAGGGAGGAGGAGGAGGAAGGGGGAGGAGGGGAGGAGGAGGAGGAGGAGGGAGGAGGGGAGGAGGAGGTAGGGGGAGGGGAGGGGGGAGGAGGAGGAGGAGGGGGAGGAGGAGGAGGAGGAGGAGGAGGAGGAGGGGGGGAGGGGGAGGGGGGGAGGGGAGGGGGAGAAGGAGGAGGAGGAGGAGGAGGTGGAGGAGGGGAGGAAGAGGAGGAGGAGGAGGAGGAGGAGGAGGGGGAGGAGGAGGGGGGGATCTTGACCCTGGCCTCCATGGCCGTTCGTGATCCGCTGCGCCTGTCCGGCTCATCTGGTTGGTCGTGAGACCAATGTCGGCATTTTCCCGCGTTTGTCTGATTTGCCGAACGCTACGTCACATTGGCTTACATTCGCGCGGCGTCACAAGGGGGAGAAGGAGGAGGAGGGGGAGGAGGGGGGGGAGGAGGAGGAGTGGGAGCCTCTTGGGACACTTGGGGCCTCCATGGATCTTCCTGAGGGCCTCGTGGATGTCTCTCAGGAACTTGCTTGGGCCTCTGGGGGGCCTGTGGAGGCTCCTTGGGGGACTCTTCGACGCGTCTGTCGCCCTCGGAAGCCGTCTTGGGGGCCCCCCCGGGGCGACCCACTCTAAAAGGAGGTTGGGCAAAGGCGAGAGGTAGCGAGCGTTTGTCCGCGGCCGTTTGTCTTCAAGCGGCCAGCCGCCAAGATTCGACTGTGCCTCGCTGCGAGGCGCGCGGTTTGCCATTGGGACCGAACACATTTTCACTTGACGCGGCTCGTCGCTCCCGCGGCTCTTCTCCTGCCCTTGGGACTATCGTTACTACGGTACAGCAGAGTTGGATTTGGGCTTCGCCTTAGGCGAAGCATCTGGTTGGGCTTCCCAACCCGCTTCAAACTTGGTAGCGGAGCTGGATTTTGGAGGTCAGCTCTAGCTCTAGTCCTCGCCGTCCACGGCGCTATCCGGTGGACTACTGACATGCTTTAATCAGGGTGCGATGGTCCTGCGCGGAGGACTATATATTATCCTTTGCGTGCATGTCTTTCCCCATCGGTCTAGAGTTCAGGCCGTCGATGCTAATCGCTTCCGTGGGTTTTTGGGCTCAAGGAATTCGCATCCAGGCAGTGCGAATGGATTTCCTCTGGCCCGCAGCCCAATACGCGTGGCAGGGGGCTCTTGCATATCTCTGGGGCGGCAATTTGCAGCGCTGCCCTGCGATCGCGATCCCGGCGTGCCCGGGGTTCCCTGGCTGCGCGGCCTGCCCGCCGTGCCCAGGCTGCCCGGCGCGCCCGGGAGGACGGCCGGCGCCTGCCAACCCGGCGCCGCCGGTGGAGCAGGAGGCCGGGGCCGACACCGTGCCGTCCTCGTTCTGGCTGGTGGTGCTGGTGAACGAGCTGCTGTTCCTGGGCCTCGTCGCCTGGTACGTGTACGGCTCGTGGGGCGGCGCGTGGCTGGCCTGCAAGCGTCGTCATGATGGCGGGGGCGATCGTGGCCCCAGCAGTGGCAGCAGCGCCGGAGATGCAGCAGTGGGCGTGGGTTCGCTACGACGGCGAGCCATTATGGCACCAGCGGCTGATCTTGGGGCGTCGGGCGAGAGTGCCAGCTGAGGTCGTGTCGCCGTTCGTCGTGCTGATCTGCACCGTGGACACGGACATCTACGAGGAGGACTACACGTGCGACGGCAGCGACATCATCGCCGTGCGCTACGCCGGCACTCGAGCGGCCTTCCCGCCCGGGATTCGGGGTGCGAGCTCACGCCGCTTCAGGCGGGACTCGACGATGCAGGGGCAGCAGCAGATCGACCAGGCGGCCTTGGACTACTGCAGGGCGGCGCTGGCGGCCGATCATCATCGCCTTGGACTGGGGGCGCCGGCGGGGCCCTTCCTCATCCCGTTGACCTGCGGTCAGGGCGGCCCGGCTGCCCCGGCGGAGGCAGGTGAAGGGGTGGCGGTGGTGGCCCCGGGGGCGCAGGCCGCTGCTCTGGTTGCCGCTGGTGGAGGACCTGGCGGTGCCGTCGGAGGGGCGGCCGCGGCCGGAGCGGGTGCTGCTGGCGGAGCCGCCGCTCCTGCGGGGGCGGGCGTAGCCGCTGCCGCCATGTGGGTGCTGGTCGAGTCGACGACTGCTGGCGCGCGCGGGACCGCTGTGGCTCCGCCCGCCGGATCGGTGCTGCGAGGGTCTGTCGGCCTCATGCCGCTGGCCGACGGTTCATAGGTGGCGATCCGCTCGATCTCGGGATCGGCCCAGGAGTACGCCGGGCGAGAGGCCGCGTCGGACGCTCGTCTGATGGGGATCCTGCCGAACCCTGCTGTTCCAGGCGGGAGGCTGCTGCGGCAGTGGCGCGACGCCGTCGCCAGCTTCACCGAGGAGGCGTTCGTGGACTGGCACATCCCCGGTCCGCGGACTGCCCTGCGGCGCTGCAAGTTCATCGACCGTCGGCAGGGGGGGCCGCTGGACCACTTCAGGTTCTGGAAGGCGACCCTCGGGCTGGCGGCCGACGACTACGGCGTGAACGACTACGAGGCCGGGATGCGCGCGATCTACACGATGGCGTGCTGGGACGGCTTGGACCTGCCAAACATCGCGGGCGCCGAGCAGATCCTTCGGAAGTGTCAGATGTACGAGTACGTCTACGTGATGGACCGGGACCCCCACCACGGAGGCCACGGCGCCGGTGACGGCGGCGAGGCGGGCGAGAACAAGAAGACTGGCAAGAAGGGCCGTGGCCGTGGGGGCGGTAGTCACAGCTTGCTGAGCTTCGGGTTCATCGACGAGAGCGCTGTCTTCAACGGTCTCAGCCGAGACCACGGGGAGAGCATGATCTGTCCCCTGCTCCTGGAGCATGTGGCGAAGGAGGTGGAGAGGGACGCTTCGGTGTTGAAGCAAGTACGCAAGGCCCGCGAAGAGCAGCGGGCCTTGCGAAAATGACGGGCGTACTACCACGCGGGCCGCTTCCCCCCGGCGGTCCGCGCGTTTCTGGAGGGGGGCCCAGCGGTGGTGGCCCGCCATTCGCTGGAGATGAGCACTTCAAGGGCATGCCTTGCGGACGCCAACGTGATCTATTTCCACTGCCACGTCCTGATCAACAGCGTCAGGTCCGTTCAGAGGCGAACAGCTTCGCTTGCGCACGTTCTGTGGCCCGTCGTGGTCTTCGACGGGGTCATGCCGATGCTATGGTGAACGAGGTGGTTAATACCCTCAACGAGCTGTACGTCGGCCAGCCCTGTCGCCACGGCGACCACTTGCAGCCTGTCTCTGCGGGTCAGCAGCGGGCCTTGGACAACGTTCGAGATGCTGTCCGACGGTTCGGTAAGCCCCCGGGGGGATTGACTGGCTCAGGAGCCCTTGAGGAGCTCCGAGTTCTCAGCGACTACGCCGGCGAGAGTGCCACGGTCGCTCCGTTCAGCTTTGATAACATCAACAGCCTCTCGCTCCCGGACGAGGGTTTCACGCCGGTGGCGCTGGGCACGCTGGGAGGAGGAGCTGGCCGCAAGATAGTTGAACGGCTTCATGATATGATGCTGTCCCAGTCCGAGGGTCGGGCTCGGATTGAGTCCGACGGTCCTCGGAAGCTTTACATTGACCCGGCGCTCAGGAACCCCAAGCTGTACATCCAGCTGCTGCGGATCCTCGAGCGCCGGAACCTCATGGACTACTACGCTGACAAGGCGTGCAGCGTGGGTGTGTTCTTCGTTTATAAGAAGTCGGGGAAGCTGCGGCTCATCCTGGACGGCAGGCATGCGTCCCTGCACTTCCGGGCCCCCGACAAGGTGGCCCTTGCGTCTGGCGCCAGCTTCGCTGGCCTTCACGTGGACAGCGGGAAGCCCATCGCCGTGGCCGAGGTGGACCTGGCCGACGCCTTCTACACGATGCTGCTGCCGCCGGGGTTCCGACGGTACTTTGCGCTGCCGAGCTGCCGCGCGGGCCTGCTGGGGCTTGACTGCACCTCGGACGGGCGCCCTCTCAGCGGGACGGACCTGGTCTACCCATGCTTCCGGTGCCCGCCGATGGGCTGCTCCTTCAGCCTCTGGATCTGCCAGGCGATGTTGGAGGCGACCGCGCTGCAGGTGCCCCAGCTGACCGTGGCCAACCGCTTCGTGGACAGGCGTCCTGTGCCGGGTGTCACCAGCGACGTGATCCACACCGAGTACGTGGACAACGCGCTGAGCCTCTCGACCGACCCGTCGGTGGCGTCCGCGGCTGCCGCTGCTGTCGACTCTCGGCTCCGGGCGGCTGGCCTACCAACCCGCGGGGTTGAGTGCAGTTTCGGCTCTGCCGCGCTGGGCTGGCAGTTCGACGAGAAGTTCCCGATCATCGGACTGAACCCGGCGCTGCGGTGGAAGCTACGGCTGGCCTGCCTGGAGCTGTGCCGGAAGGGCTTTGCTTCGGGCAAGACGGTCTCGCGCGTGGTCTCACACTTTACATCGAGGGCGCTGATCCGGCGCGAGCTTCTGTCCTGTCTCAATTCGCTGTACGCTTTTTCTGCCCAGTATGGTGGCCGAACTGCTCGGCTCTGGCCTTCTTGCCTGCGCGAGCTCCGCTGGTGCGCCAGTCTGGTCGTGTTCTGCTTCCGAGACGCGGGTGCCGCGTTTGACAGCAGGCTCACGATGGTCGACGCATCGTGGTGGGGCGTGGGGGTCACTCAGAAAACATCGTCGTCAGCTGTTGCGCTGGAGTTATCACGGTACAACGAGAGGTGGAGATTCAGCAAGACTCAGGAGGGTGGCGTCTCACATCGGTCCCTCGCCCTAAAGGCTCAGAGCTCTGGAGACCCCTTCGTGCCCGAGTCGGTCGCAACCTTCGAGAATCCAGGGGGCTTCCAGGAGGTGATCACGGACTTGGAGGAGGATGAGGAGTTCGTCGTGTCGGGCTCCGCGTTCGAGGTGGAGGAGGTGACCCAGGTGGAGAATGAGGAGTTCCCGGAGATCCCAGAGGGCGTCTGGGCGGAGGGGTGGTACCCGGTCGTGTCGCACAGATGGTGTCGTTCGGAACCTCAAGTCGTTCTCGAAGGTCGCGGGATGGTGGTGGCTGTTCGGCATATCCTTCGGCGTCTCTCGTCCTTCAACCGGTGCCATCTGTGCTTGGGCGATTGTTTGGGAACGATCCTGGCTGCCACCAAGGGGCGGTCTTCGCGCCCAGAGATGGGGCGCATCTGCCGGCAGCTGGCGGCCCTTTCGCTGGCTAGCGGCACTGCCTTCTTTTGGCGCTGGGTGCCTTGCGAGCGGAACTCCGCGGACCGCGCCTCCAGGAACCTGCCGGGCGTGGGCTATGCTTCGTCGACAGCAGATACCTGCTGCCCCGGTGCCAGTGGTGCTAGCCACGGCGCCCGTTCCGACGTCGGGCGGCCTCCTGGCGCGAGGCAGCCTGCCTTCGGGCCCCCGCCTGGCCTCGAGCAAGAGGCGAGCTGGGACCCCAGCGGGGCGGACTACTTCCTCGGTAGCGGCTTCGACATTGGGGCTGGCCCTGGCGGCGGAGCCGCTGGGGCGGACGGCCCGTGCGAAGCGTCGGCGGACCAGGCATCCAGAGGGCGTCCACTGGCGGGGGCCCGGACAGCGGTCGTTCCTGGAGCAGAAGGCCGTGAACAACAGGACGACGCTGGACTACCAGGCCCGATACCACCGTTTCCTGACCTGGGCCGAGGCTGCGAGGCTCCCAGTGTCCACCATCCCAGAGCTGGAGGAGACGCTCCTGGAATACTTCAACGAGCTGTACTTCGAGGGCCACGACTCGCCGGACGGGTCGAAGCTGGCGGCCGCCGTGACCCACTTCCGGCTGGACCTGCTGCCGAAGCTGATCAACATGCCGCGCGTGCAGCGGGCGCTGAAGGGCTGGAAGTCCATGGCGCCCCCCCGGGCTCGCCTGCCCCTGCCCTGGCCGGTGGTGGCGTGGATGGCGGACTGGATGGTGACGAACGGGTTCGAGGCGGCGGCGACGGCAACCGTGCTGGCCTTCATCCTCTACCTGCGCCCCTCCGAGCTGCTGTCCCTGCGCGTGATCTCGGTCGTGCGGCCGGTGAAGAGCGGGCCCTGGCACCTGAGCAAGTACTCCATCCTCCTGTTCCCGGCCGAGCTCGAGGCGAGGTCGAAGACAAAGGACTACGACATCAGCCTGCTGCTGGACAACCCAGAGTTCGGCTGGATGGAGCAGGTGCTGGACCGGCTGGTGCTGGGCCGACACCCAGAGCAGCCGCTGTTCGCGCTGGGCATGAAGTCATGGACCCGAGCGTTCAGCCTCGCGTCCGCCGCCCTGGACCTGGAGATCCTGGGCCCCCCGGTGCTATACCAACTGCGCCACGGCGGCGCCAGCCACGAGATGCTAACCAACGCTCGGGAGTTCGGGGACATCAAGAAAAGGGGGCGGTGGGAGTCCGACCGGAGTCTCAAACGTTATGCAAAGGGAGGCCGAGTCCAAGAGCAGCTCCAACGTCTACGACCAGTGCAGCAAGCTCAGGCCCTCGGCTGCGCCGCGACTATTGGCAGCACCCTATGCAGAACTTGAGCTCGTGGGCCCACACCGCCAAGTCGAAGGTGTACCTGGAGATCTTCAGTGGCTCCGGGAACTGGTCGCGTGCCATGCGACACGGCCAGGCCTCTCGGCTGGCCCCACGTGTCTTCGAGCTGGACATGGAGCACGAGCCCGCCCTGGGCGACCTCTCCAGGCGCAGCGTGCAACGTGTTGTTCGGGGTTGGCTTCGTGGGCAGCTGCTCCAGGGTGTGTGGCTGGGTATGCCCTGCAGTTCCTGGTCCATGGCGCGGAATAGGCCCAACGGCCCCCCGGCCCTGCGTGATGGGAACCATCTGCTGGGACTCCCTGGCCTCTCGTCAGGCGACTCGCTCAAGGTGATGCTGGGGAACAGGCTCGCGTGCTTCTCCTTCAGCTTCTTTCTGGAGTGCGCCCTGCGTGGGGTCCCAGCGGCAATCGAGAACCCGGCCACCTCGTGGGTGTGGCAGACCAAGTGGGCGGTACATGCCGCCAAGCAGACCAACGTGAAGGTGATCGACTTTGACTTCTGTGCTTTCGGCACGCAATGGAGAAAACGAACCAGAGTCATGTATGTGCACGTGAACCTAGATGCCCTGAGTAGTTGTAAGTGCAGCGGCCGTGGCTGTTGCTCTTTCTCACAGGCGCCGCGCAAAGCCCTCGAGGGCAAGGCGCCGTCGGGCGCCTTCTGGACAAATATTGCTGAACCATGCCCTCCCAGATTGTCCAGTTTGCTTGCAAAGGCGTACCGTGAGTCTAGGCTCTGTTCCGTGCACCGTGCCTTGATGCGAATGACGGCCTGACGGCCAGGGGGATCTTTTGAAGTGAGATGCTTTGAGGTCGCTGGATTGTCTCTCTGGCGAGGCGTCCCTTTTGGGCGCGTCGAGCAGCTGCGTCTTGGCTGGAGAGTGATCTGCGAACAGACAACGTCGAGAGGCTGGCTTGATAAAGAAGATCGGGTGGGGATATCCTTTGCGTGCATGTCTTTCCCCATCGGTCTAGAGTTCAGGCCGTCGATGTTAATCGCTTCCGTGGTTTTTGGGCTCAACCCAGCCCGCCCACCCTTGAGCCTGTGTATAGATGCTTCCTGTTAGTCGCTCGAGAGGTCGCTGGATTGTCTCTCTGGCGAGGCGTCCCTTTTGGACGCGTCGAGCAGCTGCGTCTTGGCTGGAGAGTGATCTGCGAACAGACAACGTCGAGAGGCTGGCCTGATAAAGAAGATCGGGTGGGGAATATATATATATATATATATATATATATATATATATATGCATGATCGCAAGGACTCTTGCAGTGCTGCCTCTGCCCACGCGGAGGTCTCCTACTTGCTACCTCCCTGCGCTACTAACCAGCTGAAGTCCATTTCTTCGAAGATATGATGCATGGTCACATGCGATGCGACATTGTGCCCCCCCCCCCCCCCTCCCCCGCGCAAGCTGACGGCAACGCCGCCTCGCGAACGACGGCCACATGCAACCGACTACGACCTACGAGGCCATTGGATTGGCATTACTATATTTGGCCTTCTAGGGGTCGCTATCGGACGCGCTGTTGGACATCTGCAGCGTGGCGAAGACGACGCGCGTACTACTACTGGCCCCCATTGGGGCCCTGTCGGTATTGTACCTTTCAGCGAGCTCGTTCGCGAGGTACATGCCTGGTCAACGTGGCCACAAGGCGCTATGACCCCTCCCAACGCGCTGCCGCTCTACAGCGTGGTCTGGGAGGGCTCGCAGGGGCCGTGGGCCGGGCGAGTGCCCCCCCCCCCCCCCCCCCCGCAGTAATCAATTTTGGCGTTAATATTGGTGGTCGCCACGCCGACGGCGCCACCTATATCAGGTTCCTCCTCGGCACTAAGTTCGAAAACATGGAAGCGGAACGCCAACTCAACTTGGGAACCGCTCTCATTGACTTTCGCGCCCATGCAGGAGAACGGATCGACCGGGCGCTTGCCCGTTTCGAGATAGCGCGCTTCGAAGCCGACACCGCGGGCTCAACGTCCCAAATTACCAGATCCTGACAGTTGCATTGTTCAGAGCCCTAGGTGTTGGTACGTCGCGTGCGCAGCAGCTGCTACAGCCATTGAACCACCAAATGCCAAGGACCCAGCGGCAGTTTGACGCCTTACTAGAGTGCATGCGGGTTTTCGCCCGCGTTGCTGAGCGAGCCCCTGGTAACATTGGTGGTGTATTCAGCCATGGTTACTGCGCCGATGTCTGTCATGGCGGCGCTCATGCGGGGCAACCTGCCAGTGGCGTCTGGAATGGCGATCCACAACCGAACGAGGTCACCACTCTATTAAGCCGACAAGGTAGCCAGCCCACGGGGTCGCAGGACTCCTGGGCTCGATATCAGGGCCCGTCGACAACGGCGGCCCCTGCCCGAGCCACTGCCCTCGTGAGCTCGGCCAGGCAAACCGCGGGGTCCGAATTTGATTATGGCACCAGCGCTGGCGCCTCACCAGCCGAGGGAATTTGCAACCTGGAGTAATCCGACGTGCCTGTGCATCTCACTGGGGAGCAGCAGGCGCAGTGGATATTCCGAGGGCGCCAGAAGCGCAAGCGCCGATGGAGACGTTTTAGGAAGAAACCAGTTCGGAAGGTGCGACGTGCAGTCCGACGGGTGTTTAGGTCAGAAGGTAGGGGTAGAGGTGAGGGTATGCGACGGAGACTACGCGGTGGAGGCATGTCGATATCCCGGGCATCCCTCGCGGGACCGCAGCGTGTAGAAATTTCCCCGGGGAAGGGCGGGGGCCGTAGGCGCGCCCCAGGGAAAAGGTGCGGGGCGTCGGGGTAACCAGACAGATGCCAGCGGGAAAACGATGGAACGTGATATCTGCCATAGTACCCGGCTTTTCCGTCGTGAGCGCCCCCCGGGCGATGGGGGAGGCAGGGGTCCGTCGATGCATCTGGCTCAAACCGATTCCGACATGCAGTATGTCGATAGGGGGGGCCCCTCTTGCCGAGCCAGGAGCCGGCCCCGCCGCCGCAGTCCATTCCACGTCCGCGAGGTATCTTAGCGCCGGCGTGTGCCTCGAGAGGTATGCCGACGAGGTCTTCGTGGAAATCTACATTGGCCACGATGAGATCGATCTTGCAGGCTGGCCGGGCATTCCTAACGCGGGGCAACCTGCGCGCGTGGAGTTCATCGAGGACTGCCGCGTGCCCGCCGACTCGGATCGCGAGATGGCGGGGGCACCTGCGTCCTCCGATGGTTGCGAAGCGAACGAATCTGATGATGGTGCGATACAGGCAACGGAGGAGGCTCCAATTGGCGCCCCGACCGCAGGTGATTGGGAACTCCGCGTGCAGGGGAACCTGCGACGACGATCCCCTGCGGGGCAACCCGCGTGACGCTGGCGGCTCTTCTGGGCGTGCTCAATATGAACTCGGACACGATGAAGGCGCTCACTGCACTCTAATATTGCTCGACCGGTCTTCGGGCCTCCCGGTTGGAGGCGCGCGTGTCGCACTGATATCTCCGGTGAAGAATGGGGGGCCGAGAGCCACCCGCCATGCCGCCATCGGCGATGTCATTCGCGTAGGCGCTCGCGCGCCCACTCGAGCGGCGCGCGGCGACCCCGTGCGCGCCATCCGAGAAAATCGCTTTGAAGGGGGCGTGCGCGGGGGAACCCGCATCGGGATGGCGAAAGGTCAGGTGGGCCTGATTGCCCGCGTCGCTTCAGATTTGTCGGCGAAAAGAACGACGGGCGTGCTCGCCAGCGTTTGCCAGCCTACCGCGTGGATTGCTGGCTGGAACAGGGTTGCGCCGAGCACCGAACCCGCCGCTAGTGGTCATGAAATATTGCGATGCGGAATGAACGGCAAAACAATCCGTTTCTACAGAGAGGGCGGTGCCAAGCAGCTTGGAACGTCGGCGAGGAAGGCCGACAAAAGGGCCATCATTGCGGATCGGAAGGAATATCGAGAAGAGATCTGTGGATGCGACTGTTTTGCAGATCGCAGACCGAACTGCCCGATTTGGGCGCCCTTCAAGGAGCCCCAACTTTGAGCTGGCCCCGTGGGTCTGATCCCGCGGGGATGGCCTGGGCCGCGGGGTTGGCCCAACTTGTAGTCCTAGAGAAGCACTTGTGACCTTGGGTGGCTATAAGCCGCTAGATGATCCGCAAGGGCTTCGCCCCCTGCCGCCGGCCCCCTCTCTCGGAGAATGGGCCATGGAAGAGCTAAGTCATGAGGCCTTGGCGCTGTCGCGAAGCAGTGTCGAAACTTCATGCGAAGCCGAGTCGCAATCAGCAAAACCAACTGATCACAAGAGGGGTTACCACACCTGGCGATTGGTAAGACGTGTATGGTTTAAGGGCTTGGTTACCACACCTTGCGATTAAAGGGCCGAGGGAGTTCTCGCAGTTTGGGTTACCACGCCTTGCGATGGATGTGCGTGATGGGTTCGAATTTCAGAAATGTGGCAAATCCCATGTGTTTTTGGACCCTGACCCCGCGGATCTGCGTAAGGGGTGGCACAGAATTTCAGAAATGTGGCAAATCCCATGTGTTTTTGGACCCTGACCCCGCGGATCTGCGTGAGGGGCGGCACCGAATTTCAGAAATGTTGGAAATCCCATGTGTTTTTGGACCCTGATCCCGCGGATCTGCGTAAGGGGTGGCACCGAATTTCAGAAATGTGGTAAATCCGATTTGTTTTTGGACCCTGACCCCGCGGATCTGCGTGAGGGGTGTCGATTTCGAGCCCCCCCCAGCAATTCAGACAACGCGCCCAGGAGACGCTAAAAATCCAGTTTTGCCTCACCCCCCCCCCCTCGCGCGGTCAATCAACTAGTTACAGCAACCAGCAAGAAGTCAACTAGTTACAGCAACCAGCAAGAAGCAGAACTGTAACACTGGAAATTACAAACTACAACTGGTACAGGAAACTGCGAATCACGCGCCTCGCAGCCTGGTGGCCCCACAAGGGGGCCGGCGGATATCCAGGCACAAGTCGTTGAGCAAACGGGAGAAACTCGATAATATTCACCGACTTAAGCGGTGCAGTCGAGGATGCCACGAGGCCGCGCGTGATGCGCGAGCGGCCTCTTCCGCGGGGCAGCCCGCCTCGTCCTCTTGCGAAGGTGCCAGCAAGTCCGCGGCTGACAAAAGGGCGAGGCTTCTGGCATCGCGGAAGCCGTTGGTCCCACTGCGCCTGCGTCAGGATTTGAACGCACGTGAGTCCTCCAGTGGCGCAGCCACTGATCCAGACTTGGACGTCGACGCAACAATCGCGGAGGACATGGTCTTGGAAAAAGGTGCGACAGTGGAAAATTACAACGGCAGCGCTGGATGGATAACTTCTAGGGTGCGTGGTAAGTGGCCCGACGGGCGATGCAAGTTGGATTGCGCAGAGAATGCTACGATTGAAACACTGGCGCTTTACCGACCAGTGCGGAAGCCTTCGTCGGACAGCTCCTAACGCGAGAACGCGGGGGAACCTGCTGCGCCCGCAAGTTCGGGGGGCCGCTGAGAACACAAACGGGCCCCCTTAGCCCCGGAAGCGCTCTGAGAAGAAGTGTTCTGGGGAGGACCTAGACCCGCCCCCGTCATCGCGTGCTCCGAGGTCACCTAGGTCGAAGAAAGAACCGGCTCAGTAGAGGCCGACCCAGGGGGAAATGAGGCGCCGAGATCTGCGGGGAACCTGCTCGGGGGCCAGCCGGGGCGGCCGCGGCGGCGGCGCTCCAGGGTAGCAGCTCCAGTGGTCCGCCAGTGATGTCATCATGACTTCGGGAGTGAAAGGTCGTATCCCGGTGATTTCCCTCGTCCAACTTATCGGCGTCAGGCACGAGAGGGGTCAATGTATGTGCGACCGAGTTGGACAGGTCTGGGTCAATCATCTGCATGCTGACGCTCAGCGGGGTAAACGGCCAAAGTTTCAGCTCGTACCAATGGATTGGAACGAGACGCCATTCGATCCCTCCACACCTGAAGGGATCTATCATACCAGACAGTCCCTTCAACCTGTGTGTGCCCACGCTGAACTCACCTACAGAAGAGGTACAGTACGCCCCGATTTTCTTGTTGATGGATCCACAGCTCTATCATGCCTTACAGGCCGCATCGCCTTTTGCATCCGCATGCGCTGTAGCACCACAAGCTTCGTGGCAGCCAATGATCATGGACCAGTGCGTCAACACAGGCCCGCGACGCAGGCTGCCCAGAGGGTGGACCGTATGATGGGGCAGCAGCAGTGGATGCACAGACAGATGCAGGAGGCTATGGAGAGCATGGGGCGGGATGGAATCGACCTGCCAAATGCAAATTTGACTCCGCCTTGGGAGTGTGTGCCTGACGCAAATCCGTCGCTGAACCATCCGAACCGATATGGGTGCATACCAGCCATCTCCAGCCACCCAACCTATGATCCGACGCCTGCAAATAGGCCAGTGGCGCCGCAGATGAATTCGACGACAGGGGTTCCTCGGGTCGGGAGTCAACCCGAACGCCCGTGCGTCGGGGCGACGGCGGGCGAATTTTACAGGTCTTGGCTCACAAGGGGGGCGGGGTATGAGACTGGCATTCCCGGCCAGGTGCCGAATTGCGGGTACCTGGCGGCCCCTGTGGACCAAGATGTGAATCCGCGTGGTGCAGAGCTGGTTGTACATGCATCGCCGGGGGAGCTGCGTCCTGAAATATTTGCCATGCATGAGGCGCGCCAAGCAAATCTCTCAATGCAGCTCGCGCGCCGGCAGCGCAATCAGGCGCGGCAGGCGCGCCGCGTGATGAGGCGCGCGGGGGCGCCCGTTGCATGTGCGTGCGGGGCAGCCCGCTATGGGTCTCTCAGCAATTCTTGCTATGGGGCCGTTAGCTGCGGGGCCACCTGCTACGGTGCCAGCGAGTCCCGCGGCTCCACCTAGACCCTGCGCAATGGGAGAGACTAAATTTGAGCGGCAATCGCGCGCGAGGCCATCAGCTACGCCACCGATTATCAGTGACGGTGATTTCACGAAGTGTGCTATATGCCTTGAAGAATTTGCATGCCGCGATAAGGTATGGAGGGTCCAATGCGGCTGCGTCTTCCGCGCGCTCTGTTGGGGCCGCGTTGCGCAGGCGCACGTGGGCCGACAGCTGGAGGGTTCCTGGCGAGGCGCCGTGTGCCGTATGCCGAGGCGTGGGGCTTATCGCAGCTGGGTTCCATTGCGCCGTCGCAGGTGAGCGCAATGCGGAGAGCCGACGTGATGATGCACTCCGCGAGGCCAATGAACTCAGGGACCTTCGTGAAGAACTAGCTCGCCGGTGCGCGTCGGCTTTGACGCCCCAGGGAAGCTCGCCTACTTGAGCTTGGAGGTGGAGGCGCGTTCGGACCACTTCGCTGTGCGCCGAGGCCAGTGCGTCGACGACATGCTGGCCAAGTGGGGAGTTCAGGGCGGCAGCGCCTGCAGCGCCATCGCCTTCGAGCCCGTGCCTGACCGCGGCGATCGCGATGACGATCCCGATTTTGCAGAGGTGAAGGTGGCGCAGAAAATGAGGCGCGGGCTGCTGTGGTTGTCGGCCCGCGGCCGCCCCGACATTGCTTTCGCGGTGTCGCGTCTCAGCTCTCGAGCGTGTCGTGCGCCCACTTGGGCGCTGAAGCTGGGCGAGCGCATCCTGCGCTGCGTGTCGGGGGCGCGCAGTTTCGGCCTGGTCGCGCGCCCGTCTCCCGGCAGCCCTGGCGCCCGCTGGGGCGGGGGGCCGCTCGAGCTGAGGTTGGGCTTGTATGCGGTTGCGAGCTTCGAGACGGACACCTCGCAGTCTGGGTTGGCCGTGTTCGCGGGGGGCGCCCCGGTGGACTGGCGCAGCCAGGAGCAGCCACGGGTGGCCCGCGCCGCGGCCGAGGCGGAGGTCACAGCACTCAACGTGGGCCTCCTGATGCTCGAGTGGGCGGAGGCGACGCAGTGTTCCATGGGCGCGCGGCTATCGGTGCCAGCGCTGTTGGGGGACGACGCAGCATCGCTCTCCCTGGCGCTCGGCCAGGGGCGCTGGCGCACCCGTGCCCTGATCAACCGGGCGGCGGCGCTGAGGTGCAGGGTGGAGATGGGCGCGCTAGAGCGCGCTGGACCTCGGAAAGGTGGCCGACGAGGACCTACGCGCCGATGGCCCCACGACAGTCTTCGCGGCGCCGGCGATGGCCCGCGCCCGGGCCCGCTTCAACCTGCAGCGAGTGCAGGTGGACTGATCGTCATCGTAGCTGCCGCGCCTCGTTGCATCGCAGTTCGACCCTCTCCGGCCGCCAGCCGAGTAGACGTCGCCATTTGCAAGGCGCGACTGTTTGGGTTGGCGCGGCATGTGTGCAAGACGTTGCGTGTCTGTGTGCATGTTGTGTGTGCGTGGTAGGCCTGATTTTAGTTTGGCGATGCTGTATTGCAGCTTCTGGTTGGCGCGCCTCGGTGCAAGTTTGTGCTGGGATATGTCGCCTTCCGTGGTCAGGCCTTGGCTTTGCATCTTTCGGCCGACGCCTAACGCGCGCCGAAGATAGCATGGGCGTGATATTATGTTATCGGTGTTGAGCCCATGCTGGAGTCACACCGCAGAACGTGTAATGCCTGAACTCGGGACTATTTCTTGGTTTTTTGCCTTGGCACCGTCTCTGCATGTTTTCGGTCGCTGCGCGATGGTATTTTCGCTTGTTGCCGATGCCCCCGTGCCTTCCGGCGCGGCGTGCCGAAGAGGAGGGGCGTTGGTCAGGGGATGCAGCATCGGCATATAACGCAGAGTGTTGTTCCAGTGGGCCCTGACTCTGAGGTGACAGTTTCCAGAGGCATTAGGTCGTAGCATAGCAAGATCAGCACGTCATCTGTTAGCTTGCCCGTGCCTGTGGGCCCTGACCTTTTCCATAAGCGTGGCGCAGCGCTGCTCATCGCCTTCGTGGTGCTCTTCCCCCTCCTGGACGTCGGCCTGGTCAAGTGGCGCGTCTTCCTATGCAGTGCTTGAGGCTAGTGTTCGCGACGCGCCGCTGACGGCTACACCTCCTTCGCCTTCCGGGTCTTCGCCCCCGGTCCTCGTCCGCGGCGTACCTTCTCCTGTGCAAGCTCCTCGGCGCCGCCTGCACCTCTGGCTCCTTCCCTCCAGTCGCCTGAGGCCCCGCGTTCCGTTGCCCTGTCTCCTTAATTAGGGCGCGCGTAGCCCGCGTAGCTTTTAGCGGAAGAGGTTCGCTCTCGCCCCGCCGACCAAAAAACTGCGGGCACTGACCTTGAAGTGACAGTTTCCAGAGGCAGAAGGTCGTAGCATTGCAACAGCAGCGTGCCACCTGTTAGCTTGCCCGTGCCTGTGGGCCTTGACCTTGAGGTGGTAGTTTCCAAAGGCGTTCGGTCGACCGGCCTATGCTGTGTACCGGTCTATTTTATATCTTAGGCACCTGGCAGCACAACGTAGGACAGCAGAGTGCGGGTTGAGAGTTTGCGATGGGTTCGCTGCGTTCTCTGGCTGCGGTAGGGGTGGCAACGCCCCTCCCGCTCCAGATGCGGTGTCGCCCGTAAACTTTGGCTCAAGGTGCGAGTCGCCAGGAAAATGGTGCACACTCGATCGGAGTCGAAACGGCTAGACCGTTTCCTCGTCCGCGTGGCCACCAGCGTGTCATCCACACTATCACTTTACATTCGCATCCTTCCTGACCCAAACACTTCACACCAGCTCCCTTTCAGCCCATCGGTAACACGAAAGATTTTGTCTCTCCTTGCCCACGGCGCTGACGCACAAAAACTGTTGGATGGATTCGGACAGAGGTGGCCAATGGCAGAGGACATGAACACGATCTCAAGAAATGGGGCCAAAACCTTAGTGACAGGAGTGATTTTGGCTTCCTCGCCGAGGCCGTCTTGGACGCTCTGACACCTGGCGACAGGCCCCGTCCGGGTCCAGGGGGCGGTTAGGGGGAGGGGCAAGCCCCTCCCCGAAGAGGAAGTGGGACAGATGGAAGACAAAACACCCTAGACCACCTACGCCTTAAAAGGCTGGTGGGATTGATGATGTTGTGGTTTCCGCATTTCCCTTTCTATACGCTTCCGAGGCTTTCGCAGGGACTCCAAGAAGGTCGTTCGATGCACAAGACACTTCGACAACTGAGATTTCACATGTTATTCTGTCGAGCCTGGCTAGAACTTAAGCGCGCGAGAAACCTGCGCGATGGATCCAGTATGTATTGAATCTCTCGGTTGCATCGCAGAGAAATCCTTGCTTCAGGATAGGACATTAAACCCGACGAAGAATTCGGCGGTAATTGAAATAATCCCAAGAGAGAATTGGAAGTACTTGAAATAATCTACAATATCATGAAATATGTTATATCAGAATACGTCGTGTATCATACTACTATATATAATATATAGTAGTATGATATAACAATTATATATGATATACAAATACTATTTACGATGGGAGGTATAATATATATATATATATATATATATATATCCCTACCACTATATGATATACAGTACTACACTGTTATATATGATATAGTAGTATAGTATTCTATATACTATTATTAGAGATGCAAATAACAACTATATATAATATATAGTTGTTATTTGCATCATATCAATACACCACCAACACAGCACCACCACATGCACACGCACGCGCACACGCTGCACACCGCGCGCACACACACACACCACCACCACCGCGCAAACACACACACACACACACACACGCACACACACCACAGAGACCACGCGCCCCCCCCTCCCACTCCTCCCCCTCCCCACCCCCACCCCCCACCCACCCGCGCACACGCGCGCGCACGCGCGCGCGCACGCGCGCGCGCACACACGCACGCACGCACGCACGCACACACGCACGCACGCACGCACGCACGCACACACACACGCACACCACCCCACCACCGCCACCACACGCACGCACCACCACCACCGCACCACCACCACCACACCACCACCACACCACCACCATCCTCCCACCCGCCCGCCCGCCCGCCCGCGAAATCATCCGCCCATCCGTCCTTGGTTTTTTGCAGTTGCATTGGCGGTCGAAGCAAAGAATTGGCAGTGATAGTAGCCGTGCGCCATGCGGTCATGCGTTGCGTTGCATTGTTGCTGCATTACATTGCACTACTGCATTACATTGCATAGCACCATTGCACTGCATTGCTTGGCGCTGGGCACTATTGTATTGCATTGCGTTGCGCTGGTTTGGCATCGTAGATTTCGGCGCGTTTGCAGCGCGTTGCGTTGCGGGCCATGCGCGCATTGCCGCCCGGCCGCAGAGATAGTTTTGCATTGCCTTGCGTTGTGCCCGCCGCTGTTCGGGGACCTCGGAGTCCCCGGCGCGGGCCGTCATGCCACCCCCCCGGGGGGGGGGGCCGTTCTGGCTCGGGCATCATGGAGTTGCCTTTTTTTCCCGCGGCACCTCCCGCGGTGGACATAGCCGCGGCGCCGCCCGCGGTCGACCTCGACTTCGGGGGCGGCGTCGGGGCCAACATCGTGGGCGGGGCCGCCCTGGGCGACCCGCCGGGCCAGGGCGACGCGGCGGGGACCGGCGTCGCCCGCGTCCGTCGGTTTGCCCGCAGGCGCGCGTTTCGGCAAAAACGACGAGGCGGGAGGAGGGGGGGGGGGAGGAAGAGGAGGGCGACGCCAGGCCCGACGCGGCTTCGGGGAAGCCCAGACGGGCGGATGGGGAGGGGGCCGTCGGGGGGGGCCCGAGGGGGAGGTGCAGAACAACCCCCCTCCCAACCCCCTCCCCCCCCGACGGGCTCCCCTCCTTTTCGCCGTTTTGGGGTTTCCCGAAGCCGCGTCGGGCCCCCCTGGCGTCGCCCTCAGATGCTTTTAGCCCGGGTCGGAGGCTCTCACGCGCTACACGAGGGCGATGAAGAAGGCGAAGCGGGAAAGGGATCACCTGCAGGAGGCCGTGAATGCGACCGAGCCCTTGTACGACGCTTGGTGCGACATGCACGGCCTTCGCCAGGGTGACCAGATGCATCGACCAGGGGATGATGGGCCGAAGAGTAGGCGCGCAGTTTTCCACGATCGGCGGGGCAAGTGTGGAGCGATGGGGGATGGGGACAACGATGATTGGGGGAAGGAGGGCGGAGAGCGACGAGGAAGAGGGAGGAGAGGAGGAGGGGTGATCAGGAGAGGGGATCAGGAGGAGGAGAGGATGATGAGGATGAGGGAGGAAAGGAGGAGGAGAGGATGAGGGACGACGAGGAGAGGGATGGGATCAGGAAGAGGGAGGAGAGGAGGAGGAGAGGATGAGGCGACCAGATCGATCGATGGCTGGTGGTCGTTCTCCCCTTCTCCTCCTCTTCCCCCTCCTCCTTCTCCCCCCGTCCTCCTCGTCCTCCTTCTCCCCCTCCTCCTTCTCCTCCCCCCCCCCCCCCATCCTCCTTCTCCTCCCTCAGCCCCTTCGCCTCAGCCAGTGATCGCACGCCGTTTCGCAATCGATCGCGGTTCGCCTAGGTCACCCGAATGCGTGGGACTTCGCGCAGACCATCAAGTTGGGTCTCAAGTCCTTCGGTCTCAGGGGCAGCTCCTGCGCCGGCGGCGTCGGCAAGACGAACCGATCCTTGGGCGCCATGGTGGCCGTGGCAGGCCTCGCGAAGCACATGCAGTCCGAGGCCGTGCAGCAGTGGCTCCAGATGGCGTCGCACGAGCGCTCGGGCCAGAGAGGCGACGGCCTCTCTCTCTCTCTCTCTCTCTCTCTCTCTCTCTCTCTCTCTCTCTCTCTCTCTTCTCTCTTCTCTCTTCTCTCTTCTCTCTTCTCTCTTCTCTCTTCTCTCTTCTCTCTTCTCTCTTCTCTCTTCTCTCTTCTCTCTCTTCTCTCTCCTCTCTCCTCTCTCCTCTCTCCTCTCTTCTCTCTCTCTTCTCTCTCTCTCTCTTCTCTCTTCTCTCTTCTCTCTCTCTCTTCTTCTCTCGCTCTTCTCTCTTCTCTCTCTTTCTCTCTCTTCTCTCTCTTCTCTCTTCTCTTCGTCTTCTCTCTCTTCTCTCTTCTCTCTTCTCTCTTCTCTCTTCTCTCTTCTCTCTTCTCTCTTCTCTCTTCTCTCTTTTCTCTTCTCTCTTCTCTCTTCTCTCTTCTCTCTTCTCTCTTCTCTCTTCTCTTCTCTCTTCTCTCTTCTCTTCTCTCTCTTCTCTCTTCTTTCTTCTCTCTTCTCTCTTCTCTCTTCTCTCTTCTCTCCTCTCTTCTCTCTCTCTCTCTCTC